>OY756248.1:27733628-28107142 GCA_963576845.1 Megachile leachella | reverse complement strand
ATGCGCAGAAGTGAGCTCGAATGCGCATGTGCAGGTCTGAGCCGGACTGCGCATGCGCAGTAGTGAGCCCGTGTGCACATGCGCAGGAGTGACCCCGAATGCGCATGAGCAGTAGTGAGTTCGAGTGCGTATGAGCAGTAGTGACCCCGAGTGTGCATGAGCAGTAGTGAGTCCGAGTGCGCATGAGCAGTAGTGACCCCGAGTGCGCATGCACATTAGTGAGCCCGAGTGTGCATGAGTAGTAGTGACCCCGAGTGCGCATGCACAGTAGTGAGCTCGAATGCGCATGTGCAGGTCTGAGCCGGACTGCGCATGCGCAGTAGTGAGCCCGTGTGCGCATGCGCAGTAGTGACCCCGAATGCGCATGTGCAGTAGTGCGTCCGAGTGCGCATGAGCAGTAGTGACCCCGAGTGCGCATGAGCAGTAGTGACCCCGAGTGCGCATGCACAGTAGTGAGCCCGAGTGTGCATGAGCAGTAGTGAGTCCGAGTGCGCATGGGCAGTAGTGACCCCGAGTGCTCATGCACAGTAGTGAGCCCGATTGCGCATCCGCAGTAGAGTCCGTGTGCGCATGTGCAGGTCTGAGCCGGAGTGCGCATGCGCAGTAGTGGGCCCGTGCGCGCATGCGCAGTAGTGAGCCCGTGTGCGCATGCGCAGTAGTGAGTCCGAGTGCGCGTGAGCAGTAGTGAGTCCGAGTGCGCGTGAGCAGTAGAGACCCCGAGTGCGCATGAGCAGTAGTGACCCCGAGTGCGCATGAGCAGTAGTGACCCCGAGTGCGCATGCACAGTAGTGAGCCCGATTGCGCATCCGCAGTAGAGACCGTGTGCGCATGTGCAGGTCTGAGCCGGAGTGCGCATGCGCAGTAGTGGGCCCGTGCGCGCATGCGCAGTTGTGACCCCGAATGCGCATGTGCAGTAGTGCGTCCGAGTGCGCATGAGCAGTAGTGACCCCGAGTGCGCATGAGCAGTAGTGACCCCGAGTGCGCATGCACAGTAGTGAGCCCGAGTGTGCATGAGCAGTAGTGAGTCCGAGTGCGCATGGGCAGTAGTGACACCGAGTGCTCATGCACAGTAGTGAGCCCGATTGCGCATCCGCAGTAGAGTCCGTGTGCGCATGTGCAGGTTTGAGCCGGAGTGCGCATGCGCAGTAGTGGGCCCGTGCGCGCATGCGCAGTGGTGAGCCCGTGTGCGCATGCGCAGTAGTGAGTCCGAGTGCGCGTGAGCAGTAGTGAGTCCGAGTGCGCGTGAGCAGTAGTGACCCCGAGTGCGCATGAGCAGTAGTGACCCCGAGTGCGCATGAGCAGTAGTGACCCCGAGTGCGCATGCACAGTAGTGAGCCCGATTGCGCATCCGCAGTAGTGAGTCCGTGTGCGCATGTGCAGGTCTGAGCCGGAGTGCGCATGCGCAGTAGTGGGCCCGTGCGCGCATGCGCAGTAGTGAGCCCGGGTGCGCATACGCAGTAGTGAGCCCGAGCGCGCATCCGCAGTAGTGAGCCCGAGCGCGCATGCGCAGTAGTGACCCCGAATGCGCATGAGCAGTAGTGACCCCGACTGCGCATGCACAGTAGTGTGCCTGTGTGCGCATGCGCAGAAGTGAGCTCGAATGCGCATGTGCAGGTCTGAGCCGGAGTGCGCATGCGCAGTAGTGGGCCCGTGCGCGCATGCGCAGTAGTGACCCCGAGTGCGCATGCACAGTAGTGAGCCCGAGTGCGCATGCGCAGTAGTGACCCCGAATGCGCATGTGCAGTAGTGCGTCCGAGTGCGCATGAGCAGTAGTGACCCCGAGTGCGCATGAGCAGTAGTGACCCCGAGTGCGCATGCACAGTAGTGAGCCCGAGTGTGCATGAGCAGTAGTGAGTCCGAGTGCGCATGGGCAGTAGTGACCCCGAGTGCTCATGCACAGTAGTGAGCCCGATTGCGCATCCGCAGTAGAGTCCGTGTGCGCATGTGCAGGTCTGAGCCGGAGTGCGCATGCGCAGTAGTGGGCCCGTGCGCGCATGCGCAGTAGTGAGCCCGTGTGCGCATGCGCAGTAGTGACCCCGAGTGCGCATGAGCAGTAGTGACCCCGAGTGCGCATTCACAGTAGTGAGCCCGAGTGTGCATGAGCAGTAGTGAGTCCGAGTGCACATGGGCAGTAGTGACCCCGAGTGCTCATGCACAGTAGTGAGCCCGATTGCGCATCCGCAGTAGAGTCCGTGTGCGCGTGTGCAGGTCTGAGCCGGAGTGCGCATGCGCAGTAGTGGGCCCGTGCGCGCATGCGCAGTAGTGAGCCCGTGTGCTCATGCGCAGTAGTGAGTCCGAGTACGCGTGAGCAGTAGTGAGTCCGAGTGCGCGTGAGCAGTAGTGACCCCGAGTGCGCATGAGCAGTAGTTACCCCGAGTGCGCATGAGCAGTAGTGACCCCGAGTGCGCATGCACAGTAGTGAGCCCGATTGCGCATCCGCAGTAGTGAGTCCGTGTGCGCATGTGCAGGTCTGAGCCGGAGTGCGCATGCGCAGTAGTGGGCCCGTGCGCGCATGCGCAGTAGTGAGCCCGGGTGCGCATGCGCAGTAGTGAGCCCGAGCGCGCATCCGCAGTAGTGAGCCCGAGCGCGCATGCGCAGTAGTGACCCCGAATGCGCATGAGCAGTAGTGACCCCGAGTGCGCATGCACAGTAGTGTGCCTGTGTGCGCATGCGCAGAAGTGAGCTCGAATGCGCATGTGCAGGTCTGAGCCGGAGTGCGCATGCGCAGTAGTGGGCCCGTGCGCGCATGCGCAGTAGTGACCCCGAGTGCGCATGCACAGTAGTGAGCCCGTGTGCGCATGCGCAGAAGTGAGCTCGAATGCGCATGTGCAGGTCTGAGCCGGAGTGCGCATGCGCAGTAGTGGGCCCGTGCGCGCATGCGCAGTAGTGAGCCCGTGTGCGCATGCGCAGTAGTGAGCCTGAGCGCGCATTCGCAGTAGTGAGTCCGAGTGCGCATGCGCAGTAGTGACCCCGAATGCGCATGAGCAGCAGTGAGTCCGAGTGCGCATGAGCAGTAGTGACCCCGAGTGCGCATGAGCAGTAGTGAGTCCGAGTGCGCATGAGCAGTTGTGACCCCGAGTGCGCATGCACATTAGTGAGCCCGAGTGTGCATGAGTAGTAGTGACCCCGAGTGCGCATGCACAGTAGCGAGCCCGTGTGCGCATGCGCAGAAGTGAGCTCGAATGCGCATGTGCAGGTCTGAGCCGGAGTGCGCATGCGCAGTAGTGTGCCTGTGTGCGCATGCGCAGTAGTGAGTCCGAGCGCGCATCCGCAGTAGTGAGCCCGAGCGCGCATGCGCAGTAGTGAGTCCGATTGCGCATGTGCAGGTCTGAGCAGGAGTGCGCATGCGCAGTAGTGACCCCGAGTGCGCATGAGCAGTAGTGAGTCCGAGCGCGCATGAGCAGTAGTGACCCCGAGTGCGCATGAGCAGTAGTGAGCCCGAGCGCGCATCCGCAGTAGTGAGCCCGATTGCGCATCCGCAGTAGTGAGTCCGTGTGCGCATGTGCAGGTCTGAGCCGGAGTGCGCATGCGCAGTAGTGGGCTCGTGCGCGCATGCGCAGTAGTGAGCCCGTGTGCGCATGCGCAGTAGTGAGCCCGAGCGCGCATCCGCAGTAGTGAGTCCGAGTGCGCATGCGCAGTAGTGACCCCGAATGCGCATGAGTAGCAGTGAGTTCGAGTGCGCATGAGCAGTAGTGACCCCGAGTGCGCATGAGCAGTAGTGAGTCCGAGTGCGCATGAGCAGTAGTGACCCCGAGTGCGCATGCACAGTAGTGAGTCCGAGTGCGCATGAGCAGTAGTGACCCCGAGTGCGCATGAGCAGTAGTGAGTCCGAGTGCGCATGAGCAGTAGTGACCCCGAGTGCGCATGCACATTAGTGAGCCCGAGTGTGCATGAGTAGTAGTGACCCCGAGTGCACATGCACAGTAGCCAGCCCGTGTGCGCATGCGCAGAAGTGAGCTCGAATGCGCATGTGCAGGTCTGAGCCGGACTGCGCATGCGCAGTAGTGAGCCCGTGTGCACATGCGCAGGAGTGACCCCGAATGCGCATGAGCAGTAGTGAGTTCGAGTGCGTATGAGCAGTAGTGACCCCGAGTGCGCATGAGCAGTAGTGAGTCCGAGTGCGCATGAGCAGTAGTGACCCCGAGTGCGCATGCACATTAGTGAGCCCGAGTGTGCATGAGTAGTAGTGACCCCGAGTGCGCATGCACAGTAGTGAGCTCGAATGCGCATGAGCAGTAGTGAGTCCGAGTGCGCATGAGCAGTAGTGACCCCGAGTGCGCATGAGCAGTAGTGACCCCGAGTGCGCATGCACAGTAGTGAGCCCGATTGCGCATCCGCAGTAGTAAGTCCGTGTTCGCATGTGCAGGTCTGAGCCGGAGTGCGCATGCGCAGTAGTGGGCCCGTGCGCGCATGCGCAGTAGTGAGCCCGAGCGCGCATCCGCAATAGTGAGCCCGATTGCGCATCCGCAGTAGTGAGTCCGTGTGCGCATGTGCAGGTCTGAGGCGCAGTGCGCATGCGCAGTAGTGGGCCCGCGCGCATGCGCAGTAGTGAGCCCGTGTGCGCATGCGCAGTAGTGAGTCCGAGCACGCATCCGCAGTAGTGAGCCCGAGCGCGCATGCGCAGTAGTGAGTCCGATTGCGCATGTGCAGGTCTGAGCAGGAGTGCGCATGCGCAGTAGTGACCCCGAGTGCGCATGAGCAGTAGTGAGTCCGAGCGCGCATGAGCAGTAGTGACCCCGAGTGCGCATGAGCAGTAGTGAGCCCGAGCGCGCATCCGCAGTAGTGAGCCCGATTGCGCATCCGCAGTAGTGAGTCCGTGTGCGCATGTGCAGGTCTGAGCCGGAGTGCGCATGCGCAGTAGTGTCCCCTAGTGCGCATGCACAGTAGTGAGCCCGTGTGCGCATGCGCAGTAGTGAGCCCGAGCGCGCAAGCACATTAGTGAGCCCGAGTGTGCATGAGTAGTAGTGTCCCCGAGTGCGCATGCACAGTAGTGCGCCCGTGTGCGCATGCGCAGAAGTGAGCTCGAATGCGCATGTGCAGGTCTGAGCCGGAGTGCGCATGCGCAGTAGTGGGCCCGTGCACGTATGCGCAGCAGTGAGCCCGTGTTCGCATGCGCAGTAGTGAGCCCGAGCGCGCATCCGCAATAGTGAGTCCGAGTGCGCACGCGCAGTAGTGACCCCGAATGCGCATGAGCAGTAGTGAGTCCGAGTGCGCATGAGCAGTAGTGACCCCGAGTGCGCATGAGCAGTAGTGAGTCCGAGTGCGCATGCGCAGAAGTGAGCTCGAATGCGCATGTGCAGGTCTGAGCCGGACTGCGCATGCGCTGTAGTGAGCCCGATTGCGCATCCGCAGTAGTGAGTCCGTGTGCGCATGTGCAGGTCTGAGCCGGAGTGCGCATGCGCAGTAGTGGGCCCGTGCGCGCATGCGCAGTAGTGAGCAGGGGTGCGCATGCGCAGTAGTGAGCCCGAGCGCGCATCCGCAGTAGTGAGCCCGATTGCGCATCCGCAGTAGTGAGTCCGTGTGCGCATGTGCAGGTCTGAGCCGGAGTGCGCATGCGCAGTATTGGGCGCGTGCGCGCATGCGCAGTAGTGAGCCCGAGCGCGCATGCGCAGTAGTGAGTCCGAGTGCGCATGCGCAGTAGTGACCCCGAGTGCGCATGAGCAGTAGTGAGTCCGAGTGCGCGTGAGCAGTAGTGACCCCGAGTGCGCATGCACAGTAGTGAGTCCGAGTGCGCATGCGCAGAAGTGAGCTCGAATGCGCATGTGCAGGTCTGAGCCGGACTGCGCATGCGCAGTAGTGAGCCCGATTGCGCGTCCGCAGTAGTGAGTCCGTGTGCGCATGTGCAGGTCTGAGCCGGACTGCGCATGCGCAGTAGTGACCCCGAGTGCGCATGCACAGTAGTGACCCCGAGTGCGCATGAGCAGTAGTGAGTCCGAGTGCGCATCAGCAATAGTGACCCCGAGTGCGCATGAGCAGTAGTGACCCCGAGTGCGCATGCACAGTAGTGAGCCCGATTGCGCATCCGCAGTAGTGAGGCTGTGTGCGCATGTGCAGGTCTGAGCCGTAGTGCGCATGCGCAGTAGTGGGCCCGTGCGCGCATGCGCAGTAGTGAGCCCGGGTGCGCATGCGCAGTAGTGACCCCGAGTGCGCATGCACAGTAGTGAGCCCGAGTGCTCATGAGCAGTAGTGAGTCCGAGTGCGCATGAGCAGTAGTGACCCCGAGTGCGCGTGCACATTAGTGCGCCCCTGTGCGCATGAGCAGTAGTGAGTCCGAGTGCGCGTGAGCAGTAGTGACCCCAAGTGCGTATGAGCAGTAGTGAGTCCGAGTGCGCATGAGCAGTAGTGACCCCGAGTGCGCATGAGCAGTAGTGACCCCGAGTGCGCATGCACAGTAGTGAGCCCGATTGCGCATCCTGCGTTAGTGAGTCCGTGTGCGCATGTGCAGGTCTGAGCCGGAGTGCGCATGCGCAGTAGTGGGCCTGTGCGCGCATGCGCAGTAGTGAGCCCGGGTGCGCATGCGCAGTAGTGAGCCCGAGCGCGCATCCGCATTAGTGAGCCCGAGCGCGCATGCGCAGTGGTGAGTCCGATTGCGCATGTGCAGGTCTGAGCCGGAGTGCGCATGCGCAGTAGTGGGCCCGTGCGCGCATGCGCAGTAGTGAGCCCGAGCGCGCATCCGCAGTAGTGAGTCCGAGTGCGCATGCGCAGTAGTGACCCCGAATGCGTATGAGCAGTAGTGAGCCCGAGCGCGCATCCGCAGTAGTGAGTCCGAGTGCGCATGCGCAGTAGTGACCCCGAATGCGTATGAGCAGTAGTGAGTCCGAGTGCGCATGAGCAATAGTGACCCCGAGTGCGCATGAGCAGTAGTGACCCCGAGGGCGCATGCACAGTAGTGAGCCCGATTGCGCATCCGCAGTAGTGAGTCCGTGTGCGCATGTGCAGGTCTGAGCCGGAGTGCGCATGCGTAGTAGTGGGCCCGTGCGCGCATGCGCAGTAGTGAGCCCTGGTGCGCATGCGCAGTAGTGACCCCGAGTGCGCATGAGCAGTAGTGAGTCCGAGTGCGCATCAGCAATAGTGACCCCGAGTGCGCATGAGCAGTAGTGACCCCGAGTGCGCATGCACAGTAGTGAGCCCGATTGCGCATCCGCAGTAGTGAGGCTGTGTGCGCATGTGCAGGTCTGAGCCGTAGTGCGCATGCGCAGTAGTGGGCCCGTGCGCGCATGCGCAGTAGTGAGCCCGGGTGCGCATGCGCAGTAGTGACCCCGAGTGCGCATGCACAGTAGTGAGCCCGAGTGCGCATGAGCAGTAGTGAGTCCGAGTGCGCATGAGCAGTAGTGACCCCGAGTGCGCGAGCACATTAGTGCGCCCCTGTGCGCATGAGCAGTAGTGAGTCCGAGTGCGCGTGAGCAGTAGTGACCCCAAGTGCGTATGAGCAGTAGTGAGTCCGAGTGCGCATGAGCAGTAGTGACCCCGAGTGCGCATGAGCAGTAGTGACCCCGAGTGCGCATGCACAGTAGTGGGCCCGATTGCGCATCCTGCGTTAGTGAGTCCGTGTGCGCATGTGCAGGTCTGAGCCGGAGTGCGCATGCGCAGTAGTGGGCCTGTGCGCGCATGCGCAGTAGTGAGCCCGGGTGCGCATGCGCAGTAGTGAGCCCGAGCGCGCATCCGCAGTAGTGAGCCCGAGCGCGCATGCGCAGTGGTGAGTCCGATTGCGCATGTGCAGGTCTGAGCCGGAGTGCGCATGCGCAGTAGTGGGCCCGTGCGCGGATGCGCAGTAGTGAGCCCGAGCGCGCATCCGCAGTAGTGAGTCCGAGTGCGCATGCGCAGTAGTGACCCCGAATGCGTATGAGCAGTAGTGAGTCCGAGTGCGCATGAGCAGTAGTGACCTCGAGTGCGCATGAGCAGTAGTGAGTCCGAGTGCGCATGAGCAGTAGTGAGTCCGAGTGCGCATGAGCAGTAGTGACCCCGAGTGCGCATGCACATAAGTGAGCCCGAGTGTGCATGAGTAGTAGTGACCCCGAGTGCGCATGCACAGTAGTGAGCCCGTGTGCGCATGCACAGTAGTGAGCCCGAGTGCGCATGAGCAGTAGTGAGTCCGAGTGCGCATGAGCAGTAGTGACCCCGAGTGCGCATGAGCAGTAGTGACCCCGAGTGCGCATGCACAGTAGTGAGCCCGATTGCGCATCCGCAGTAGTGAGACCGTTTGCGCATGTGCATGTCTGAGCCGGAGTGCGCATGCGCAGTAGTGAGCCCGGGTGCGCATGCGCAGTAGTGAGCCCGAGCGCGCATCCGCAGTAGTGAGCCCGATTGCGCATCCGCAGTAGTGAGTCCGTGTGCGCATGCGCAGTAGTGAGCCCGGGTGCGCATGCGCAGTAGTGAGCCCGAGCGCGCATCCGCAGTAGTGAGCCCGAGCGCGCATGCGCAGTGGTGAGTCCGATTGCGCATGTGCAGGTCTGAGCCGGAGTGCGCATGCGCAGTAGTGGGCCCGTGCGCGCATGCGCAGTAGCGAGCCCGTGTGCGCATGCGCAGTAGTGAGCCCGAGCGCGCATCCGCAGTAGTGAGTCCGATTGCGCATGCGCAGTAGTGACCCCGAATGCGCATGAGCAGTAGTGACCCCGAGTGCGCATGCACAGTAGTGTGCCCGTGTGAGCATGCGCAGAAGTGAGCTCGAATGCGCATGTGCAGGTCTGAGCCGGAGTGCGCATGCGCAGTAGTGGGCCCGTGCGCGCATGCGCAGTAGTGAGCCCGGGTGCGCATGCGCAGTAGTGAGCCCGAGCGCGCATCCGCAGTAGTGAGTCCGAGTGCGCATGCGCAGTAGTGACCCCGAATGCGCATGAGTAGTAGTGAGTTCGAGTGCGCATGAGCAGTAGTGACCCCGAGTGCGCATGAGCAGTAGTGAGTCCGAGTGCGCATGAGCAGTAGTGACCCCGAGTGCGCATGAGCAGTAGTGACCCCGAGTGCGCATGCACAGTAGTGTGCCCGTGTGAGCATGCGCAGAAGTGAACTCGAATGCGCATGTGCAGGTCTGAGCCGGAGTGCGCATGCGCAGTAGTGGGCCCGTGCGCGCATGCGCAGTAGTGAGCCCGGGTGCGCATGCGCAGTAGTGAGCTCGAGCGCGCATCCGCAGTAGTGAGTCCGAGTGCGCATGCGTAGTAGTGACCCCGAATGCGCATGAGTAGTAGTGAGTTCGAGTGCGCATGAGCAGTAGTGACCCCGAGTGCGCATGAGCAGTAGTGAGTCCGAGTGCGCATGAGCAGTAGTGACCCCGAGTGCGCATGAGCAGTAGTGACCCCGAGTGCGCATGCACAGTAGTGAGCCCGATTGCGCATCCGCAGTAGTGAGACCGTTTGCGCATGTGCATGTCTGAGCCGGAGTGCGCATGCGCAGTAGTGAGCCCGGGTGCGCATGCGCAGTAGTGAGCCCGAGCGCGCATCCGCAGTAGTGAGCCCGATTGCGCATCCGCAGTAGTGAGTCCGTGTGCGCATATGCAGGTCTGAGCCGGAGTGCGCATGCGCGGTAGTGGGCCCGTGCGCACATGCGCAGTAGTGAGCCCGTGTGCGCATGCGCAGTAGTGAGCCCGAGCGCGCATCCGCAGTAGTGACCCCGAGTGCGCATGAGTAGTAGTGAGTTCGAGTGCGCATGAGCAGTAGTGACCCCGAGTGCGCATGAGCAGTAGTGAGTCCGAGTGCGCATGAGCAGTAGTGACCCCGAGTGCGCATGAGCAGTAGTGACCCCGAGTGCGCATGCACAGTAGTGAGTCCGAGTGCGCATGAGCAGTAGTGACCCCGAGTGCGCATGAGCAGTAGTGAGTCCGAGTGCGCATGAGCAGTAGTGACCCCGAGTGCGCATGAGCAGTAGTGAGTCCGAGTGCGCATGAGCAGTAGTGACCCCGAGTGCGCATGCACATTAGTGAGCCCGAGTGTGCATGAGTAGTAGTGTCCCCTAGTGCGCATGCACAGTAGTGAGCCCGTGTGCGCATGCACAGTAGTGAGCCCGTGTGCGCATGCGCAGTAGTGAGCCCGAGCGCGCATGCACATTAGTGAGCCGGAGTGTGCATGAGTAGTAGTGTCCCCGAGTGCGCATGCACAGTAGTGAGCCCGTGTGCGCATGCGCAGAAGTGAGCTCGAATGCGCATGTGCAGGTCTGAGCCGGAGTGCGCATGCGCAGTAGTGGGCCCGTGCACGTATGCGCAGCAGTGAGCCCGCGTTCGCATGCGCAGTAGTGAGCCGAGCGCGCATCCGCAATAGTGAGTCCGAGTGCGCACGCGCAGTAGTGACCGCGAATGCGCATGAGCAGTAGTGAGTCCGAGTGCGCATGAGCAGTAGTGACCCCGAGTGCGCATGAGCAGTAGTGAGTCCGAGTGCGCATGCGCAGAAGTGAGCTCGAATGCGCATGTGCAGGTCTGAGCCGGACTGCGCATGCGCTGTAATGAGCCCGATTGCGCATCCGCAGTAGTGAGTCCGTGTGCGCATGTGCAGGTCTGAGCCGGAGTGCGCATGCGCAGTAGTGGGCCCGTGCGCGCATGCGCAGTAGTGAGCCCGGGTGCGCATGCGCAGTAGTGAGCCCGAGCGCGCATCCGCAGTAGTGAGCCCGATTGCGCATCCGCAGTAGTGAGTCCGTGTGCGCATGTGCAGGTCTGAGCCGGAGTGCGCATGCGCAGTATTGGGCCCGTGCGCGCATGCGCAGTAGTGAGCCCGAGCGCGCATGCGCAGTAGTGAGTCCGAGTGCGCATGCGCAGTAGTGACCCCGAGTGCGCATGAGCAGTAGTGAGTCCGAGTGCGCGTGAGCAGTAGTGACCCCGAGTGCACATGCGCAGGAGTGACCCCGAATGCGCATGAGCAGTAGTGAGTTCGAGTGCGTATGAGCAGTAGTGACCCCGAGTGCGCATGAGCAGTAGTGAGTCCGAGTGCGCATGAGCAGTAGTGACCCCGAGTGCGCATGCACAGTAGTGAGCCCGAGTGTGCATGAGCAGTAGTGAGTCCGAGTGCGCATGGGCAGTAGTGACCCCGAGTGCTCATGCACAGTAGTGAGCCCGATTGCGCATCCGCAGTAGAGTCCGTGTGCGCATGTGCAGGTCTGAGCCGGAGTGCGCATGCGCAGTAGCGGGCCCGTGCGCGCATGCGCAGTAGTGAGCCCGTGTGCGCATGCGCAGTAGTGAGTCCGAGCGCGCATCCGCAGTAGTGAGTCCGAGTGCGCATGCGCAGTAGTGACCCCGAATGCGCATGAGTAGCAGTGAGTTCGAGTGCGCATGAGCAGTAGTGACCCCGAGTGCGCATGAGCAGTAGTGAGTCCGAGTGCGCATGAGCAGTAGTGACCCCGAGTGCGCATGCACAGTAGTGAGTCCGAGTGCGCATGAGCAGTAGTGACCCCGAGTGCGCATGAGCAGTAGTGAGTCCGAGTGCGCGTGAGCAGTAGTGACCCCGAGTGCGCATGCACATTAGTGAGCCCGAGTGTGCATGAGTAGTAGTGACCCCGAGTGCACATGCACAGTAGCCAGCCCGTGTGCGCATGCGCAGAAGTGAGCTCGAATGCGCATGTGCAGGTCTGAGCCGGACTGCGCATGCGCAGTAGTGAGCCCGTGTGCACATGCGCAGGTGTGACCCCGAATGCGCATGAGCAGTAGTGAGTTCGAGTGCGTATGAGCAGTAGTGACCCCGAGTGCGCATGCGCAGTAGTGGGCCCGTGCTCGCATGCGCAGTAGTGAGCCCGTGCGCGCATGCGCTGTAGTGAGCCCGTGTGCGCATGCGCAGTAGTGAGCCCGAGCGCGCATCCGCAGTAGTGAGTCCGAGTGCGCATGCGCAGTAGTGACCCCGAATGCGCATGAGCAGTAGTGACCCCGAGTGCGCATGCACAGTAGTGAGCCCGATTGCGCATCCGCAGTAGTGAGTCCGTGTGCGCATGTGCAGGTCTGAGCCGGAGTGCGCATGAGCAGTAGTGAGTCCGAGTGCGCATGAGCAGTAGTGACCCCGAGTGCGCGTGCACAGTAGTGCGCCCCTGTGCGCATGAGCAGTAGTGAGTCCGAGTGCGCGTGAGCAGTAGTGACCCCAAGTGCGCATGAGCAGCAGTGAGTTCGAGTGCGCGTGAGCAGTAGTGACCCCGAGTGCGCATGCACAGTAGTGACCCCGAGTGCGCATGCACAGTAGTGTGCCCGTGTGAGCATGCGCAGAAGTGAGCTCGAATGCGCATGTGCAGGTCTGAGCCGGTGTGCGCATGCGCAGTAGTGGGCCCGTGCGCGCATGCGCAGTAGTGAGCCCGGGTGCGCATGCGCAGTAGTGAGCCCGAGCGCGCAGCCGCAGTAGTGAGCCCGAGCGCGCATGCGCAGTAGTGAGTCCGATTGCGCATGTGCAGGTCTGAGCCGGAGTGCGCATGCGGAGTAGTGGGCCCGTGCGCGCATGCGCCGTAGTGAGTCCGTGTGCGCATGCGCTGTAGTGACCCCGAATGCGCATGAGCAGTAGTGAGCCCGAGTGTGCATGAGCAGTAGTGAGTCCGAGTGCGCATGGGCAGTAGTGACCCCGAGTGCTCATGCACAGTAGTGAGCCCGATTGCGCATCCGCAGTAGTGAGTCCGTGTGCGCATGTGCAGGTCTGAGCCGGAGTGCGCATGCGCAGTAGTGGGCCCGTGCGCGCATGCGCAGTAGTGAGCCCGTGTGCCCATGCGCAGTAGTGACCCCGAATGCGCATGAGCAGTAGTGAGCCCGAGTGTGCATGGGCAGTAGTGAGCCCGTGTGCACATGCGCAGTAGTGAGCCCGAGCGCGCATCCGCAGTAGTGTGTCCGAGTGCGCATGCGCAGTAGTGACCCCGAATGCGCATGAGCAGCAGTGAGTCCGAGTGCGCATGAGCAGTAGTGACCCCGACTGCGCATGAGCAGTAGTGAGTCCGAGTGCGCATGAGCAGTAGTGACCCCGAGTGCGCATGCACATTAGTGAGCCCGAGTGTGCATGAGTAGTAGTGACCCCGAGTGCACATGCACAGTAGCCAGCCCGTGTGCGCATGCGCAGAAGTGAGCTCGAATGCGCATGTGCAGGTCTGAGCCGGACTGCGCATGCGCAGTAGTGAGCCCGTGTGCACATGCGCAGGAGTGACCCCGAATGCGCATGAGCAGTAGTGAGTTCGAGTGCGTATGAGCAGTAGTGACCCCGAGTGCGCATGAGCAGTAGTGAGTCCGAGTGCGCATGAGCAGTAGTGACCCCGAGTGCGCATGCACATTAGTGAGCCCGAGTGTGCATGAGTAGTAGTGACCCCGAGTGCGCATGCACAGTAGTGAGCTCGAATGCGCATGTGCAGGTCTGAGCCGGACTGCGCATGCGCAGTAGTGAGCCCGTGTGCGCATGCGCAGTAGTGACCCCGAATGCGCATGTGCAGTAGTGCGTCCGAGTGCGCACGAGCAGTAGTGACCCCGAGTGCGCATGAGCAGTAGTGACCCCGAGTGCGCATGCACAGTAGTGAGCCCGAGTGTGCATGAGCAGTAGTGAGTCCGAGTGCGCATGGGCAGTAGTGACCCCGAGTGCTCATGCACAGTAGTGAGCCCGATTGCGCATCCGCAGTAGAGTCCGTGTGCGCATGTGCAGGTCTGAGCCGGAGTGCGCATGCGCAGTAGTGGGCCCGTGCGCGCATGCGCAGTAGTGAGTCCGAGTGCGCATGAGCAGTAGTGACCCCGAGTGCGCATGAGCAGTAGTGACCCCGAGTGCGCATGCACAGTAGTGAGCCCGATTGCGCATCCGCAGTAGTAAGTCCGTGTTCGCATGTGCAGGTCTGAGCCGGAGTGCGCATGCGCAGTAGTGGGCCCGTGCGCGCATGCGCAGTAGTGAGCCCGAGCGCGCATCCGCAATAATGAGCCCGATTGCGCATCCGCAGTAGTGAGTCCGTGTGCGCATGTGCAGGTCTGAGGCGCAGTGCGCATGCGCAGTAGTGGGCCCGCGCGCATGCGCAGTAGTGAGCCCGTGTGCGCATGCGCAGTAGTGAATCCGAGCGCGCATCCGCAGTAGTGAGCCCGATTGCGCATCCGCAGTAGTGAGTCCGTGTGCGCATGTGCAGGTCTGAGCCGGAGTGCGCATGCGCAGTAGTGGGCCCGTGCACGTATGCGCAGCAGTGAGCCCGTGTTCGCATGCGCAGTAGTGAGCCCGAGCGCGCATCCGCAATAGTGAGTCCGAGTGCGCACGCGCAGTAGTGACCCCGAATGCGCATGAGCAGTAGTGAGTCCGAGTGCGCATGAGCAGTAGTGACCCCGAGTGCGCGTGCACAGTAGTGCGCCCCTGTGCGCATGAGCAGTAGTGAGTCCGAGTGCGCGTGAGCAGTAGTGACCCCAAGTGCGCATGAGCAGTAGTGAGTCCGAGTGCGCATGAGCAGTAGTGACCCCGAGTGCGCATGAGCAGTAGTGACCCCTAGGGCGCATGCACAGTAGTGACCCCGAGTGCGCATGAGCAGTAGTGAGTCCGAGTGCGCATGCGCAGAAGTGAGCTCGAATGCGCATGTGCAGGTCTGAGCCGGACTGCGCATGCGCAGTAGTGAGCCCGATTGCGCGTCCGCAGTAGTGAGTCCGTGTGCGCATCAGCAATAGTGACCCCGAGTGCGCATGAGCAGTAGTGACCCCGAGTGCGCATGCACAGTAGTGAGCCCGATTGCGCATCCGCAGTAGTGAGGCTGTGTGCGCATGTGCAGGTCTGAGCCGTAGTGCGCATGCGCAGTAGTGGGCCCGTGCGCGCATGCGCAGTAGTGAGCCCGGGTGCGCATGCGCAGTAGTGACCCCGAGTGCGCATGCACAGTAGTGAGCCCGAGAGCGCATGAGCAGTAGTGAGTCCGAGTGCGCATGAGCAGTAGTGACCCCGAGTGCGCGTGCACATTAGTGCGCCCCTGTGCGCATGAGCAGTAGTGAGTCCGAGTGCGCGTGAGCAGTAGTGACCCCAAGTGCGTATGAGCAGTAGTGAGTCCGCGTGCGCATGAGCAGTAGTGACCCCGAGTGCGCATGAGCAGTAGTGACCCCGAGTGCGCATGCACAGTAGTGAGCCCGATTGCGCATCCTGCGTTAGTGAGTCCGTGTGCGCATGTGCAGGTCTGAGCCGGAGTGCGCATGCGCAGTAGTGGGCCTGTGCGCGCATGCGCAGTAGTGAGCCCGGGTGCGCATGCGCAGTAGTGAGCCCGAGCGCGCATCCGCAGTAGTGAGCCCGAGCGCGCATGCGCAGTGGTGAGTCCGATTGCGCATGTGCAGGTCTGAGCCGGAGTGCGCATGCGCAGTAGTGGGCCCGTGCGCGCATGCGCAGTAGTGAGCCCGAGCGCGCATCCGCAGTAGTGAGTCCGAGTGCGCATGTGCAGTAGTGATCCCGAATGCGTATGAGCAGTAGTGAGTCCGAGTGCGCATGAGCAGTAGTGACCTCGAGTGCGCATGAGCAGTAGTGAGTCCGAGTGCGCATGAGCAGTAGTGACCCCGAGTGCGCATGCACATTAGTGAGCCCGAGTGTGCATGAGTAGTAGTGTCCCCGAGTGCGCATGCACAGTAGTGAGCCCGTGTGCGCATGCACAGTAGTGAGCCCGAGTGCGCATGAGCAGTAGTGAGTCCGAGTGCGCATGAGCAGTAGTGACCCCGAGTGCGCATGAGCAGTAGTGAGTCCGAGTGCGCATGAGCAGTAGTGACCCCGAGTGCGCATGAGCAGTAGTGAGTCCGAGTGCGCATGAGCAGTAGTGACCCCGAGTGCGCATGCACATAAGTGAGCCCGAGTGTGCATGAGTAGTAGTGACCCCGAGTGCGCATGCACAGTAGTGAGCCCGTGTGCGCATGAGCAGTAGTGAGTCCGAGTGCGCGTGCGCAGTAGTGACCCCGAGTACGCATGCACAGTAGTGAGCTCGAGTGCGCATGAGCAGTAGTGAGTCCGAGTGCGCATGAGCAGTAGTGACCCCGAGTGCGCGTGCACAGTAGTGCGCCCCTGTGCGCATGAGCAGTAGTGAGTCGGAGTGCGCGTGAGCAGTAGTGACCCCGAGTGCGCATGCACAGTAGTGAGCCCGAGTGCGCATGAGCAGTAGTGAGTCCGAGTGCGCATGAGCAGTAGTGACCCCGAGTGCGCGTGCACATTAGTGCGCCCCTGTGCGCATGAGCAGTAGTGAGTCCGAGTGCGCGTGAGCAGTAGTGACCCCAAGTGCGTATGAGCAGTAGTGAGTCCGAGTGCGCATGAGCAGTAGTGACCCCGAGTGCGCATGAGCAGTAGTGACCCCGAGTGCGCATGCACAGTAGTGAGCCCGATTGCGCATCCTGCGTTAGTGAGTCCGTGTGCGCATGTGCAGGTCTGAGCCGGAGTGCGCATGCGCAGTAGTGGGCCTGTGCGCGCATGCGCAGTAGTGAGCCCGGGTGCGCATGCGCAGTAGTGAGCCCGAGCGCGCATCCGCAGTAGTGAGCCCGAGCGCGCATGCGCAGTGGTGAGTCCGATTGCGCATGTGCAGGTCTGAGCCGGAGTGCGCATGCGCAGTAGTGGGCCCGTGCGCGCATGCGCAGTAGTGAGCCCGAGCGCGCATCCGCAGTAGTGAGTCCGAGTGCGCATGTGCAGTAGTGACCCCGAATGCGTATGAGCAGTAGTGAGTCCGAGTGCGCATGAGCAGTAGTGACCTCGAGTGCGCATGAGCAGTAGTGAGTCCGAGTGCGCATGAGCAGTAGTGACCCCGAGTGCGCATGCACATTAGTGAGCCCGAGTGTGCATGAGTAGTAGTGTCCCCGAGTGCGCATGCACAGTAGTGAGCCCGTGTGCGCATGCACAGTAGTGAGCCCGAGTGCGCATGAGCAGTAGTGAGTCCGAGTGCGCATGAGCAGTAGTGACCCCGAGTGCGCATGAGCAGTAGTGAGTCCGAGTGCGCATGAGCAGTAGTGACCCCGAGTGCGCATGAGCAGTAGTGAGTCCGAGTGCGCATGAGCAGTAGTGACCCCGAGTGCGCATGCACATAAGTGAGCCCGAGTGTGCATGAGTAGTAGTGACCCCGAGTGCGCATGCACAGTAGTGAGCCCGTGTGCGCATGAGCAGTAGTGAGTCCGAGTGCGCGTGCGCAGTAGTGACCCCGAGTACGCATGCACAGTAGTGAGCTCGAGTGCGCATGAGCAGTAGTGAGTCCGAGTGCGCATGAGCAGTAGTGACCCCGAGTGCGCGTGCACAGTAGTGCGCCCCTGTGCGCATGAGCAGTAGTGAGTCGGAGTGCGCGTGAGCAGTAGTGACCCCAAGTGCGCATGAGCAGTAGTGAGTCCGAGTGCGCATGAGCAGTAGTGACCCCGAGTGCGCATGAGCAGTAGTGACCCCGAGCGCGCATGCACAGTAGTGAGCCCGATTGCGCATCCGCAGTAGTGAGTCCGTGTGCGCATGTGCAGGTCTGAGCCGGAGTGCGCATGCGCAGTAGTGGGCCCGTGCGCGCATGCGCAGTAGTGAGCCCTGGTGCGCATGCGCAGTAGTGACCCCGAGTGCGCATGAGCAGTAGTGAGTCCGAGTGCGCATCAGCAATAGTGACCCCGAGTGCGCATGAGCAGTAGTGACCCCGAGTGCGCATGCACAGTAGTGAGCCCGATTGCGCATCCGCAGTAGTGAGGCTGTGTGCGCATGTGCAGGTCTGAGCCGTAGTGCGCATGCGCAGTAGTGGGCCCGTGCGCGCATGCGCAGTAGTGAGCCCGGGTGCGCATGCGCAGTAGTGACCCCGAGTGCGCATGCACAGTAGTGAGCCCGAGTGCGCATGAGCAGTAGTGAGTCCGAGTGCGCATGAGCAGTAGTGACCCCGAGTGCGCGAGCACATTAGTGCGCCCCTGTGCGCATGAGCAGTAGTGAGTCCGAGTGCGCGTGAGCAGTAGTGACCCCGAGTGCGCATGCACAGTAGTGAGCCCGATTGCGCATCCTGCGTTAGTGAGTCCGTGTGCGCATGTGCAGGTCTGAGCCGGAGTGCGCATGCGCAGTAGTGGGCCTGTGCGCGCATGCGCAGTAGTGAGCCCGGGTGCGCATGCGCAGTAGTGAGCCCGAGCGCGCATCCGCAGTAGTGAGCCCGAGCGCGCATGCGCAGTGGTGAGTCCGATTGCGCATGTGCAGGTCTGAGCCGGAGTGCGCATGCGCAGTAGTGGGCCCGTGCGCGCATGCGCAGTAGTGAGCCCGAGCGCGCATCCGCAGTAGTGAGTCCGAGTGCGCATGCGCAGTAGTGACCCCGAATGCGTATGAGCAGTAGTGAGTCCGAGTGCGCATGAGCAGTAGTGACCTCGAGTGCGCATGAGCAGTAGTGAGTCCGAGTGCGCATGAGCAGTAGTGAGTCCGAGTGCGCATGAGCAGTAGTGACCCCGAGTGCGCATGCACATAAGTGAGCCCGAGTGTGCATGAGTAGTAGTGACCCCGAGTGCGCATGCACAGTAGTGAGCCCGTGTGCGCATGCACAGTAGTGAGCCCGAGTGCGCATGAGCAGTAGTGAGTCCGAGTGCGCATGAGCAGTAGTGACCCCGAGTGCGCATGAGCAGTAGTGACCCCGAGTGCGCATGCACAGTAGTGAGCCCGATTGCGCATCCGCAGTAGTGAGACCGTTTGCGCATGTGCATGTCTGAGCCGGAGTGCGCATGCGCAGTAGTGAGCCCGGGTGCGCATGCGCAGTAGTGAGCCCGGGTGCGCATGCGCAGTAGTGACCCCGAGTGCGCATGCACAGTAGTGAGCCCGAGTGCGCATGAGCAGTAGTGAGTCCGAGTGCGCATGAGCAGTAGTGAGTCCGAGTGCGCATGCGCAGAAGTGAGCTCGAATGCGCATGTGCAGGTCTGAGCCGGACTGCGCATGCGCAGTAGTGAGCCCGATTGCGCGTCCGCAGTAGTGAGTCCGTGTGCGCATCAGCAATAGTGACCCCGAGTGCGCATGAGCAGTAGTGACCCCGAGTGCGCATGCACAGTAGTGAGCCCGATTGCGCATCCGCAGTAGTGAGGCTGTGTGCGCATGTGCAGGTCTGAGCCGTAGTGCGCATGCGCAGTAGTGGGCCCGTGCGCGCATGCGCAGTAGTGAGCCCGGGTGCGCATGCGCAGTAGTGACCCCGAGTGCGCATGCACAGTAGTGAGCCCGAGTGCGCATGAGCAGTAGTGAGTCCGAGTGCGCATGAGCAGTAGTGACCCCGAGTGCGCGTGCACATTAGTGCGCCCCTGTGCGCATGAGCAGTAGTGAGTCCGAGTGCGCGTGAGCAGTAGTGACCCCAAGTGCGTATGAGCAGTAGTGAGTCCGCGTGCGCATGAGCAGTAGTGACCCCGAGTGCGCATGAGCAGTAGTGACCCCGAGTGCGCATGCACAGTAGTGAGCCCGATTGCGCATCCTGCGTTAGTGAGTCCGTGTGCGCATGTGCAGGTCTGAGCCGGAGTGCGCATGCGCAGTAGTGGGCCTGTGCGCGCATGCGCAGTAGTGAGCCCGGGTGCGCATGCGCAGTAGTGAGCCCGAGCGCGCATCCGCAGTAGTGAGCCCGAGCGCGCATGCGCAGTGGTGAGTCCGATTGCGCATGTGCAGGTCTGAGCCGGAGTGCGCATGCGCAGTAGTGGGCCCGTGCGCGCATGCGCAGTAGTGAGCCCGAGCGCGCATCCGCAGTAGTGAGTCCGAGTGCGCATGTGCAGTAGTGATCCCGAATGCGTATGAGCAGTAGTGAGTCCGAGTGCGCATGAGCAGTAGTGACCTCGAGTGCGCATGAGCAGTAGTGAGTCCGAGTGCGCATGAGCAGTAGTGACCCCGAGTGCGCATGCACATTAGTGAGCCCGAGTGTGCATGAGTAGTAGTGTCCCCGAGTGCGCATGCACAGTAGTGAGCCCGTGTGCGCATGCACAGTAGTGAGCCCGAGTGCGCATGAGCAGTAGTGAGTCCGAGTGCGCATCAGCAATAGTGACCCCGAGTGCGCATGAGCAGTAGTGACCCCGAGTGCGCATGCACAGTAGTGAGCCCGAGCGCGCATCCGCAGTAGTGAGTCCGAGTGCGCATGTGCAGTAGTGATCCCGAATGCGTATGAGCAGTAGTGAGTCCGAGTGCGCATGAGCAGTAGTGACCCCGAGTGCGCATGAGCAGTAGTGACCCCGAGCGCGCATGCACAGTAGTGAGCCCGATTGCGCATCCGCAGTAGTGAGTCCGTGTGCGCATGTGCAGGTCTGAGCCGGAGTGCGCATGCGCAGTAGTGGGCCCGTGCGCGCATGCGCAGTAGTGAGCCCTGGTGCGCATGCGCAGTAGTGACCCCGAGTGCGCATGAGCAGTAGTGAGTCCGAGTGCGCATCAGCAATAGTGACCCCGAGTGCGCATGAGCAGTAGTGACCCCGAGTGCGCATGCACAGTAGTGAGCCCGATTGCGCATCCGCAGTAGTGAGGCTGTGTGCGCATGTGCAGGTCTGAGCCGTAGTGCGCATGCGCAGTAGTGGGCCCGTGCGCGCATGCGCAGTAGTGAGCCCGGGTGCGCATGCGCAGTAGTGACCCCGAGTGCGCATGCACAGTAGTGAGCCCGAGTGCGCATGAGCAGTAGTGAGTCCGAGTGCGCATGAGCAGTAGTGACCCCGAGTGCGCGAGCACATTAGTGCGCCCCTGTGCGCATGAGCAGTAGTGAGTCCGAGTGCGCGTGAGCAGTAGTGACCCCGAGTGCGCATGCACAGTAGTGAGCCCGATTGCGCATCCTGCGTTAGTGAGTCCGTGTGCGCATGTGCAGGTCTGAGCCGGAGTGCGCATGCGCAGTAGTGGGCCTGTGCGCGCATGCGCAGTAGTGAGCCCGGGTGCGCATGCGCAGTAGTGAGCCCGAGCGCGCATCCGCAGTAGTGAGCCCGAGCGCGCATGCGCAGTGGTGAGTCCGATTGCGCATGTGCAGGTCTGAGCCGGAGTGCGCATGCGCAGTAGTGGGCCCGTGCGCGCATGCGCAGTAGTGAGCCCGAGCGCGCATCCGCAGTAGTGAGTCCGAGTGCGCATGCGCAGTAGTGACCCCGAATGCGTATGAGCAGTAGTGAGTCCGAGTGCGCATGAGCAGTAGTGACCTCGAGTGCGCATGAGCAGTAGTGAGTCCGAGTGCGCATGAGCAGTAGTGAGTCCGAGTGCGCATGAGCAGTAGTGACCCCGAGTGCGCATGCACATAAGTGAGCCCGAGTGTGCATGAGTAGTAGTGACCCCGAGTGCGCATGCACAGTAGTGAGCCCGTGTGCGCATGCACAGTAGTGAGCCCGAGTGCGCATGAGCAGTAGTGAGTCCGAGTGCGCATGAGCAGTAGTGACCCCGAGTGCGCATGAGCAGTAGTGACCCCGAGTGCGCATGCACAGTAGTGAGCCCGATTGCGCATCCGCAGTAGTGAGACCGTTTGCGCATGTGCATGTCTGAGCCGGAGTGCGCATGCGCAGTAGTGAGCCCGGGTGCGCATGCGCAGTAGTGAGCCCGGGTGCGCATGCGCAGTAGTGACCCCGAGTGCGCATGCACAGTAGTGAGCCCGAGTGCGCATGAGCAGTAGTGAGTCCGAGTGCGCATGAGCAGTAGTGAGTCCGAGTGCGCATGCGCAGAAGTGAGCTCGAATGCGCATGTGCAGGTCTGAGCCGGACTGCGCATGCGCAGTAGTGAGCCCGATTGCGCGTCCGCAGTAGTGAGTCCGTGTGCGCATCAGCAATAGTGACCCCGAGTGCGCATGAGCAGTAGTGACCCCGAGTGCGCATGCACAGTAGTGAGCCCGATTGCGCATCCGCAGTAGTGAGGCTGTGTGCGCATGTGCAGGTCTGAGCCGTAGTGCGCATGCGCAGTAGTGGGCCCGTGCGCGCATGCGCAGTAGTGAGCCCGGGTGCGCATGCGCAGTAGTGACCCCGAGTGCGCATGCACAGTAGTGAGCCCGAGTGCGCATGAGCAGTAGTGAGTCCGAGTGCGCATGAGCAGTAGTGACCCCGAGTGCGCGTGCACATTAGTGCGCCCCTGTGCGCATGAGCAGTAGTGAGTCCGAGTGCGCGTGAGCAGTAGTGACCCCAAGTGCGTATGAGCAGTAGTGAGTCCGCGTGCGCATGAGCAGTAGTGACCCCGAGTGCGCATGAGCAGTAGTGACCCCGAGTGCGCATGCACAGTAGTGAGCCCGATTGCGCATCCTGCGTTAGTGAGTCCGTGTGCGCATGTGCAGGTCTGAGCCGGAGTGCGCATGCGCAGTAGTGGGCCTGTGCGCGCATGCGCAGTAGTGAGCCCGGGTGCGCATGCGCAGTAGTGAGCCCGAGCGCGCATCCGCAGTAGTGAGCCCGAGCGCGCATGCGCAGTGGTGAGTCCGATTGCGCATGTGCAGGTCTGAGCCGGAGTGCGCATGCGCAGTAGTGGGCCCGTGCGCGCATGCGCAGTAGTGAGCCCGAGCGCGCATCCGCAGTAGTGAGTCCGAGTGCGCATGTGCAGTAGTGATCCCGAATGCGTATGAGCAGTAGTGAGTCCGAGTGCGCATGAGCAGTAGTGACCTCGAGTGCGCATGAGCAGTAGTGAGTCCGAGTGCGCATGAGCAGTAGTGACCCCGAGTGCGCATGCACATTAGTGAGCCCGAGTGTGCATGAGTAGTAGTGTCCCCGAGTGCGCATGCACAGTAGTGAGCCCGTGTGCGCATGCACAGTAGTGAGCCCGAGTGCGCATGAGCAGTAGTGAGTCCGAGTGCGCATGAGCAGTAGTGACCCCGAGTGCGCATGAGCAGTAGTGAGTCCGAGTGCGCATGAGCAGTAGTGACCCCGAGTGCGCATGAGCAGTAGTGAGTCCGAGTGCGCATGAGCAGTAGTGACCCCGAGTGCGCATGCACATAAGTGAGCCCGAGTGTGCATGAGTAGTAGTGACCCCGAGTGCGCATGCACAGTAGTGAGCCCGTGTGCGCATGAGCAGTAGTGAGTCCGAGTGCGCGTGCGCAGTAGTGACCCCGAGTACGCATGCACAGTAGTGAGCTCGAGTGCGCATGAGCAGTAGTGAGTCCGAGTGCGCATGAGCAGTAGTGACCCCGAGTGCGCGTGCACAGTAGTGCGCCCCTGTGCGCATGAGCAGTAGTGAGTCGGAGTGCGCGTGAGCAGTAGTGACCCCGAGTGCGCATGCACAGTAGTGAGCCCGAGTGCGCATGAGCAGTAGTGAGTCCGAGTGCGCATGAGCAGTAGTGACCCCGAGTGCGCGTGCACATTAGTGCGCCCCTGTGCGCATGAGCAGTAGTGAGTCCGAGTGCGCGTGAGCAGTAGTGACCCCAAGTGCGTATGAGCAGTAGTGAGTCCGAGTGCGCATGAGCAGTAGTGACCCCGAGTGCGCATGAGCAGTAGTGACCCCGAGTGCGCATGCACAGTAGTGAGCCCGATTGCGCATCCTGCGTTAGTGAGTCCGTGTGCGCATGTGCAGGTCTGAGCCGGAGTGCGCATGCGCAGTAGTGGGCCTGTGCGCGCATGCGCAGTAGTGAGCCCGGGTGCGCATGCGCAGTAGTGAGCCCGAGCGCGCATCCGCAGTAGTGAGCCCGAGCGCGCATGCGCAGTGGTGAGTCCGATTGCGCATGTGCAGGTCTGAGCCGGAGTGCGCATGCGCAGTAGTGGGCCCGTGCGCGCATGCGCAGTAGTGAGCCCGAGCGCGCATCCGCAGTAGTGAGTCCGAGTGCGCATGTGCAGTAGTGACCCCGAATGCGTATGAGCAGTAGTGAGTCCGAGTGCGCATGAGCAGTAGTGACCTCGAGTGCGCATGAGCAGTAGTGAGTCCGAGTGCGCATGAGCAGTAGTGACCCCGAGTGCGCATGCACATTAGTGAGCCCGAGTGTGCATGAGTAGTAGTGTCCCCGAGTGCGCATGCACAGTAGTGAGCCCGTGTGCGCATGCACAGTAGTGAGCCCGAGTGCGCATGAGCAGTAGTGAGTCCGAGTGCGCATGAGCAGTAGTGACCCCGAGTGCGCATGAGCAGTAGTGAGTCCGAGTGCGCATGAGCAGTAGTGACCCCGAGTGCGCATGAGCAGTAGTGAGTCCGAGTGCGCATGAGCAGTAGTGACCCCGAGTGCGCATGCAGATAAGTGAGCCCGAGTGTGCATGAGTAGTAGTGACCCCGAGTGCGCATGCACAGTAGTGAGCCCGTGTGCGCATGAGCAGTAGTGAGTCCGAGTGCGCGTGCGCAGTAGTGACCCCGAGTACGCATGCACAGTAGTGAGCTCGAGTGCGCATGAGCAGTAGTGAGTCCGAGTGCGCATGAGCAGTAGTGACCCCGAGTGCGCGTGCACAGTAGTGCGCCCCTGTGCGCATGAGCAGTAGTGAGTCGGAGTGCGCGTGAGCAGTAGTGACCCCAAGTGCGCATGAGCAGTAGTGAGTCCGAGTGCGCATGAGCAGTAGTGACCCCGAGTGCGCATGAGCAGTAGTGACCCCGAGCGCGCATGCACAGTAGTGAGCCCGATTGCGCATCCGCAGTAGTGAGTCCGTGTGCGCATGTGCAGGTCTGAGCCGGAGTGCGCATGCGCAGTAGTGGGCCCGTGCGCGCATGCGCAGTAGTGAGCCCTGGTGCGCATGCGCAGTAGTGACCCCGAGTGCGCATGAGCAGTAGTGAGTCCGAGTGCGCATCAGCAATAGTGACCCCGAGTGCGCATGAGCAGTAGTGACCCCGAGTGCGCATGCACAGTAGTGAGCCCGATTGCGCATCCGCAGTAGTGAGGCTGTGTGCGCATGTGCAGGTCTGAGCCGTAGTGCGCATGCGCAGTAGTGGGCCCGTGCGCGCATGCGCAGTAGTGAGCCCGGGTGCGCATGCGCAGTAGTGACCCCGAGTGCGCATGCACAGTAGTGAGCCCGAGTGCGCATGAGCAGTAGTGAGTCCGAGTGCGCATGAGCAGTAGTGACCCCGAGTGCGCGAGCACATTAGTGCGCCCCTGTGCGCATGAGCAGTAGTGAGTCCGAGTGCGCGTGAGCAGTAGTGACCCCGAGTGCGCATGCACAGTAGTGAGCCCGATTGCGCATCCTGCGTTAGTGAGTCCGTGTGCGCATGTGCAGGTCTGAGCCGGAGTGCGCATGCGCAGTAGTGGGCCTGTGCGCGCATGCGCAGTAGTGAGCCCGGGTGCGCATGCGCAGTAGTGAGCCCGAGCGCGCATCCGCAGTAGTGAGCCCGAGCGCGCATGCGCAGTGGTGAGTCCGATTGCGCATGTGCAGGTCTGAGCCGGAGTGCGCATGCGCAGTAGTGGGCCCGTGCGCGCATGCGCAGTAGTGAGCCCGAGCGCGCATCCGCAGTAGTGAGTCCGAGTGCGCATGCGCAGTAGTGACCCCGAATGCGTATGAGCAGTAGTGAGTCCGAGTGCGCATGAGCAGTAGTGACCTCGAGTGCGCATGAGCAGTAGTGAGTCCGAGTGCGCATGAGCAGTAGTGAGTCCGAGTGCGCATGAGCAGTAGTGACCCCGAGTGCGCATGCACATAAGTGAGCCCGAGTGTGCATGAGTAGTAGTGACCCCGAGTGCGCATGCACAGTAGTGAGCCCGTGTGCGCATGCACAGTAGTGAGCCCGAGTGCGCATGAGCAGTAGTGAGTCCGAGTGCGCATGAGCAGTAGTGACCCCGAGTGCGCATGAGCAGTAGTGACCCCGAGTGCGCATGCACAGTAGTGAGCCCGATTGCGCATCCGCAGTAGTGAGACCGTTTGCGCATGTGCATGTCTGAGCCGGAGTGCGCATGCGCAGTAGTGAGCCCGGGTGCGCATGCGCAGTAGTGAGCCCGAGCGCGCATCCGCAGTAGTGAGCCCGATTGCGCATCCGCAGTAGTGAGTCCGTGTGCGCATGTGCAGGTCTGAGCCGGAGTGCGCATGCGCGGTAGTGGGCCCGTGCGCACATGCGCAGTAGTGAGCCCGTGTGCGCATGCGCACTAGTGAGCCCGAGCGCGCATCCGCAGTAGTGACCCCGAGTGCGCATGAGTAGTAGTGAGTTCGAGTGCGCATGAGCAGTAGTGACCCCGAGTGCGCATGAGCAGTAGTGAGTCCGAGTGCGCATGAGCAGTAGTGACCCCGAGTGCGCATGAGCAGTAGTGACCCCGAGTGCGCATGCACAGTAGTGAGTCCGAGTGCGCATGAGCAGTAGTGACCCCGAGTGCGCATGAGCAGTAGTGAGTCCGAGTGCGCATGAGCAGTAGTGACCCCGAGTGCGCATGAGCAGTAGTGAGTCCGAGTGCGCATGAGCAGTAGTGACCCCGAGTGCGCATGCACATTAGTGAGCCCGAGTGTGCATGAGTAGTAGTGTCCCCTAGTGCGCATGCACAGTAGTGAGCCCGTGTGCGCATGCACAGTAGTGAGCCCGTGTGCGCATGCGCAGTAGTGAGCCCGAGCGCGCATGCACATTAGTGAGCCCGAGTGTGCATGAGTAGTAGTGTCCCCGAGTGCGCATGCACAGTAGTGAGCCCGTGTGCGCATGCGCAGAAGTGAGCTCGAATGCGCATGTGCAGGTCTGAGCCGGAGTGCGCATGCGCAGTAGTGGGCCCGTGCACGTATGCGCAGCAGTGAGCCCGTGTTCGCATGCGCAGTAGTGAGCCCGAGCGCGCATCCGCAATAGTGAGTCCGAGTGCGCACGCGCAGTAGTGACCCCGAATGCGCATGAGCAGTAGTGAGTCCGACTGCGCATGAGCAGTAGTGACCCCGAGTGCGCATGAGCAGTAGTGAGTCCGAGTGCGCATGCGCAGAAGTGAGCTCGAATGCGCATGTGCAGGTCTGAGCCGGACTGCGCATGCGCTGTAATGAGCCCGATTGCGCATCCGCAGTAGTGAGTCCGTGTGCGCATGTGCAGGTCTGAGCCGGAGTGCGCATGCGCAGTAGTGGGCCCGTGCGCGCATGCGCAGTAGTGAGCCCGGGTGCGCATGCGCAGTAGTGAGCCCGAGCGCGCATCCGCAGTAGTGAGCCCGATTGCGCATCCGCAGTAGTGAGTCCGTGTGCGCATGTGCAGGTCTGAGCCGGAGTGCGCATGCGCAGTATTGGGCCCGTGCGCGCATGCGCAGTAGTGAGCCCGAGCGCGCATGCGCAGTAGTGAGTCCGAGTGCGCATGCGCAGTAGTGACCCCGAGTGCGCATGAGCAGTAGTGAGTCCGAGTGCGCGTGAGCAGTAGTGACCCCGAGTGCGCATGCACAGTAGTGAGTCCGAGTGCGCATGCGCAGTAGTGACCCCGAGTGCGCATGAGCAGTAGTGAGTCCGAGTGCGCGTGAGCAGTAGTGACCCCGAGTACGCATGCACAGTAGTGAGCTCGAGTGCGCATGAGCAGTAGTGAGTCCGAGTGCGCATGAGCAGTAGTGACCCCGAGTGCGCGTGCACAGTAGTGCGCCCCTGTGCGCATGAGCAGTAGTGAGTCCGAGTGCGCGTGAGCAGTAGTGACCCCAGGTGCGCATGAGCAGTAGTGAGTCCGAGTGCGCATGAGCAGTAGTGACCCCGAGTGCGCATGAGCAGTAGTGACCCCGAGGGCGCATGCACAGTAGTGAGCCCGATTGCGCATCCGCAGTAGTGAGTCCGTGTGCGCATGTGCAGGTCTGAGCCGGAGTGCGCATGCGCAGTAGTGGGCCCGTGCGCGCATGCGCAGTAGTGAGCCCTGGTGCGCATGCGCAGTAGTGACCCCGAGTGCGCATGAGCAGTAGTGAGTCCGAGTGCGCATCAGCAATAGTGACCCCGAGTGCGCATGAGCAGTAGTGACCCCGAGTGCGCATGCACAGTAGTGAGCCCGATTGCGCATCCGCAGTAGTGAGGCTGTGTGCGCATGTGCAGGTCTGAGCCGTAGTGCGCATGCGCAGTAGTGGGCCCGTGCGCGCATGCGCAGTAGTGAGCCCGGGTGCGCATGCGCAGTAGTGACCCCGAGTGCGCATGCACAGTAGTGAGCCCGAGTGCGCATGAGCAGTAGTGAGTCCGAGTGCGCATGAGCAGTAGTGACCCCGAGTGCGCGTGCACATTAGTGCGCCCCTGTGCGCATGAGCAGTAGTGAGTCCGAGTGCGCGTGAGCAGTAGTGACCCCAAGTGCGTATGAGCAGTAGTGAGTCCGAGTGCGCATGAGCAGTAGTGACCCCTAGTGCGCATGAGCAGTAGTGACCCCGAGTGCGCATGCACAGTAGTGAGCCCGATTGCGCATCCTGCGTTAGTGAGTCCGTGTGCGCATGTGCAGGTCTGAGCCGTAGAGCGCATGCGCAGTAGTGGGCCTGTGCGCGCATGCGCAGTAGTGAGCCCGGGTGCGCATGCGCAGTAGTGAGCCCGAGCGCGCATCCGCAGTGGTGAGCCCGAGCGCGCATGCGCAGTGGTGAGTCCGATTGCGCATGTGCAGGTCTGAGCCGGAGTGCGCATGCGCAGTAGTGGGCCCGTGCGCGCATGCGCAGTAGTGAGCCCGAGCGCGCATCCGCAGTAGTGAGTCCGAGTGCGCATGCGCAGTAGTGACCCCGAATGCGTATGAGCAGTAGTGAGTCCGAGTGCGCATGAGCAGTAGTGACCTCGAGTGCGCATGAGCAGTAGTGAGTCCGAGTGCGCATGAGCAGTAGTGACCCCGAGTGCGCATGCACATTAGTGAGCCCGAGTGTGCATGAGTAGTAGTGTCCCCGAGTGCGCATGCACAGTAGTGAGCCCGTGTGCGCATGCACAGTAGTGAGCCCGAGTGCGCATGAGCAGTAGTGAGTCCGAGTGCCCATGAGCAGTATTGACCCCGAGTACGCATGAGCAGTAGTGAGTCCGAGTGCGCATGAGCAGTAGTGAGTCCGAGTGCGCATGAGCAGTAGTGACCCCGAGTGCGCATGCACATAAGTGAGCCCGAGTGTGCATGAGTAGTAGTGACCCCGAGTGCGCATGCACAGTAGTGAGCCCGTGTGCGCATGCGCAGAAGTGAGCCGGAGTGCGCATGCGCAGTAGTGGGCCCGTGCGCGCATGCGCAGTAGTGAGCCCGGGTGCGCATGCGCAGTAGTGAGCCCGAGCGCGCATCCGCAGTAGTGAGCCCGAGCGCGCATGCGCAGTAGTGAGTCCGATTGCGCATGTGCAGGTCTGAGCCGGAGTGCGCATGCGCAGTAGTGGGCCCGTGCGCGCATGCGCAGTAGCGAGCCCGTGTGCGCATGCGCAGTAGTGAGCCCGAGCGCGCATCCGCAGTAGTGAGTCCGATTGCGCATGCGCAGTAGTGACCCCGAATGCGCATGAGCAGTAGTGACCCCGAGTGCGCATGCACAGTAGTGTGCCCGTGTGAGCATGCGCAGAAGTGAGCTCGAATGCGCATGTGCAGGTCTGAGCCGGAGTGCGCATGCGCAGTAGTGGGCCCGTGCGCGCATGCGCAGTAGTGAGCCCGGGTGCGCATGCGCAGTAGTGAGCCCGAGCGCGCATCCGCAGTAGTGAGTCCGAGTGCGCATGCGCAGTAGTGACCCCGAATGCGCATGAGTAGTAGTGAGTTCGAGTGCGCATGAGCAGTAGTGACCCCGAGTGCGCATGAGCAGTAGTGAGTCCGAGTGCGCATGAGCAGTAGTGACCCCGAGTGCGCATGAGCAGTAGTGACCCCGAGTGCGCATGCACAGTAGTGTGCCCGTGTGAGCATGCGCAGAAGTGAACTCGAATGCGCATGTGCAGGTCTGAGCCGGAGTGCGCATGCGCAGTAGTGGGCCCGTGCGCGCATGCGCAGTAGTGAGCCCGGGTGCGCATGCGCAGTAGTGAGCCCGAGCGCGCATCCGCAGTAGTGAGTCCGAGTGCGCATGCGTAGTAGTGACCCCGAATGCGCATGAGTAGTAGTGAGTTCGAGTGCGCATGAGCAGTAGTGACCCCGAGTGCGCATGAGCAGTAGTGAGTCCGAGTGCGCATGAGCAGTAGTGACCCCGAGTGCGCATGAGCAGTAGTGACCCCGAGTGCGCATGCACAGTAGTGAGTCCGAGTGCGCATGAGCAGTAGTGACCCCGAGTGCGCATGAGCAGTAGTGAGTCCGAGTGCGCATGAGCAGTAGTGACCCCGAGTGCGCATGAGCAGTAGTGAGTCCGAGTGCGCATGAGCAGTAGTGACCCCGAGTGCGCATGCACATTAGTGAGCCCGAGTGTGCATGAGTAGTAGTGTCCCCTAGTGCGCATGCACAGTAGTGAGCCCGTGTGCGCATGCACAGTAGTGAGCCCGTGTGCGCATGCGCAGTAGTGAGCCCGAGCGCGCATGCACATTAGTGAGCCCGAGTGTGCATGAGTAGTAGTGTCCCCGAGTGCGCATGCACAGTAGTGAGCCCGTGTGCGCATGCGCAGAAGTGAGCTCGAATGCGCATGTGCAGGTCTGAGCCGGAGTGCGCATGCGCAGTAGTGGGCCCGTGCACGTATGCGCAGCAGTGAGCCCGCGTTCGCATGCGCAGTAGTGAGCCCGAGCGCGCATCCGCAATAGTGAGTCCGAGTGCGCATCCGCAGTAGTGAGCCCGATTGCGCATCCGCAGTAGTGAGTCCGTGTGCGCATGTGCAGGTCTGAGCCGGAGTGCGCATGCGCAGTATTGGGCCCGTGCGCGCATGCGCAGTAGTGAGCCCGAGCGCGCATGCGCAGTAGTGAGTCCGAGTGCGCATGCGCAGTAGTGACCCCGAGTGCGCATGAGCAGTAGTGAGTCCGAGTGCGCATGAGCAGTAGTGACCCCGAGTGCGCATGCACATTAGTGAGCCCGAGTGTGCATGAGTAGTAGTGACCCCGAGTGCGCATGCACAGTAGTGAGCTCGAATGCGCATGTGCAGGTCTGAGCCGGACTGCGCATGCGCAGTAGTGAGCCCGTGTGCGCATGCGCAGTAGTGACCCCGAATGCGCATGTGCAGTAGTGCGTCCGAGTGCGCACGAGCAGTAGTGACCCCGAGTGCGCATGAGCAGTAGTGACCCCGAGTGCGCATGCACAGTAGTGAGCCCGAGTGTGCATGAGCAGTAGTGAGTCCGAGTGCGCATGGGCAGTAGTGACCCCGAGTGCTCATGCACAGTAGTGAGCCCGATTGCGCATCCGCAGTAGAGTCCGTGTGCGCATGTGCAGGTCTGAGCCGGAGTGCGCATGCGCAGTAGTGGGCCCGTGCGCGCATGCGCAGTAGTGAGTCCGAGTGCGCATGAGCAGTAGTGACCCCGAGTGCGCATGAGCAGTAGTGACCCCGAGTGCGCATGCACAGTAGTGAGCCCGATTGCGCATCCGCAGTAGTAAGTCCGTGTTCGCATGTGCAGGTCTGAGCCGGAGTGCGCATGCGCAGTAGTGGGCCCGTGCGCGCATGCGCAGTAGTGAGCCCGAGCGCGCATCCGCAATAATGAGCCCGATTGCGCATCCGCAGTAGTGAGTCCGTGTGCGCATGTGCAGGTCTGAGGCGCAGTGCGCATGCGCAGTAGTGGGCCCGCGCGCATGCGCAGTAGTGAGCCCGTGTGCGCATGCGCAGTAGTGAGTCCGAGCGCGCATCCGCAGTAGTGAGCCCGATTGCGCATCCGCAGTAGTGAGTCCGTGTGCGCATGTGCAGGTCTGAGCCGGAGTGCGCATGCGCAGTAGTGTCCCCTAGTGCGCATGCACAGTAGTGAGCCCGTGTGCGCATGCGCAGTAGTGAGCCCGAGCGCGCATGCACATTAGTGAGCCCGAGTGTGCATGAGTAGTAGTGTCCCCGAGTGCGCATGCACAGTAGTGAGCCCGTGTGCGCATGCGCAGAAGTGAGCTCGAATGCGCATGTGCAGGTCTGAGCCGGAGTGCGCATGCGCAGTAGTGGGCCCGTGCACGTATGCGCAGCAGTGAGCCCGTGTTCGCATGCGCAGTAGTGAGCCCGAGCGCGCATCCGCAATAGTGAGTCCGAGTGCGCACGCGCAGTAGTGACCCCGAATGCGCATGAGCAGTAGTGAGTCCGAGTGCGCATGAGCAGTAGTGACCCCGAGTGCGCGTGCACAGTAGTGCGCCCCTGTGCGCATGAGCAGTAGTGAGTCCGAGTGCGCGTGAGCAGTAGTGACCCCAAGTGCGCATGAGCAGTAGTGAGTCCGAGTGCGCATGAGCAGTAGTGACCCCGAGTGCGCATGAGCAGTAGTGACCCCTAGGGCGCATGCACAGTAGTGACCCCGAGTGCGCATGAGCAGTAGTGAGTCCGAGTGCGCATGCGCAGAAGTGAGCTCGAATGCGCATGTGCAGGTCTGAGCCGGACTGCGCATGCGCAGTAGTGACCCCGAGTGCGCATGCACAGTAGTGAGCCCGAGTGCGCATGAGCAGTAGTGAGTCCGAGTGCGCATGAGCAGTAGTGACCCCGAGTGCGCGAGCACATTAGTGCGCCCCTGTGCGCATGAGCAGTAGTGAGTCCGAGTGCGCGTGAGCAGTAGTGACCCCGAGTGCGCATGCACAGTAGTGAGCCCGATTGCGCATCCTGCGTTAGTGAGTCCGTGTGCGCATGTGCAGGTCTGAGCCGGAGTGCGCATGCGCAGTAGTGGGCCTGTGCGCGCATGCGCAGTAGTGAGCCCGGGTGCGCATGCGCAGTAGTGAGCCCGAGCGCGCATCCGCAGTAGTGAGCCCGAGCGCGCATGCGCAGTGGTGAGTCCGATTGCGCATGTGCAGGTCTGAGCCGGAGTGCGCATGCGCAGTAGTGGGCCCGTGCGCGCATGCGCAGTAGTGAGCCCGAGCGCGCATCCGCAGTAGTGAGTCCGAGTGCGCATGCGCAGTAGTGACCCCGAATGCGTATGAGCAGTAGTGAGTCCGAGTGCGCATGAGCAGTAGTGACCTCGAGTGCGCATGAGCAGTAGTGAGTCCGAGTGCGCATGAGCAGTAGTGAGTCCGAGTGCGCATGAGCAGTAGTGACCCCGAGTGCGCATGCACATAAGTGAGCCCGAGTGTGCATGAGTAGTAGTGACCCCGAGTGCGCATGCACAGTAGTGAGCCCGTGTGCGCATGCACAGTAGTGAGCCCGAGTGCGCATGAGCAGTAGTGAGTCCGAGTGCGCATGAGCAGTAGTGACCCCGAGTGCGCATGAGCAGTAGTGACCCCGAGTGCGCATGCACAGTAGTGAGCCCGATTGCGCATCCGCAGTAGTGAGACCGTTTGCGCATGTGCATGTCTGAGCCGGAGTGCGCATGCGCAGTAGTGAGCCCGGGTGCGCATGCGCAGTAGTGAGCCCGAGCGCGCATCCGCAGTAGTGAGCCCGATTGCGCATCCGCAGTAGTGAGTCCGTGTGCGCATGTGCAGGTCTGAGCCGGAGTGCGCATGCGCGGTAGTGGGCCCGTGCGCACATGCGCAGTAGTGAGCCCGTGTGCGCATGCGCAGTAGTGAGCCCGAGCGCGCATCCGCAGTAGTGACCCCGAGTGCGCATGAGTAGTAGTGAGTTCGAGTGCGCATGAGCAGTAGTGACCCCGAGTGCGCATGAGCAGTAGTGAGTCCGAGTGCGCATGAGCAGTAGTGACCCCGAGTGCGCATGAGCAGTAGTGACCCCGAGTGCGCATGCACAGTAGTGAGTCCGAGTGCGCATGAGCAGTAGTGACCCCGAGTGCGCATGAGCAGTAGTGAGTCCGAGTGCGCATGAGCAGTAGTGACCCCGAGTGCGCATGAGCAGTAGTGAGTCCGAGTGCGCATGAGCAGTAGTGACCCCGAGTGCGCATGCACATTAGTGAGCCCGAGTGTGCATGAGTAGTAGTGTCCCCTAGTGCGCATGCACAGTAGTGAGCCCGTGTGCGCATGCACAGTAGTGAGCCCGTGTGCGCATGCGCAGTAGTGAGCCCGAGCGCGCATGCACATTAGTGAGCCCGAGTGTGCATGAGTAGTAGTGTCCCCGAGTGCGCATGCACAGTAGTGAGCCCGTGTGCGCATGCGCAGAAGTGAGCTCGAATGCGCATGTGCAGGTCTGAGCCGGAGTGCGCATGCGCAGTAGTGGGCCCGTGCACGTATGCGCAGCAGTGAGCCCGTGTTCGCATGCGCAGTAGTGAGCCCGAGCGCGCATCCGCAATAGTGAGTCCGAGTGCGCACGCGCAGTAGTGACCCCGAATGCGCATGAGCAGTAGTGAGTCCGACTGCGCATGAGCAGTAGTGACCCCGAGTGCGCATGAGCAGTAGTGAGTCCGAGTGCGCATGCGCAGAAGTGAGCTCGAATGCGCATGTGCAGGTCTGAGCCGGACTGCGCATGCGCTGTAATGAGCCCGATTGCGCATCCGCAGTAGTGAGTCCGTGTGCGCATGTGCAGGTCTGAGCCGGAGTGCGCATGCGCAGTAGTGGGCCCGTGCGCGCATGCGCAGTAGTGAGCCCGGGTGCGCATGCGCAGTAGTGAGCCCGAGCGCGCATCCGCAGTAGTGAGCCCGATTGCGCATCCGCAGTAGTGAGTCCGTGTGCGCATGTGCAGGTCTGAGCCGGAGTGCGCATGCGCAGTATTGGGCCCGTGCGCGCATGCGCAGTAGTGAGCCCGAGCGCGCATGCGCAGTAGTGAGTCCGAGTGCGCATGCGCAGTAGTGACCCCGAGTGCGCATGAGCAGTAGTGAGTCCGAGTGCGCGTGAGCAGTAGTGACCCCGAGTGCGCATGCACAGTAGTGAGTCCGAGTGCGCATGCGCAGTAGTGACCCCGAGTGCGCATGAGCAGTAGTGAGTCCGAGTGCGCGTGAGCAGTAGTGACCCCGAGTACGCATGCACAGTAGTGAGCTCGAGTGCGCATGAGCAGTAGTGAGTCCGAGTGCGCATGAGCAGTAGTGACCCCGAGTGCGCGTGCACAGTAGTGCGCCCCTGTGCGCATGAGCAGTAGTGAGTCCGAGTGCGCGTGAGCAGTAGTGACCCCAAGTGCGCATGAGCAGTAGTGAGTCCGAGTGCGCATGAGCACTAGTGACCCCGAGTGCGCATGAGCAGTAGTGACCCCGAGGGCGCATGCACAGTAGTGAGCCCGATTGCGCATCCGCAGTAGTGAGTCCGTGTGCGCATGTGCAGGTCTGAGCCGGAGTGCGCATGCGCAGTAGTGGGCCCGTGCGCGCATGCGCAGTAGTGAGCCCTGGTGCGCATGCGCAGTAGTGACCCCGAGTGCGCATGAGCAGTAGTGAGTCCGAGTGCGCATCAGCAATAGTGACCCCGAGTGCGCATGAGCAGTAGTGACCCCGAGTGCGCATGCACAGTAGTGAGCCCGATTGCGCATCCGCAGTAGTGAGGCTGTGTGCGCATGTGCAGGTCTGAGCCGTAGTGCGCATGCGCAGTAGTGGGCCCGTGCGCGCATGCGCAGTAGTGAGCCCGGGTGCGCATGCGCAGTAGTGACTCCGAGTGCGCATGCACAGTAGTGAGCCCGAGTGCGCATGAGCAGTAGTGAGTCCGAGTGCGCATGAGCAATAGTGACCCCGAGTGCGCGTGCACATTAGTGCGCCCCTGTGCGCATGAGCAGTAGTGAGTCCGAGTGCGCGTGAGCAGTAGTGACCCCAAGTGCGTATGAGCAGTAGTGAGTCCGAGTGCGCATGAGCAGTAGTGACCCCTAGTGCGCATGAGCAGTAGTGACCCCGAGTGCGCATGCACAGTAGTGAGCCCGATTGCGCATCCTGCGTTAGTGAGTCCGTGTGCGCATGTGCAGGTCTGAGCCGTAGAGCGCATGCGCAGTAGTGGGCCTGTGCGCGCATGCGCAGTAGTGAGCCCGGGTGCGCATGCGCAGTAGTGAGCCCGAGCGCGCATCCGCAGTGGTGAGCCCGAGCGCGCATGCGCAGTGGTGAGTCCGATTGCGCATGTGCAGGTCTGAGCCGGAGTGCGCATGCGCAGTAGTGGGCCCGTGCGCGCATGCGCAGTAGTGAGCCCGAGCGCGCATCCGCAGTAGTGAGTCCGAGTGCGCATGCGCAGTAGTGACCCCGAATGCGTATGAGCAGTAGTGAGTCCGAGTGCGCATGAGCAGTAGTGACCTCGAGTGCGCATGAGCAGTAGTGAGTCCGAGTGCGCATGAGCAGTAGTGACCCCGAGTGCGCATGCACATTAGTGAGCCCGAGTGTGCATGAGTAGTAGTGCCCCGAGTGCGCATGCACAGTAGTGAGCCCGTGTGCGCATGCACAGTAGTGAGCCCGAGTGCGCATGAGCAGTAGTGAGTCCGAGTGCGCATGAGCAGTATTGACCCCGAGTACGCATGAGCAGTAGTGAGTCCGAGTGCGCATGAGCAGTAGTGAGTCCGAGTGCGCATGAGCAGTAGTGACCCCGAGTGCGCATGCACATAAGTGAGCCCGAGTGTGCATGAGTAGTAGTGACCCCGAGTGCGCATGCACAGTAGTGAGCCCGTGTGCGCATGCGCAGAAGTGAGCCGGAGTGCGCATGCGCAGTAGTGGGCCCGTGCGCGCATGCGCAGTAGTGAGCCCGGGTGCGCATGCGCAGTAGTGAGCCCGAGCGCGCATCCGCAGTAGTGAGCCCGAGCGCGCATGCGCAGTAGTGAGTCCGATTGCGCATGTGCAGGTCTGAGCCGGAGTGCGCATGCGCAGTAGTGGGCCCGTGCGCGCATGCGCAGTAGCGAGCCCGTGTGCGCATGCGCAGTAGTGAGCCCGAGCGCGCATCCGCAGTAGTGAGTCCGATTGCGCATGCGCAGTAGTGACCCCGAATGCGCATGAGCAGTAGTGACCCCGAGTGCGCATGCACAGTAGTGTGCCCGTGTGAGCATGCGCAGAAGTGAGCTCGAATGCGCATGTGCAGGTCTGAGCCGGAGTGCGCATGCGCAGTAGTGGGCCCGTGCGCGCATGCGCAGTAGTGAGCCCGGGTGCGCATGCGCAGTAGTGAGCCCGAGCGCGCATCCGCAGTAGTGAGTCCGAGTGCGCATGCGCAGTAGTGACCCCGAATGCGCATGAGTAGTAGTGAGTTCGAGTGCGCATGAGCAGTAGTGACCCCGAGTGCGCATGAGCAGTAGTGAGTCCGAGTGCGCATGAGCAGTAGTGACCCCGAGTGCGCATGAGCAGTAGTGACCCCGAGTGCGCATGCACAGTAGTGTGCCCGTGTGAGCATGCGCAGAAGTGAACTCGAATGCGCATGTGCAGGTCTGAGCCGGAGTGCGCATGCGCAGTAGTGGGCCCGTGCGCGCATGCGCAGTAGTGAGCCCGGGTGCGCATGCGCAGTAGTGAGCCCGAGCGCGCATCCGCAGTAGTGAGTCCGAGTGCGCATGCGTAGTAGTGACCCCGAATGCGCATGAGTAGTAGTGAGTTCGAGTGCGCATGAGCAGTAGTGACCCCGAGTGCGCATGAGCAGTAGTGAGTCCGAGTGCGCATGAGCAGTAGTGACCCCGAGTGCGCATGAGCAGTAGTGACCCCGAGTGCGCATGCACAGTAGTGAGCCCGATTGCGCATCCGCAGTAGTGAGACCGTTTGCGCATGTGCATGTCTGAGCCGGAGTGCGCATGCGCAGTAGTGAGCCCGGGTGCGCATGCGCAGTAGTGAGCCCGAGCGCGCATCCGCAGTAGTGAGCCCGATTGCGCATCCTGCGTTAGTGAGTCCGTGTGCGCATGTGCAGGTCTGAGCCGTAGAGCGCATGCGCAGTAGTGGGCCTGTGCGCGCATGCGCAGTAGTGAGCCCGGGTGCGCATGCGCAGTAGTGAGCCCGAGCGCGCATCCGCAGTGGTGAGCCCGAGCGCGCATGCGCAGTGGTGAGTCCGATTGCGCATGTGCAGGTCTGAGCCGGAGTGCGCATGCGCAGTAGTGGGCCCGTGCGCGCATGCGCAGTAGTGAGCCCGAGCGCGCATCCGCAGTAGTGAGTCCGAGTGCGCATGCGCAGTAGTGACCCCGAATGCGTATGAGCAGTAGTGAGTCCGAGTGCGCATGAGCAGTAGTGACCTCGAGTGCGCATGAGCAGTAGTGAGTCCGAGTGCGCATGAGCAGTAGTGACCCCGAGTGCGCATGCACATTAGTGAGCCCGAGTGTGCATGAGTAGTAGTGTCCCCGAGTGCGCATGCACAGTAGTGAGCCCGTGTGCGCATGCACAGTAGTGAGCCCGAGTGCGCATGAGCAGTAGTGAGTCCGAGTGCGCATGAGCAGTATTGACCCCGAGTACGCATGAGCAGTAGTGAGTCCGAGTGCGCATGAGCAGTAGTGAGTCCGAGTGCGCATGAGCAGTAGTGACCCCGAGTGCGCATGCACATAAGTGAGCCCGAGTGTGCATGAGTAGTAGTGACCCCGAGTGCGCATGCACAGTAGTGAGCCCGTGTGCGCATGCGCAGAAGTGAGCCGGAGTGCGCATGCGCAGTAGTGGGCCCGTGCGCGCATGCGCAGTAGTGAGCCCGGGTGCGCATGCGCAGTAGTGAGCCCGAGCGCGCATCCGCAGTAGTGAGCCCGAGAGCGCATGCGCAGTAGTGAGTCCGATTGCGCATGTGCAGGTCTGAGCCGGAGTGCGCATGCGCAGTAGTGGGCCCGTGCGCGCATGCGCAGTAGCGAGCCCGTGTGCGCATGCGCAGTAGTGAGCCCGAGCGCGCATCCGCAGTAGTGAGTCCGATTGCGCATGCGCAGTAGTGACCCCGAATGCGCATGAGCAGTAGTGACCCCGAGTGCGCATGAGCAGTAGTGACCCCGAGTGCGCATGAGCAGTAGTGAGTCCGAGTGCGCATGAGCAGTAGTGACCCCGAGTGCGCATGAGCAGTAGTGACCCCGAGTGCGCATGCACAGTAGTGTGCCCGTGTGAGCATGCGCAGAAGTGAACTCGAATGCGCATGTGCAGGTCTGAGCCGGAGTGCGCATGCGCAGTAGTGGGCCCGTGCGCGCATGCGCAGTAGTGAGCCCGGGTGCGCATGCGCAGTAGTGAGCCCGAGCGCGCATCCGCAGTAGTGAGTCCGAGTGCGCATGCGTAGTAGTGACCCCGAATGCGCATGAGTAGTAGTGAGTTCGAGTGCGCATGAGCAGTAGTGACCCCGAGTGCGCATGAGCAGTAGTGAGTCCGAGTGCGCATGAGCAGTAGTGACCCCGAGTGCGCATGAGCAGTAGTGACCCCGAGTGCGCATGCACAGTAGTGAGCCCGATTGCGCATCCGCAGTAGTGAGACCGTTTGCGCATGTGCATGTCTGAGCCGGAGTGCGCATGCGCAGTAGTGAGCCCGGGTGCGCATGCGCAGTAGTGAGCCCGAGCGCGCATCCGCAGTAGTGAGCCCGATTGCGCATCCGCAGTAGTGAGTCCGTGTGCGCATGTGCAGGTCTGAGCCGGAGTGCGCATGCGCGGTAGTGGGCCCGTGCGCACATGCGCAGTAGTGAGCCCGTGTGCGCATGCGCAGTAGTGAGCCCGAGCGCGCATCCGCAGTAGTGACCCCGAGTGCGCATGAGTAGTAGTGAGTTCGAGTGCGCATGAGCAGTAGTGACCCCGAGTGCGCATGAGCAGTAGTGAGTCCGAGTGCGCATGAGCAGTAGTGACCCCGAGTGCGCATGAGCAGTAGTGACCCCGAGTGCGCATGCACAGTAGTGAGTCCGAGTGCGCATGAGCAGTAGTGACCCCGAGTGCGCATGAGCAGTAGTGAGTCCGAGTGCGCATGAGCAGTAGTGACCCCGAGTGCGCATGAGCAGTAGTGAGTCCGAGTGCGCATGAGCAGTAGTGACCCCGAGTGCGCATGCACATTAGTGAGCCCGAGTGTGCATGAGTAGTAGTGTCCCCTAGTGCGCATGCACAGTAGTGAGCCCGTGTGCGCATGCACAGTAGTGAGCCCGTGTGCGCATGCGCAGTAGTGAGCCCGAGCGCGCATGCACATTAGTGAGCCCGAGTGTGCATGAGTAGTAGTGTCCCCGAGTGCGCATACACAGTAGTGAGCCCGTGTGCGCATGCGCAGAAGTGAGCTCGAATGCGCATGTGCAGGTCTGAGCCGGAGTGCGCATGCGCAGTAGTGGGCCCGTGCACGTATGCGCAGCAGTGAGCCCGCGTTCGCATGCGCAGTAGTGAGCCCGAGCGCGCATCCGCAATAGTGAGTCCGAGTGCGCATCCGCAGTAGTGAGCCCGATTGCGCATCCGCAGTAGTGAGTCCGTGTGCGCATGTGCAGGTCTGAGCCGGAGTGCGCATGCGCAGTATTGGGCCCGTGCGCGCATTCGCAGTAGTGAGCCCGAGCGCGCATGCGCAGTAGTGAGTCCGAGTGCGCATGCGCAGTAGTGACCCCGAGTGCGCATGAGCAGTAGTGAGTCCGAGTGCGCATGAGCAGTAGTGACCCCGAGTGCGCATGCACATTAGTGAGCCCGAGTGTGCATGAGTAGTAGTGACCCCGAGTGCGCATGCACAGTAGTGAGCTCGAATGCGCATGTGCAGGTCTGAGCCGGACTGCGCATGCGCAGTAGTGAGCCCGTGTGCGCATGCGCAGTAGTGACCCCGAATGCGCATGTGCAGTAGTGCGTCCGAGTGCGCACGAGCAGTAGTGACCCCGAGTGCGCATGAGCAGTAGTGACCCCGAGTGCGCATGCACAGTAGTGAGCCCGAGTGTGCATGAGCAGTAGTGAGTCCGAGTGCGCATGGGCAGTAGTGACCCCGAGTGCTCATGCACAGTAGTGAGCCCGATTGCGCATCCGCAGTAGAGTCCGTGTGCGCATGTGCAGGTCTGAGCCGGAGTGCGCATGCGCAGTAGTGGGCCCGTGCGCGCATGCGCAGTAGTGAGTCCGAGTGCGCATGAGCAGTAGTGACCCCGAGTGCGCATGAGCAGTAGTGACCCCGAGTGCGCATGCACAGTAGTGAGCCCGATTGCGCATCCGCAGTAGTAAGTCCGTGTTCGCATGTGCAGGTCTGAGCCGGAGTGCGCATGCGCAGTAGTGGGCCCGTGCGCGCATGCGCAGTAGTGAGCCCGAGCGCGCATCCGCAATAATGAGCCCGATTGCGCATCCGCAGTAGTGAGTCCGTGTGCGCATGTGCAGGTCTGAGGCGCAGTGCGCATGCGCAGTAGTGGGCCCGCGCGCATGCGCAGTAGTGAGCCCGTGTGCGCATGCGCAGTAGTGAGTCCGAGCGCGCATCCGCAGTAGTGAGCCCGATTGCGCATCCGCAGTAGTGAGTCCGTGTGCGCATGTGCAGGTCTGAGCCGGAGTGCGCATGCGCAGTAGTGTCCCCTAGTGCGCATGCACAGTAGTGAGCCCGTGTGCGCATGCGCAGTAGTGAGCCCGAGCGCGCATGCACATTAGTGAGCCCGAGTGTGCATGAGTAGTAGTGTCCCCGAGTGCGCATGCACAGTAGTGAGCCCGTGTGCGCATGCGCAGAAGTGAGCTCGAATGCGCATGTGCAGGTCTGAGCCGGAGTGCGCATGCGCAGTAGTGGGCCCGTGCACGTATGCGCAGCAGTGAGCCCGTGTTCGCATGCGCAGTAGTGAGCCCGAGCGCGCATCCGCAATAGTGAGTCCGAGTGCGCACGCGCAGTAGTGACCCCGAATGCGCATGAGCAGTAGTGACCCCTAGGGCGCATGCACAGTAGTGACCCCGAGTGCGCATGAGCAGTAGTGAGTCCGAGTGCGCATGCGCAGAAGTGAGCTCGAATGCGCATGTGCAGGTCTGAGCCGGACTGCGCATGCGCAGTAGTGAGCCCGATTGCGCGTCCGCAGTAGTGAGTCCGTGTGCGCATCAGCAATAGTGACCCCGAGTGCGCATGAGCAGTAGTGACCCCGAGTGCGCATGAGCAGTAGTGACCCCGAGGGCGCATGCACAGTAGTGAGCCCGATTGCGCATCCGCAGTAGTGAGTCCGTGTGCGCATGTGCAGGTCTGAGCCGGAGTGCGCATGCGCAGTAGTGGGCCCGTGCGCGCATGCGCAGTAGTGAGCCCTGGTGCGCATGCGCAGTAGTGACCCCGAGTGCGCATGAGCAGTAGTGAGTCCGAGTGCGCATCAGCAATAGTGACCCCGAGTGCGCATGAGCAGTAGTGACCCCGAGTGCGCATGCACAGTAGTGAGCCCGATTGCGCATCCGCAGTAGTGAGGCTGTGTGCGCATGTGCAGGTCTGAGCCGTAGTGCGCATGCGCAGTAGTGGGCCCGTGCGCGCATGCGCAGTAGTGAGCCCGGGTGCGCATGCGCAGTAGTGACCCCGAGTGCGCATGCACAGTAGTGAGCCCGAGTGCGCATGAGCAGTAGTGAGTCCGAGTGCGCATGAGCAGTAGTGACCCCGAGTGCGCGAGCACATTAGTGCGCCCCTGTGCGCATGAGCAGTAGTGAGTCCGAGTGCGCGTGAGCAGTAGTGACCCCGAGTGCGCATGCACAGTAGTGAGCCCGATTGCGCATCCTGCGTTAGTGAGTCCGTGTGCGCATGTGCAGGTCTGAGCCGGAGTGCGCATGCGCAGTAGTGGGCCTGTGCGCGCATGCGCAGTAGTGAGCCCGGGTGCGCATGCGCAGTAGTGAGCCCGAGCGCGCATCCGCAGTAGTGAGCCCGAGCGCGCATGCGCAGTGGTGAGTCCGATTGCGCATGTGCAGGTCTGAGCCGGAGTGCGCATGCGCAGTAGTGGGCCCGTGCGCGCATGCGCAGTAGTGAGCCCGAGCGCGCATCCGCAGTAGTGAGTCCGAGTGCGCATGCGCAGTAGTGACCCCGAATGCGTATGAGCAGTAGTGAGTCCGAGTGCGCATGAGCAGTAGTGACCTCGAGTGCGCATGAGCAGTAGTGAGTCCGAGTGCGCATGAGCAGTAGTGAGTCCGAGTGCGCATGAGCAGTAGTGACCCCGAGTGCGCATGCACATAAGTGAGCCCGAGTGTGCATGAGTAGTAGTGACCCCGAGTGCGCATGCACAGTAGTGAGCCCGTGTGCGCATGCACAGTAGTGAGCCCGAGTGCGCATGAGCAGTAGTGAGTCCGAGTGCGCATGAGCAGTAGTGACCCCGAGTGCGCATGAGCAGTAGTGACCCCGAGTGCGCATGCACAGTAGTGAGCCCGATTGCGCATCCGCAGTAGTGAGACCGTTTGCGCATGTGCATGTCTGAGCCGGAGTGCGCATGCGCAGTAGTGAGCCCGGGTGCGCATGCGCAGTAGTGAGCCCGAGCGCGCATCCGCAGTAGTGAGCCCGATTGCGCATCCGCAGTAGTGAGTCCGTGTGCGCATGTGCAGGTCTGAGCCGGAGTGCGCATGCGCGGTAGTGGGCCCGTGCGCACATGCGCAGTAGTGAGCCCGTGTGCGCATGCGCAGTAGTGAGCCCGAGCGCGCATCCGCAGTAGTGACCCCGAGTGCGCATGAGTAGTAGTGAGTTCGAGTGCGCATGAGCAGTAGTGACCCCGAGTGCGCATGAGCAGTAGTGAGTCCGAGTGCGCATGAGCAGTAGTGACCCCGAGTGCGCATGAGCAGTAGTGACCCCGAGTGCGCATGCACAGTAGTGAGTCCGAGTGCGCATGAGCAGTAGTGACCCCGAGTGCGCATGAGCAGTAGTGAGTCCGAGTGCGCATGAGCAGTAGTGACCCCGAGTGCGCATGAGCAGTAGTGAGTCCGAGTGCGCATGAGCAGTAGTGACCCCGAGTGCGCATGCACATTAGTGAGCCCGAGTGTGCATGAGTAGTAGTGTCCCCTAGTGCGCATGCACAGTAGTGAGCCCGTGTGCGCATGCACAGTAGTGAGCCCGTGTGCGCATGCGCAGTAGTGAGCCCGAGCGCGCATGCACATTAGTGAGCCCGAGTGTGCATGAGTAGTAGTGTCCCCGAGTGCGCATGCACAGTAGTGAGCCCGTGTGCGCATGCGCAGAAGTGAGCTCGAATGCGCATGTGCAGGTCTGAGCCGGAGTGCGCATGCGCAGTAGTGGGCCCGTGCACGTATGCGCAGCAGTGAGCCCGTGTTCGCATGCGCAGTAGTGAGCCCGAGCGCGCATCCGCAATAGTGAGTCCGAGTGCGCACGCGCAGTAGTGACCCCGAATGCGCATGAGCAGTAGTGAGTCCGACTGCGCATGAGCAGTAGTGACCCCGAGTGCGCATGAGCAGTAGTGAGTCCGAGTGCGCATGCGCAGAAGTGAGCTCGAATGCGCATGTGCAGGTCTGAGCCGGACTGCGCATGCGCTGTAATGAGCCCGATTGCGCATCCGCAGTAGTGAGTCCGTGTGCGCATGTGCAGGTCTGAGCCGGAGTGCGCATGCGCAGTAGTGGGCCCGTGCGCGCATGCGCAGTAGTGAGCCCGGGTGCGCATGCGCAGTAGTGAGCCCGAGCGCGCATCCGCAGTAGTGAGCCCGATTGCGCATCCGCAGTAGTGAGTCCGTGTGCGCATGTGCAGGTCTGAGCCGGAGTGCGCATGCGCAGTATTGGGCCCGTGCGCGCATGCGCAGTAGTGAGCCCGAGCGCGCATGCGCAGTAGTGAGTCCGAGTGCGCATGCGCAGTAGTGACCCCGAGTGCGCATGAGCAGTAGTGAGTCCGAGTGCGCGTGAGCAGTAGTGACCCCGAGTGCGCATGCACAGTAGTGAGTCCGAGTGCGCATGCGCAGTAGTGACCCCGAGTGCGCATGAGCAGTAGTGAGTCCGAGTGCGCGTGAGCAGTAGTGACCCCGAGTACGCATGCACAGTAGTGAGCTCGAGTGCGCATGAGCAGTAGTGAGTCCGAGTGCGCATGAGCAGTAGTGACCCCGAGTGCGCGTGCACAGTAGTGCGCCCCTGTGCGCATGAGCAGTAGTGAGTCCGAGTGCGCGTGAGCAGTAGTGACCCCAAGTGCGCATGAGCAGTAGTGAGTCCGAGTGCGCATGAGCAGTAGTGACCCCGAGTGCGCATGAGCAGTAGTGACCCCGAGGGCGCATGCACAGTAGTGAGCCCGATTGCGCATCCGCAGTAGTGAGTCCGTGTGCGCATGTGCAGGTCTGAGCCGGAGTGCGCATGCGCAGTAGTGGGCCCGTGCGCGCATGCGCAGTAGTGAGCCCTGGTGCGCATGCGCAGTAGTGACCCCGAGTGCGCATGAGCAGTAGTGAGTCCGAGTGCGCATCAGCAATAGTGACCCCGAGTGCGCATGAGCAGTAGTGACCCCGAGTGCGCATGCACAGTAGTGAGCCCGATTGCGCATCCGCAGTAGTGAGGCTGTGTGCGCATGTGCAGGTCTGAGCCGTAGTGCGCATGCGCAGTAGTGGGCCCGTGCGCGCATGCGCAGTAGTGAGCCCGGGTGCGCATGCGCAGTAGTGACCCCGAGTGCGCATGCACAGTAGTGAGCCCGAGTGCGCATGAGCAGTAGTGAGTCCGAGTGCGCATGAGCAGTAGTGACCCCGAGTGCGCGTGCACATTAGTGCGCCCCTGTGCGCATGAGCAGTAGTGAGTCCGAGTGCGCGTGAGCAGTAGTGACCCCAAGTGCGTATGAGCAGTAGTGAGTCCGAGTGCGCATGAGCAGTAGTGACCCCTAGTGCGCATGAGCAGTAGTGACCCCGAGTGCGCATGCACAGTAGTGAGCCCGATTGCGCATCCTGCGTTAGTGAGTCCGTGTGCGCATGTGCAGGTCTGAGCCGTAGAGCGCATGCGCAGTAGTGGGCCTGTGCGCGCATGCGCAGTAGTGAGCCCGGGTGCGCATGCGCAGTAGTGAGCCCGAGCGCGCATCCGCAGTGGTGAGCCCGAGCGCGCATGCGCAGTGGTGAGTCCGATTGCGCATGTGCAGGTCTGAGCCGGAGTGCGCATGCGCAGTAGTGGGCCCGTGCGCGCATGCGCAGTAGTGAGCCCGAGCGCGCATCCGCAGTAGTGAGTCCGAGTGCGCATGCGCAGTAGTGACCCCGAATGCGTATGAGCAGTAGTGAGTCCGAGTGCGCATGAGCAGTAGTGACCTCGAGTGCGCATGAGCAGTAGTGAGTCCGAGTGCGCATGAGCAGTAGTGACCACGAGTGCGCATGCACATTAGTGAGCCCGAGTGTGCATGAGTAGTAGTGTCCCCGAGTGCGCATGCACAGTAGTGAGCCCGTGTGCGCATGCACAGTAGTGAGCCCGAGTGCGCATGAGCAGTAGTGAGTCCGAGTGCGCATGAGCAGTATTGACCCCGAGTACGCATGAGCAGTAGTGAGTCCGAGTGCGCATGAGCAGTAGTGAGTCCGAGTGCGCATGAGCAGTAGTGACCCCGAGTGCGCATGCACATAAGTGAGCCCGAGTGTGCATGAGTAGTAGTGACCCCGAGTGCGCATGCACAGTAGTGAGCCCGTGTGCGCATGCGCAGAAGTGAGCCGGAGTGCGCATGCGCAGTAGTGGGCCCGTGCGCGCATGCGCAGTAGTGAGCCCGGGTGCGCATGCGCAGTAGTGAGCCCGAGCGCGCATCCGCAGTAGTGAGCCCGAGCGCGCATGCGCAGTAGTGAGTCCGATTGCGCATGTGCAGGTCTGAGCCGGAGTGCGCATGCGCAGTAGTGGGCCCGTGCGCGCATGCGCAGTAGCGAGCCCGTGTGCGCATGTGCAGTAGTGAGCCCGAGCGCGCATCCGCAGTAGTGAGTCCGATTGCGCATGCGCAGTAGTGACCCCGAATGCGCATGAGCAGTAGTGACCCCGAGTGCGCATGCACAGTAGTGTGCCCGTGTGAGCATGCGCAGAAGTGAGCTCGAATGCGCATGTGCAGGTCTGAGCCGGAGTGCGCATGCGCAGTAGTGGGCCCGTGCGCGCATGCGCAGTAGTGAGCCCGGGTGCGCATGCGCAGTAGTGAGCCCGAGCGCGCATCCGCAGTAGTGAGTCCGAGTGCGCATGCGCAGTAGTGACCCCGAATGCGCATGAGTAGTAGTGAGTTCGAGTGCGCATGAGCAGTAGTGACCCCGAGTGCGCATGAGCAGTAGTGAGTCCGAGTGCGCATGAGCAGTAGTGACCCCGAGTGCGCATGAGCAGTAGTGACCCCGAGTGCGCATGCACAGTAGTGTGCCCGTGTGAGCATGCGCAGAAGTGAACTCGAATGCGCATGTGCAGGTCTGAGCCGGAGTGCGCATGCGCAGTAGTGGGCCCGTGCGCGCATGCGCAGTAGTGAGCCCGGGTGCGCATGCGCAGTAGTGAGCCCGAGCGCGCATCCGCAGTAGTGAGTCCGAGTGCGCATGCGTAGTAGTGACCCCGAATGCGCATGAGTAGTAGTGAGTTCGAGTGCGCATGAGCAGTAGTGACCCCGAGTGCGCATGAGCAGTAGTGAGTCCGAGTGCGCATGAGCAGTAGTGACCCCGAGTGCGCATGAGCAGTAGTGACCCCGAGTGCGCATGCACAGTAGTGAGCCCGATTGCGCATCCGCAGTAGTGAGACCGTTTGCGCATGTGCATGTCTGAGCCGGAGTGCGCATGCGCAGTAGTGAGCCCGGGTGCGCATGCGCAGTAGTGAGCCCGAGCGCGCATCCGCAGTAGTGAGCCCGATTGCGCATCCGCAGTAGTGAGTCCGTGTGCGCATGTGCAGGTCTGAGCCGGAGTGCGCATGCGCGGTAGTGGGCCCGTGCGCACATGCGCAGTAGTGAGCCCGTGTGCGCATGCGCAGTAGTGAGCCCGAGCGCGCATCCGCAGTAGTGACCCCGAGTGCGCATGAGTAGTAGTGAGTTCGAGTGCGCATGAGCAGTAGTGACCCCGAGTGCGCATGAGCAGTAGTGAGTCCGAGTGCGCATGAGCAGTAGTGACCCCGAGTGCGCATGAGCAGTAGTGACCCCGAGTGCGCATGCACAGTAGTGAGTCCGAGTGCGCATGAGCAGTAGTGACCCCGAGTGCGCATGAGCAGTAGTGAGTCCGAGTGCGCATGAGCAGTAGTGACCCCGAGTGCGCATGAGCAGTAGTGAGTCCGAGTGCGCATGAGCAGTAGTGACCCCGAGTGCGCATGCACATTAGTGAGCCCGAGTGTGCATGAGTAGTAGTGTCCCCTAGTGCGCATGCACAGTAGTGAGCCCGTGTGCGCATGCACAGTAGTGAGCCCGTGTGCGCATGCGCAGTAGTGAGCCCGAGCGCGCATGCACATTAGTGAGCCCGAGTGTGCATGAGTAGTAGTGTCCCCGAGTGCGCATGCACAGTAGTGAGCCCGTGTGCGCATGCGCAGAAGTGAGCTCGAATGCGCATGTGCAGGTCTGAGCCGGAGTGCGCATGCGCAGTAGTGGGCCCGTGCACGTATGCGCAGCAGTGAGCCCGCGTTCGCATGCGCAGTAGTGAGCCCGAGCGCGCATCCGCAATAGTGAGTCCGAGTGCGCATCCGCAGTAGTGAGCCCGATTGCGCATCCGCAGTAGTGAGTCCGTGTGCGCATGTGCAGGTCTGAGGCGGAGTGCGCATGCGCAGTATTGGGCCCGTGCGCGCATGCGCAGTAGTGAGCCCGAGCGCGCATGCGCAGTAGTGAGTCCGAGTGCGCATGCGCAGTAGTGACCCCGAGTGCGCATGAGCAGTAGTGAGTCCGAGTGCGCATGAGCAGTAGTGACCCCGAGTGCGCATGCACATTAGTGAGCCCGAGTGTGCATGAGTAGTAGTGACCCCGAGTGCGCATGCACAGTAGTGAGCTCGAATGCGCATGTGCAGGTCTGAGCCGGACTGCGCATGCGCAGTAGTGAGCCCGTGTGCGCATGCGCAGTAGTGACCCCGAATGCGCATGTGCAATAGTGCGTCCGAGTGCGCACGAGCAGTAGTGACCCCGAGTGCGCATGCACAGTAGTGAGCCCGAGTGTGCATGAGCAGTAGTGAGTCCGAGTGCGCATGGGCAGTAGTGACCCCGAGTGCTCATGCACAGTAGTGAGCCCGATTGCGCATCCGCAGTAGAGTCCGTGTGCGCATGTGCAGGTCTGAGCCGGAGTGCGCATGCGCAGTAGTGGGCCCGTGCGCGCATGCGCAGTAGTGAGTCCGAGTGCGCATGAGCAGTAGTGACCCCGAGTGCGCATGAGCAGTAGTGACCCCGAGTGCGCATGCACAGTAGTGAGCCCGATTGCGCATCCGCAGTAGTAAGTCCGTGTTCGCATGTGCAGGTCTGAGCCGGAGTGCGCATGCGCAGTAGTGGGCCCGTGCGCGCATGCGCAGTAGTGAGCCCGAGCGCGCATCCGCAATAATGAGCCCGATTGCGCATCCGCAGTAGTGAGTCCGTGTGCGCATGTGCAGGTCTGAGGCGCAGTGCGCATGCGCAGTAGTGGGCCCGCGCGCATGCGCAGTAGTGAGCCCGTGTGCGCATGCGCAGTAGTGAGTCCGAGCGCGCATCCGCAGTAGTGAGCCCGATTGCGCATCCGCAGTAGTGAGTCCGTGTGCGCATGTGCAGGTCTGAGCCGGAGTGCGCATGCGCAGTAGTGTCCCCTAGTGCGCATGCACAGTAGTGAGCCCGTGTGCGCATGCGCAGTAGTGAGCCCGAGCGCGCATGCACATTAGTGAGCCCGAGTGTGCATGAGTAGTAGTGTCCCCGAGTGCGCATGCACAGTAGTGAGCCCGTGTGCGCATGCGCAGAAGTGAGCTCGAATGCGCATGTGCAGGTCTGAGCCGGAGTGCGCATGCGCAGTAGTGGGCCCGTGCACGTATGCGCAGCAGTGAGCCCGTGTTCGCATGCGCAGTAGTGAGCCCGAGCGCGCATCCGCAATAGTGAGTCCGAGTGCGCACGCGCAGTAGTGACCCCGAATGCGCATGAGCAGTAGTGAGTCCGAGTGCGCATGAGCAGTAGTGACCCCGAGTGCGCGTGCACAGTAGTGCGCCCCTGTGCGCATGAGCAGTAGTGAGTCCGAGTGCGCGTGAGCAGTAGTGACCCCAAGTGCGCATGAGCAGTAGTGAGTCCGAGTGCGCATGAGCAGTAGTGACCCCGAGTGCGCATGAGCAGTAGTGACCCCTAGGGCGCATGCACAGTAGTGACCCCGAGTGCGCATGAGCAGTAGTGAGTCCGAGTGCGCATGCGCAGAAGTGAGCTCGAATGCGCATGTGCAGGTCTGAGCCGGACTGCGCATGCGCAGTAGTGAGCCCGATTGCGCGTCCGCAGTAGTGAGTCCGTGTGCGCATCAGCAATAGTGACCCCGAGTGCGCATGAGCAGTAGTGACCCCGAGTGCGCATGCACAGTAGTGAGCCCGATTGCGCATCCGCAGTAGTGAGGCTGTGTGCGCATGCGCAGTAGTGGGCCCGTGCGCGCATGCGCAGTAGTGGGCCCGTGCGCGCATGCGCAGTAGTGAGCCCGGGTGCGCATGCGCAGTAGTGACCCCGAGTGCGCATGCACAGTAGTGAGCCCGAGTGCGCATGAGCAGTAGTGAGTCCGAGTGCGCATGAGCAGTAGTGACCCCGAGTGCGCGTGCACATTAGTGCGCCCCTGTGCGCATGAGCAGTAGTGAGTCCGAGTGCGCGTGAGCAGTAGTGACCCCAAGTGCGTATGAGCAGTAGTGAGTCCGAGTGCGCATGAGCAGTAGTGACCCCGAGTGCGCATGAGCAGTAGTGACCCCGAGTGCGCATGCACAGTAGTGAGCCCGATTGCGCATCCTGCGTTAGTGAGTCCGTGTGCGCATGTGCAGGTCTGAGCCGGAGTGCGCATGCGCAGTAGTGGGCCTGTGCGCGCATGCGCAGTAGTGAGCCCGGGTGCGCATGCGCAGTAGTGAGCCCGAGCGCGCATCCGCAGTAGTGAGCCCGAGCGCGCATGCGCAGTGGTGAGTCCGATTGCGCATGTGCAGGTCTGAGCCGGAGTGCGCATGCGCAGTAGTGGGCCCGTGCGCGCATGCGCAGTAGTGAGCCCGAGCGCGCATCCGCAGTAGTGAGTCCGAGTGCGCATGTGCAGTAGTGACCCCGAATGCGTATGAGCAGTAGTGAGTCCGAGTGCGCATGAGCAGTAGTGACCTCGAGTGCGCATGAGCAGTAGTGAGTCCGAGTGCGCATGAGCAGTAGTGACCCCGAGTGCGCATGCACATTAGTGAGCTCGAGTGTGCATGAGTAGTAGTGTCCCCGAGTGCGCATGCACAGTAGTGAGCCCGTGTGCGCATGCACAGTAGTGAGCCCGAGTGCGCATGAGCAGTAGTGAGTCCGAGTGCGCATGAGCAGTAGTGACCCCGAGTGCGCATGAGCAGTAGTGAGTCCGAGTGCGCATGAGCAGTAGTGACCCCGAGTGCGCATGAGCAGTAGTGAGTCCGAGTGCGCATGAGCAGTAGTGACCCCGAGTGCGCATGCACATAAGTGAGCCCGAGTGTGCATGAGTAGTAGTGACCCCGAGTGCGCATGCACAGTAGTGAGCCCGTGTGCGCATGAGCAGTAGTGAGTCCGAGTGCGCGTGCGCAGTAGTGACCCCGAGTACGCATGCACAGTAGTGAGCTCGAGTGCGCATGAGCAGTAGTGAGTCCGAGTGCGCATGAGCAGTAGTGACCCCGAGTGCGCGTGCACAGTAGTGCGCCCCTGTGCGCATGAGCAGTAGTGAGTCGGAGTGCGCGTGAGCAGTAGTGACCCCAAGTGCGCATGAGCAGTAGTGAGTCCGAGTGCGCATGAGCAGTAGTGACCCCGAGTGCGCATGAGCAGTAGTGACCCCGAGGGCGCATGCACAGTAGTGAGCCCGATTGCGCATCCGCAGTAGTGAGTCCGTGTGCGCATGTGCAGGTCTGAGCCGGAGTGCGCATGCGCAGTAGTGGGCCCGTGCGCGCATGCGCAGTAGTGAGCCCTGGTGCGCATGCGCAGTAGTGACCCCGAGTGCGCATGAGCAGTAGTGAGTCCGAGTGCGCATCAGCAATAGTGACCCCGAGTGCGCATGAGCAGTAGTGACCCCGAGTGCGCATGCACAGTAGTGAGCCCGATTGCGCATCCGCAGTAGTGAGGCTGTGTGCGCATGTGCAGGTCTGAGCCGTAGTGCGCATGCGCAGTAGTGGGCCCGTGCGCGCATGCGCAGTAGTGAGCCCGGGTGCGCATGCGCAGTAGTGACCCCGAGTGCGCATGCACAGTAGTGAGCCCGAGTGCGCATGAGCAGTAGTGAGTCCGAGTGCGCATGAGCAGTAGTGACCCCGAGTGCGCGAGCACATTAGTGCGCCCCTGTGCGCATGAGCAGTAGTGAGTCCGAGTGCGCGTGAGCAGTAGTGACCCCGAGTGCGCATGCACAGTAGTGAGCCCGATTGCGCATCCTGCGTTAGTGAGTCCGTGTGCGCATGTGCAGGTCTGAGCCGGAGTGCGCATGCGCAGTAGTGGGCCTGTGCGCGCATGCGCAGTAGTGAGCCCGGGTGCGCATGCGCAGTAGTGAGCCCGAGCGCGCATCCGCAGTAGTGAGCCCGAGCGCGCATGCGCAGTGGTGAGTCCGATTGCGCATGTGCAGGTCTGAGCCGGAGTGCGCATGCGCAGTAGTGGGCCCGTGCGCGCATGCGCAGTAGTGAGCCCGAGCGCGCATCCGCAGTAGTGAGTCCGAGTGCGCATGCGCAGTAGTGACCCCGAATGCGTATGAGCAGTAGTGAGTCCGAGTGCGCATGAGCAGTAGTGACCTCGAGTGCGCATGAGCAGTAGTGAGTCCGAGTGCGCATGAGCAGTAGTGAGTCCGAGTGCGCATGAGCAGTAGTGACCCCGAGTGCGCATGCACATAAGTGAGCCCGAGTGTGCATGAGTAGTAGTGACCCCGAGTGCGCATGCACAGTAGTGAGCCCGTGTGCGCATGCACAGTAGTGAGCCCGAGTGCGCATGAGCAGTAGTGAGTCCGAGTGCGCATGAGCAGTAGTGACCCCGAGTGCGCATGAGCAGTAGTGACCCCGAGTGCGCATGCACAGTAGTGAGCCCGATTGCGCATCCGCAGTAGTGAGACCGTTTGCGCATGTGCATGTCTGAGCCGGAGTGCGCATGCGCAGTAGTGAGCCCGGGTGCGCATGCGCAGTAGTGAGCCCGAGCGCGCATCCGCAGTAGTGAGCCCGATTGCGCATCCGCAGTAGGGAGTCCGTGTGCGCATGTGCAGGTCTGAGCCGGAGTGCGCATGCGCGGTAGTGGGCCCGTGCGCACATGCGCAGTAGTGAGCCCGTGTGCGCATGCGCAGTAGTGAGCCCGAGCGCGCATCCGCAGTAGTGACCCCGAGTGCGCATGAGTAGTAGTGAGTTCGAGTGCGCATGAGCAGTAGTGACCCCGAGTGCGCATGAGCAGTAGTGAGTCCGAGTGCGCATGAGCAGTAGTGACCCCGAGTGCGCATGAGCAGTAGTGACCCCGAGTGCGCATGCACAGTAGTGAGTCCGAGTGCGCATGAGCAGTAGTGACCCCGAGTGCGCATGAGCAGTAGTGAGTCCGAGTGCGCATGAGCAGTAGTGACCCCGAGTGCGCATGAGCAGTAGTGAGTCCGAGTGCGCATGAGCAGTAGTGACCCCGAGTGCGCATGCACATTAGTGAGCCCGAGTGGGCATGAGTAGTAGTGTCCCCTAGTGCGCATGCACAGTAGTGAGCCCGTGTGCGCATGCACAGTAGTGAGCCCGTGTGCGCATGCGCAGTAGTGAGCCCGAGCGCGCATGCACATTAGTGAGCCCGAGTGTGCATGAGTAGTAGTGTCCCCGAGTGCGCATGCACAGTAGTGAGCCCGTGTGCGCATGCGCAGAAGTGAGCTCGAATGCGCATGTGCAGGTCTGAGCCGGAGTGCGCATGCGCAGTAGTGGGCCCGTGCACGTATGCGCAGCAGTGAGCCCGTGTTCGCATGCGCAGTAGTGAGCCCGAGCGCGCATCCGCAATAGTGAGTCCGAGTGCGCACGCGCAGTAGTGACCCCGAATGCGCATGAGCAGTAGTGAGTCCGACTGCGCATGAGCAGTAGTGACCCCGAGTGCGCATGAGCAGTAGTGAGTCCGAGTGCGCATGCGCAGAAGTGAGCTCGAATGCGCATGTGCAGGTCTGAGCCGGAGAGCGCATGCGCAGTAGTGAGCCCGATTGCGCATCCGCAGTTGTGAGTCCTAGTGCCCATGAGCAGTAGTGAGCCCGCGTGCGCATGCACAATATTAAGCCCGTGAGCGTATGCGCAGTTGTGAGCCCGTGTGCCCATGAGCAGTAATAAGACCGTGTGCGCATGCGCAGTAGTGACCCCGAATGCGCATTTGCAGTAGTGACAACGAGTGCGCATCTGCAGTAGTGAGCCCGTGTGCGTATGCACCGTAGTGAGCCCCAGTGCGCATGCACAGTACTGAGCCCGTGTGCGCATGCGCAGTAGTGCGCCCGTGTGCGCATGCGCAGAAGTGAGCTCGAGTGCGCATGTGCAGGTATGAGCCGGTTTGCGCATGCGCAGTACCGACCCCGAGCGCGCATCCGCAGTTGTGAGTCCGTGTGCGCATGAGCAGTAGTGAATACGAGTACGCATGAGCAGTAGTGACCCTGAGTGCGCATGCGCAGTAGTGACCGCGAGCGCGCATGCGCATTAGTGAGCCCGATTGCGCATCTGCAGCGGTGACCGCGAGTGCGCATGCGCAGTAGCGAGCCCCAGCGCGTATGCGCAGCAGTGACCCGGAGTGCGCATGCGCAGTAGTGAGCCTGTGTGAGCATGCGCAGTAGTGAGCCCGTGTGCCCATGCGCCGTAGTGAGCCCGTGTGCGCTTGCGCAGTAGTGAGCCCGTGTGCGCGTGAGCAGTAGTGAGCCCAAACGCGCATCCGCAGTAGTGAGTCTGTGTGCGTATGAGCAGTAGTGAGTCCGATTGCTTTTGAGCAGTAGTGACCACGAGTGCGCATCTGCAGTAGTGAGCCCGTGTGCGTATGCACCGTAGTGAGCCCCAGTGCGCATGCACAGTACTGAGCCCGTGTGCGCATGCGCAGTAGTGCGCCCGTGTGCGCATGCGCAGAAGTGAGCTCGAGTGCGCATGTGCAGGTATGAGCCGGTTTGCGCATGCGCAGTACCGACCCCGAGCGCGCATCCGCAGTTGTGAGTCCGTGTGCGCATGAGCAGTAGTGAATACGAGTACGCATGAGCAGTAGTGACCCCGAGTGCGCATGCGCAGTAGCGAGCCCGAGCGCGCATGAGCAGTAGTGAATACGACTGCGCATGCGCAGCAGTGAGCCCGATTGCGCATCCGCAGTAGTGAGTCCGAGGTCGCATGAGCAGTAGTGAGTCAGAGTGCGTATGTGCAGTAGTGACCCCGAGTGCGCATGCGCAGTAGTGCACCCATGTGCCCATGTGCAGTAGTGAGCCCGTAAGCGCTTGCGCAGTAGTGAATCCGTATGTGCATGAACAGTAGTCACCCCCAGTGCGCATGCGCAGTAGTGAGCCCGATTGCGCATCCGCAGTAGTGAGCCCAAGCGAGCATCCGCAGTACTGAGTCCGTGTGCGTATGAGCAGTAGTGAGCCCGATTGCGCATCTGCAGCGGTGACCGCGAGTGTGCATGCGCAGTAGCGAGCCCCAGCGCGCATGCGCGGCAGTGACCCCGAGTGCGCATGAGCAGTAGTGACCCGGAGTGCGCATGCGCAGTACTGACCCCGAGTGCGCATGAGCAGTAGTGAGTCCGAGTGCGCATGAGCAGTAGTGACTCCGAGTGCGCATGCACATTAGTGAGCCCGAGTGTGCATGAGTAGTAGTGTCCCCGAGTGCGCATGCACAGTAGTGAGCCCGTGTGCGCATGCACAGTAGTGAGCCCGTGTGCGCATGCGCAGAAGTGAGCTCGAATGCGCATGTGCAGGTCTGAGCCGGAGTGCGCATGCGCAGTAGTGGGCCCGCGCGCATGCGCAGTAGTGAGCCCGGGTGCGCATGCGCAGTAGTGAGCCCGAGCTCGCATCCGCAGTAGTGAGCCCGATTGCGCATCCGCAGTAGTGAGTCCGTGTGCGCGTGTGCAGGTCTGAGCCGGAGTGCGCATGAGCAGTAGTGACCCCGAGTGCGCATGAGCAGTAGTGAACCCGAGTGCGCATGCGCAGTAGTGACCCCGAATGCGCATGAGCAGTAGTGAGCCCGATTGCGCATCCGCAGTAGTGAGTCCGTGTGCGCATGTGCATGTCTGAGCCGGAGTGCGCATGCGCAGTAGTGGGCCCGTGCGCGCATGCGCAGTAGTGAGCCCGAGCGCGCATCCGCAGTTGTGAGTCCGAGTGCGCATGCGCAGTAGTGAGCCCGAGCGCGCATCCGCAGTAGTGAGTCCGAGTGCGCATGCGCAGTAGTGACCCCGAATGCGCATGAGTAGTAGTGAGTTCGAGTGCGCATGAGCAGTAGTGACCCCGAGTGCGCATGAGCAGTAGTGAGTCCGAGTGCGCATAAGCAGTAGTGACCCCAAGTGCGCATGAGCAGTAGTGACCCCGAGTGCGCATGCACAGTAGTGAGCCCGATTGCGCATCCGCAGTAGTGTGTCCGTGTGCGCATGTGCATGTCTGAGCCGGAGTGCGCATGCGCAGTAGTGGGCCCGTGCGCGCATGCGCAGTAGTGAGCCCGGGTGCGCATGCGCAGTAGTGAGCCCGAGCTCGCATCCGCAGTAGTGAGCCCGATTGCGCATGAGCAGTAGTGAGTCCGAGTGCGCATGAGCAGTAGTGACCCCGAGTGCGCATGCACATTAGTGAGCCCGAGTGTGCATGAGTAGTAGTGTCCCCGAGTGCGCATGCACAGTAGTGGGCCCGTGCGCGCATGCGCAGTAGTGAGCCCGGGTGCGCATGCGCAGTAGTGAGCCCGAGCGCGCATCCGCAGTAGTGAGCCCGATTGCGCATCCGCAGTAGTGAGTCCGTGTGCGCATGTGCAGGTCTGAGCCGGAGTGCGCATGCGCAGTAGTGGGCCCGTGCGCGCATGCGCAGTAGTGAGCCCGGGTGCGCATGCGCAGTAGTGAGCCCGAGCGCGCATCCGCAGTAGTGAGCCCGATTGCGCATCCGCAGTAGTGAGTCCGTGTGCGCATGTGCAGGTCTGAGCCGGAGTGCGCATGCGCAGTAGTGGGCCCGTGCGCGCATGGGCAGTAGTGAGCCCGTGTGCGCATGCACAGTAGTGAGCCCGAGCGCGCATCCGCAGTAGTGAGTCCGAGTGCGCATGCGCAGTAGTGACCCCGAATGCGCATTAGCAGTAGTGAATCCGAGTGCGCATGAGCAGTAGTGACCGCGAGTGCGCATGAGCAGTAGTGAGACCGAGTGCGCATGAGCAGTAGTGACCCCGAGTGCGCATGAGCAGTAGTGACCCCGTGTGCGCATGAGCAGTAGTGAGTCCGAGTGCGCATGAGCAGTAGTGACCCCGAGTGCGCATGAGCAGTAGTGAGTCCGAGTGCGCATGAGCAGTACTGACCCCGAGTGCGCATGAGCAGTAGTGAGTCCGAGTGCGCATGAGCAGTAGTGACTCCGAGTGCGCATGCACATTAGTGAGCCCGAGTGCGCATGAGCAGTAGTGACCCCGTGTGCGCATGAGCAGTAGTGAGTCCGAGTGCGCATGCGCAGAAGTGAGCTCGAATGCGCATGTGCAGGTCTGAGCCGGACTGCGCATGCGCAGTAGTGAGCCCGATTGCGCATCCGCAGTAGTGAGTCCGTGTGCGCATGTGCAGGTCTGAGCCGGAGTGCGCGTGCGCAGTAGTGAGTCCGAGTGCGCATGCGCAGTAGTGACCCCGAATGCGCATTAGCAGTAGTGAATCCGAGTGCGCATGAGCAGTAGTGACCCCGAGTGCGCATGCACAGTAGTGAGCCCGATTGCGCATCCGCAGTAGTGTGTCCGTGTGCGCATGTGCATGTCTGAGCCGGAGTGCGCATGAGCAGTAGTGACCCCGAGTGCGCATGAGCAGTAGTGAGCCCGAGTGCGCATGAGCAGTAGTGACCCCGAGTGCGCATGCACAGTAGTGAGCCCGATTGCGCATCCGCAGTAGTGAGTCCGAGTGCGCATGCACAGTACTGACCCCGAATGCGCATGAGCAGTTTTGAGTCCGAGTGCGCATGAGCAGTAGTGAGTCCGAGTGCGCATCAGCAGTAGTGACCCCGAGTGCGCATGCACAGTAGTGAGCCCGTGTGCGCATGCGCAGAAGTGAGCTCGAATGCGCATGTGCAGGTCTGAGCCGGAGTGCGCATGCGCAGTAGTGGGCCCGTGCGCGCATGCGCAGCAGTGTGGCCGTGTTCGCATGCGCAGTAGTGAGCCCGGCTGCGCATGCGCAGTAGTGAGCCCGGCTGCGCATGCGCAGTAGTGAGCCCGAGCTCGCATCCGCAGTAGTGAGCCCGATTGCGCATCGGCAGTAGTGAGTCCGTGTGCGCATGTGCAGGTCTGAGCCGGAGTGCGCATGCGCAGTAGTGACCCCGAATGCGCATGAGCAGCAGTGAGTCCGAGTGCGCATGAGCAGTAGTGACCCCGAGTGCGCATGAGCAGTAGTGACCCCGAGTGCGCATGCACATTAGTGAGTCCGAGTGCGCATGAGCAGTTGTAACCCCGAGTGCGCGTGCACAGTAGTGCGCCCCTGTGCGCATGAGCAGTAGAGAGTCCGAGTGCGTGTGAGCAGTAGTGACCCCAAGTGCGCATGAGCAGTAGTGAGTCCGAGTGCGCATGAGCAGTAGTGACCCCGAGTGCGCGTGAGCAGTAGTGACCCCGAGTGCGCATGCACAGTAGTGAGCCCGATTGCGCATCCGCAGTAGTGAGTCCGTGTGCGCATGTGCGGGTCTGAGCCGGAGTGCGCATGCGCAGTAGTGAGCCCGGGTGCGCATGCGCAGTAGTGACCCCGAGTGCGCGTGCACAGTAGTGAGCCCGAGTGCGCATGAGCAGTAGTGAGTCCGAGTGCGCGTGAGCAGTAGTGACCCCGAGTGCGCATGCACAGTAGTGAGTCCGAGTGCGCATGAGCAGTAGTGACCCCGAGTGCGCGTGCACAGTAGAGCGCCCCTGTGCGCATGAGCAGTAGTGAGTCCGAGTGCGCGTGAGCAGTAGTGACCCCAAGTGCGCATGAGCAGTAGTGAGTCCGAGTGCGCATGAGCAGTAGTGACCCCGAGTGCGCATTCACAGTAGTAAGCCCGAGTGCGCATGAGCAGTAGTGAGTCCGAGTGCGCATGAGCAGTAGTGACCCCGAGTGCGCGTGCACAGTAGTGAGCCCGAGTGCGCATGAGCAGTAGTGAGTCCGAGTGCGCGTGAGCAGTAGTGACCCCGAGTGCGCATGCACAGTAGTGAGTCCGAGTGCGTGTGAGCAGTAGTGACCCCAAGTGCGCATGAGCAGTAGTGAGTCCGAGTGCGCATGCGCAGTTGTGACACCGAAAGCGCATGAGCAGTAGTGAGTCCGAGTGCGCATGCACAGTAGTGAGCCCGAGTGCGCACGAGCAGTAGTGAGTCCAAGTGCGCATGAGCAGTAGTGACCCCGAGTGCGCGTGCACAGTAGTGAGCCCGAGTGCGCATGAGTAGTAGTGAGTCCGAGTGCGCGTGAGCAGTAGTGACCCCGACTGCGCATGCACAGTAGTGAGTCCGAGTGCGCATGAGCAGTAGTGACCCCGAGTGCGCGTGCACAGTAGAGCGCCCCTGTGCGCATGAGCAGTAGTGAGTCCGAGTGCGCGTGAGCAGTAGTGACCCCAAGTGCGCATGAGCAGTAGTGAGTCCGAGTGCGCATGAGCAGTAGTGACCCCGAGTGCGCATGAGCAGTAGTGACCCCGAGTGCGCATGCACATTAGTGAGCCCGAGTGTGCATGAGTAGTAGTGTCCCCGAGTGCGCATGCACAGTAGTGGGCCCGTGCGCGCATGCGCAGTAGTGAGCCCGGGTGCGCATGCGCAGTAGTGAGCCCGAGCGCGCATCCGCAGTAGTGAGCCCGATTGCGCATCCGCAGTAGTGAGTCCGTGTGCGCATGTGCAGGTCTGAGCCGGAGTGCGCATGCGCAGTAGTGGGCCCGTGCGCGCATGCGCAGTAGTGAGCCCGGGTGCGCATGCGCAGTAGTGAGCCCGAGCGCGCATCCGCAGTAGTGAGCCCGATTGCGCATCCGCAGTAGTGAGTCCGTGTGCGCATGTGCAGGTCTGAGCCGGAGTGCGCATGCGCAGTAGTGGGCCCGTGCGCGCATGGGCAGTAGTGAGCCCGTGTGCGCATGCACAGTAGTGAGCCCGAGCGCGCATCCGCAGTAGTGAGTCCGAGTGCGCATGCGCAGTAGTGACCCCGAATGCGCATTAGCAGTAGTGAATCCGAGTGCGCATGAGCAGTAGTGACCGCGAGTGCGCATGAGCAGTAGTGAGACCGAGTGCGCATGAGCAGTAGTGACCCCGAGTGCGCATGAGCAGTAGTGACCCCGTGTGCGCATGAGCAGTAGTGAGTCCGAGTGCGCATGAGCAGTAGTGACCCCGAGTGCGCATGAGCAGTAGTGAGTCCGAGTGCGCATGAGCAGTACTGACCCCGAGTGCGCATGAGCAGTAGTGAGTCCGAGTGCGCATGAGCAGTAGTGACTCCGAGTGCGCATGCACATTAGTGAGCCCGAGTGCGCATGAGCAGTAGTGACCCCGTGTGCGCATGAGCAGTAGTGAGTCCGAGTGCGCATGCGCAGAAGTGAGCTCGAATGCGCATGTGCAGGTCTGAGCCGGACTGCGCATGCGCAGTAGTGAGCCCGATTGCGCATCCGCAGTAGTGAGTCCGTGTGCGCATGTGCAGGTCTGAGCCGGAGTGCGCGTGCGCAGTAGTGAGTCCGAGTGCGCATGCGCAGTAGTGACCCCGAATGCGCATTAGCAGTAGTGAATCCGAGTGCGCATGAGCAGTAGTGACCCCGAGTGCGCATGCACAGTAGTGAGCCCGATTGCGCATCCGCAGTAGTGTGTCCGTGTGCGCATGTGCATGTCTGAGCCGGAGTGCGCATGAGCAGTAGTGACCCCGAGTGCGCATGAGCAGTAGTGAGCCCGAGTGCGCATGAGCAGTAGTGACCCCGAGTGCGCATGCACAGTAGTGAGCCCGATTGCGCATCCGCAGTAGTGAGTCCGAGTGCGCATGCACAGTACTGACCCCGAATGCGCATGAGCAGTTTTGAGTCCGAGTGCGCATGAGCAGTAGTGAGTCCGAGTGCGCATCAGCAGTAGTGACCCCGAGTGCGCATGCACAGTAGTGAGCCCGTGTGCGCATGCGCAGAAGTGAGCTCGAATGCGCATGTGCAGGTCTGAGCCGGAGTGCGCATGCGCAGTAGTGGGCCCGTGCGCGCATGCGCAGCAGTGTGGCCGTGTTCGCATGCGCAGTAGTGAGCCCGGCTGCGCATGCGCAGTAGTGAGCCCGGCTGCGCATGCGCAGTAGTGAGCCCGAGCTCGCATCCGCAGTAGTGAGCCCGATTGCGCATCGGCAGTAGTGAGTCCGTGTGCGCATGTGCAGGTCTGAGCCGGAGTGCGCATGCGCAGTAGTGACCCCGAATGCGCATGAGCAGCAGTGAGTCCGAGTGCGCATGAGCAGTAGTGACCCCGAGTGCGCATGAGCAGTAGTGACCCCGAGTGCGCATGCACATTAGTGAGTCCGAGTGCGCATGAGCAGTTGTAACCCCGAGTGCGCGTGCACAGTAGTGCGCCCCTGTGCGCATGAGCAGTAGAGAGTCCGAGTGCGTGTGAGCAGTAGTGACCCCAAGTGCGCATGAGCAGTAGTGAGTCCGAGTGCGCATGAGCAGTAGTGACCCCGAGTGCGCGTGAGCAGTAGTGACCCCGAGTGCGCATGCACAGTAGTGAGCCCGATTGCGCATCCGCAGTAGTGAGTCCGTGTGCGCATGTGCGGGTCTGAGCCGGAGTGCGCATGCGCAGTAGTGAGCCCGGGTGCGCATGCGCAGTAGTGACCCCGAGTGCGCGTGCACAGTAGTGAGCCCGAGTGCGCATGAGCAGTAGTGAGTCCGAGTGCGCGTGAGCAGTAGTGACCCCGAGTGCGCATGCACAGTAGTGAGTCCGAGTGCGCATGAGCAGTAGTGACCCCGAGTGCGCGTGCACAGTAGAGCGCCCCTGTGCGCATGAGCAGTAGTGAGTCCGAGTGCGCGTGAGCAGTAGTGACCCCAAGTGCGCATGAGCAGTAGTGAGTCCGAGTGCGCATGAGCAGTAGTGACCCCGAGTGCGCATTCACAGTAGTAAGCCCGAGTGCGCATGAGCAGTAGTGAGTCCGAGTGCGCATGAGCAGTAGTGACCCCGAGTGCGCGTGCACAGTAGTGAGCCCGAGTGCGCATGAGCAGTAGTGAGTCCGAGTGCGCGTGAGCAGTAGTGACCCCGAGTGCGCATGCACAGTAGTGAGTCCGAGTGCGTGTGAGCAGTAGTGACCCCAAGTGCGCATGAGCAGTAGTGAGTCCGAGTGCGCATGCGCAGTTGTGACACCGAAAGCGCATGAGCAGTAGTGAGTCCGAGTGCGCATGCACAGTAGTGAGCCCGAGTGCGCACGAGCAGTAGTGAGTCCAAGTGCGCATGAGCAGTAGTGACCCCGAGTGCGCGTGCACAGTAGTGAGCCCGAGTGCGCATGAGTAGTAGTGAGTCCGAGTGCGCGTGAGCAGTAGTGACCCCGACTGCGCATGCACAGTAGTGAGTCCGAGTGCGCATGAGCAGTAGTGACCCCGAGTGCGCGTGCACAGTAGAGCGCCCCTGTGCGCATGAGCAGTAGTGAGTCCGAGTGCGCGTGAGCAGTAGTGACCCCAAGTGCGCATGAGCAGTAGTGAGTCCGAGTGCGCATGAGCAGTAGTGACCCCGAGTGCGCATGAGCAGTAGTGACCCCGAGTGCGCATGCACAGTAGTGAGACCGATTGCGCATCCGCAGTAGTGAGTCCGTGTGCGCATGTGCTGGTCTGAGCCGGAGTGCGCATGTACAGTAGTGGGCCCGTGCGCGCATGCGCAGTAGTGATCCCGGGTGCGCATGCGCAGTAGTGAGCCCGAGCGCGCATCCGCAGTAGTGAGCCCGAGCGCGCATGCGCAGTGGTGAGTCCGATTGCGCATGTGCAGGTCTGAGCCGGAGTGCGCATGCGCAGTAGTGGGCCCGTGCGCGCATGCGCAGTAGTGAGCCCGTGTGCGCATGCGCAGTAGTGAGCCCGAGCGCGCATCCGCAGTAGTGAGTCCGAGTGCGCATGCACAGTAGTGAGCCCGATTGCGCATCCGCAGTAGTGAGTCCGTGTGCGCATGTGCGGGTCTGAGCCGGAGTGCGCATGCGCAGTAGTGGGTCCGTGCGCGCATGCGCAGTAGTGAGCCCGGGTGCGCATGCGCAGTAGTGAGCCCGAGCGCGCATCCGCAGTAGTGAGTCCGAGTGCGCATGCGCAGTAGTGACCCCGAATGCGCATGAGTAGTAGTGAGTTCGAGTGCGCATGAGCAGTAGTGACCCCGAGTGCGCATGAGCAGTAGTGAGTCCGAGTGCGCATGAGCAGTAGTGACCCCAAGTGCGCATGAGCAGTAGTGACCCCGAGTGCGCATGCACAGTAGTGAGCCCGATTGCGCATCCGCAGTAGTGAGTCCGAGTGCGCATGCACAGTACTGACCCCGAATGCGCATGAGCAGTTTTGAGTCCGAGTGCGCATGAGCAGTAGTGACCCCGAGTGCGCATGAGCAGTAGTGAGTCCGAGTGCGCATCAGCAGTAGTGACCCCGAGTGCGCATGCACAGTAGTGAGCCCGTGTGCGCATGCGCAGATGTGAGCTCGAGTGCGCATGTGCAGGTCTGAGCCGGACTGCGCATGCGCAGTAGTGAGCCCGTGCGCGCATGCGCAGTAGTGACCCCGAATGCGCATGAGCAGTAGTGAGTCCGAGTGCGCATGAGCAGTAGTGACCCCGAGTGCGCATGAGCAGTAGTGACCCCGAGTGCGCATGCACAGTAGTGAGCCCGATTGCGCATCCTGCGTTAGTGAGACCGTGTGCGCATGTGCAGGTCTGAGCCGGAGTGCGCATGCGCAGTAGTGGGCCTGTGCGCGCATGCGCAGTAGTGAGCCCGGGTGCGCATGCGCAGTGGTGAGCCCGAGCGCGCATCCGCAGTAGTGAGCCCGAGCGCGCATGCGCAGTGGTGAGTCCGATTGCGCATGTGCAGGTCTGAGCCGGAGTGCGCATGCGCAGTAGTGGGCCCGTGCGCGCATGCGCAGTAGTGAGCCCGAGCGCGCATCCGCAGTAGTGAGTCCGAGTGCGCATGCGCAGAAGTGAGCTCGAATGCGCATGTGCAGGTCTGAGCCGGACTGCGCATGCGCAGTAGTGAGCCCGATTGCGCATCCGCAGTAGTGAGTCCGTGTGCGCATGTGCAGGTCTGAGCCGGAGTGCGCATGCGCAGTAGTGGGCCCGTGCGCGCATGCGCAGTAGTGAGCCCGGGTGCTCATGCGCAGTAGTGAGCCCCAGCGCGCATCCGCAGTAGTGAGCCCGATTGCGCATCCGCAGTAGTGAGTCCGTGTGCGCATGTGCAGGTCTGAGCCGGAGTGCGCATGCGCAGTAGTGGGCCCGTGCGCGCATGCGCAGTAGTGAGCCCGTGTGCGCATGCGCAGTAGTGAGCCCGAGCGCGCATCCGCAGTAGTGAGTCCGAGTGCGCATGCGCAGTAGTGAGCCCGAGCGCGCATCCGCAGTAGTGAGTCCGAGTGCGCATGCGCAGTAGTGACCCCGAATGCGCATGAGTAGTAGTGAGTTCGAGTGCGCATGAGCAGTAGTGACCCCGAGTGCGCATGAGCAGTAGTGAGTCCGAGTGCGCATGAGCAGTAGTGACCCCAAGTGCGCATGAGCAGTAGTGACCCCGAGTGCGCATGCACAGTAGTGAGCCCGATTGCGCATCCGCAGTAGTGAGTCCGAGTGCGCATGCACAGTACTGACCCCGAATGCGCATGAGCAGTTTTGAGTCCGAGTGCGCATGAGCAGTAGTGACCCCGAGTGCGCATGAGCAGTAGTGAGTCCGAGTGCGCATCAGCAGTAGTGACCCCGAGTGCGCATGCACAGTAGTGAGCCCGTGTGCGCATGCGCAGAAGTGAGCTCGAGTGCGCATGTGCAGGTCTGAGCCGGACTGCGCATGCGCAGTAGTGAGCCCGTGCGCGCATGCGCAGTAGTGACCCCGAATGCGCATGAGCAGTAGTGAGTCCGAGTGCGCATGAGCAGTAGTGACCCCGAGTGCGCATGAGCAGTAGTGACCCCGAGTGCGCATGAGCAGTAGTGAATCCGAGTGCACATGAGCAGTAGTGACCCCGAGTGCGCATGAGCAGTAGTGAGTCCGAGTGCGCATGAGCAGTAGTGACCCCGAGTGCGCATGAGCAGTAGTGACCCCGAGTGCGCATGCACAGTAGTGAGCCCGATTGCGCATCCGCAGTAGTGAGTCCGTGTGCGCATGTGCAGGTCTGAGCCGGAGTGCGCATGCGCAGTAGTGAGTCCGAGTGCGCATGCGCAGTAGTGGGCCCGTGCGCGCATGCGCAGTAGTGAGCCCGGGTGCTCATGCGCAGTAGTGAGCCCCAGCGCGCATCCGCAGTAGTGAGCCCGATTGCGCATCCGCAGTAGTGAGTCCGTGTGCGCATCCGCAGTAGTGAGCCCGATTGCGCATCCGCAGTAGTGAGTCCGTGTGCGCATGTGCAGGTCTGAGCCGGAGTGCGCATGCGCAGTAGTGGGCACGTGCGCGCATGCGCAGTAGTGAGCCCGGGTGCGCATGCGCAGTAGTGAGCCCGAGCGCGCATCCGCAGTAGTGAGCCCGATTGCGCATCCGCAGTAGTGAGTCCGTGTGCGCATGTGCAGGTCTGAGCCGGAGTGCGCATGCGCAGTAGTGGGCCCGTGCGCGCATGGGCAGTAGTGAGCCCGTGTGCGCATGCGCAGTAGTGAGCCCGAGCGCGCATCCGCAGTAGTGAGTCCGAGTGCGCATGCGCAGTAGTGACCCCGAATGCGCATTAGCAGTAGTGAATCCGAGTGCGCATGAGCAGTAGTGACCGCGAGTGCGCATGAGCAGTAGTGAGACCGAGTGCGCATCCGCAGTAGTGAGTCCGTGTGCGCATGTGCATGTCTGAGCCGGAGTGCGCATGCGCATTACTGGGCCCGTGCGCGCATGCGCAGTAGTGAGCCCGAGCGCGCATCCGCAGTTGTGAGTCCGAGTGCGCATGCGCAGTAGTGAGCCCGAGCGCGCATCCGCAGTCGTGACTCCGAGTGCGCATGCACATTAGTGAGCCCGAGTGTGCATGAGTAGTAGTGTCCCCGAGTGCGCATGCACAGTAGTGAGCCCGTGTGCGCATGCACAGTAGTGAGCCCGTGTGCGCATGCGCAGAAGTGAGCTCGAATGCGCATGTGCAGGTCTGAGCCGGAGGGCGCATGCGCAGTAGTGGGCCCGCGCGCATGCGCAGTAGTGAGCCCGGGTGCGCATGCGCAGTAGTGAGCCCGAGCTCGCATCCGCAGTAGTGAGCCCGATTGCGCATCCGCAGTAGTGAGTCCGTGTGCGCGTGTGCAGGTCTGAGCCGGAGTGCGCATGAGCAGTAGTGACCCCGAGTGCGCATGAGCAGTAGTGAACCCGAGTGCGCATGCGCAGTAGTGACCCCGAATGCGCATGAGCAGTAGTGAGCCCGATTGCGCATCCGCAGTAGTGAGTCCGTGTGCGCATGTGCATGTCTGAGCCGGAGTGCGCATGCGCAGTAGTGGGCCCGTGCGCGCATGCGCAGTAGTGAGCCCGAGCGCGCATCCGCAGTTGTGAGTCCGAGTGCGCATGCGCAGTAGTGAGCCCGAGCGCGCATCCGCAGTAGTGAGTCCGAGTGCGCATGCGCAGTAGTGACCCCGAATGCGCATGAGTAGTAGTGAGTTCGAGTGCGCATGAGCAGTAGTGACCCCGAGTGCGCATGAGCAGTAGTGAGTCCGAGTGCGCATAAGCAGTAGTGACCCCAAGTGCGCATGAGCAGTAGTGACCCCGAGTGCGCATGCACAGTAGTGAGCCCGATTGCGCATCCGCAGTAGTGTGTCCGTGTGCGCATGTGCATGTCTGAGCCGGAGTGCGCATGCGCAGTAGTGGGCCCGTGCGCGCATGCGCAGTAGTGAGCCCGGGTGCGCATGCGCAGTAGTGAGCCCGAGCTCGCATCCGCAGTAGTGAGCCCGATTGCGCATCCGCAGTAGTGAGTCCGAGTGCGCATGAGCAGTAGTGACCCCGAGTGCGCATGCACATTAGTGAGCCCGAGTGTGCATGAGTAGTAGTGTCCCCGAGTGCGCATGCACAGTAGTGGGCCCGTGCGCGCATGCGCAGTAGTGAGCCCGGGTGCGCATGCGCAGTAGTGAGCCCGAGCGCGCATCCGCAGTAGTGAGCCCGATTGCGCATCCGCAGTAGTGAGTCCGTGTGCGCATGTGCAGGTCTGAGCCGGAGTGCGCATGCGCAGTAGTGGGCCCGTGCGCGCATGCGCAGTAGTGAGCCCGGGTGCGCATGCGCAGTAGTGAGCCCGAGCGCGCATCCGCAGTAGTGAGCCCGATTGCGCATCCGCAGTAGTGAGTCCGTGTGCGCATGTGCAGGTCTGAGCCGGAGTGCGCATGCGCAGTAGTGGGCCCGTGCGCGCATGGGCAGTAGTGAGCCCGTGTGCGCATGCACAGTAGTGAGCCCGAGCGCGCATCCGCAGTAGTGAGTCCGAGTGCGCATGCGCAGTAGTGACCCCGAATGCGCATTAGCAGTAGTGAATCCGAGTGCGCATGAGCAGTAGTGACCGCGAGTGCGCATGAGCAGTAGTGAGACCGAGTGCGCATGAGCAGTAGTGACCCCGAGTGCGCATGAGCAGTAGTGACCCCGTGTGCGCATGAGCAGTAGTGAGCCCGAGTGCGCATGAGCAGTAGTGACCCCGAGTGCGCATGAGCAGTAGTGAGTCCGAGTGCGCATGAGCAGTACTGACCCCGAGTGCGCATGAGCAGTAGTGAGTCCGAGTGCGCATGAGCAGTAGTGACTCCGAGTGCGCATGCACATTAGTGAGCCCGAGTGCGCATGAGCAGTAGTGACCCCGTGTGCGCATGAGCAGTAGTGAGTCCGAGTGCGCATGCGCAGAAGTGAGCTCGAATGCGCATGTGCAGGTCTGAGCCGGACTGCGCATGCGCAGTAGTGAGCCCGATTGCGCATCCGCAGTAGTGAGTCCGTGTGCGCATGTGCAGGTCTGAGCCGGAGTGCGCGTGCGCAGTAGTGGGCCCGTGCGCGCATGCGCAGTAGTGAGCCCGGGTGCGCATGCGCAGTAGTGAGCCCGAGCGCGCATGCGCAGTAGTGAGCCCGGGTGCGCATGCGCAGTAGTGAGCCCAAGCTCGCATCCGCAGTAGTGAGCCCGATTGCGCATCCGCAGTAGTGAGTCCGTGTGCGCATGTGCAGGTCTGAGCCGGAGTGCGCATGCGCAGTAGTGAGCCCGAGCGCGCATCCGCAGTAGTGAGTCCGAGTGCGCATGCGCAGTAGTGACCCCGAATGCGCATGAGCAGTAATGAGTCCGAGTGCGCATGAGCAGTAGTGACCCCGAGTGCGCATGAGCAGTAGTGACCCCGAGTGCGCATGAGCAGTAGTGACCCCGAGTGCGCATGCACAGTAGTGAGCCCGATTGCGCATCCGCAGTAGTGTGTCCGTGTGCGCATGTGCATGTCTGAGCCGGAGTGCGCAGGCGCAGTAGTGACCCCGAGTGCGCATGAGCAGTAGTGAGCCCGAGTGCGCATGCACATTAGTGAGCCCGAGTGCGCATGAGCAGTAGTGACCCCGAGTGCGCATGAGCAGTAGTGAGTCCGAGTGCGCATGAGCAGTACTGACCCCGAGTGCGCATGAGCAGTAGTGAGTCCGAGTGCGCATGAGCAGTAGTGACTCCGAGTGCGCATGCACATTAGTGAGCCCGAGTGTGCATGAGTAGTAGTGTCCCCGAGTGCGCATGCACAGTAGTGAGCCCGTGTGCGCATGCACAGTAGTGAGCCCGTGTGCGCATGCGCAGAAGTGAGCTCGAATGCGCATGTGCAGGTCTGAGCCGGAGTGCGCATGCGCAGTAGTGGGCCCGCGCGCATGCGCAGTAGTGAGCCCGGGTGCGCATGCGCAGTAGTGAGCCCGAGCTCGCATCCGCAGTAGTGAGCCCGATTGCGCATCCGCAGTAGTGAGTCCGTGTGCGCGTGTGCAGGTCTGAGCCGGAGTGCGCATGAGCAGTAGTGACCCCGAGTGCGCATGAGCAGTAGTGAACCCGAGTGCGCATGCGCAGTAGTGACCCCGAATGCGCATGAGCAGTAGTGAGCCCGATTGCGCATCCGCAGTAGTGAGTCCGTGTGCGCATGTGCATGTCTGAGCCGGAGTGCGCATGCGCAGTAGTGGGCCCGTGCGCGCATGCGCAGTAGTGAGCCCGAGCGCGCATCCGCAGTTGTGAGTCCGAGTGCGCATGCGCAGTAGTGAGCCCGAGCGCGCATCCGCAGTAGTGAGTCCGAGTGCGCATGCGCAGTTGTGACCCCGAATGCGCATGAGTAGTAGTGAGTTCGAGTGCGCATGAGCAGTAGTGACCCCGAGTGCGCATGAGCAGTAGTGAGTCCGAGTGCGCATAAGCAGTAGTGACCCCAAGTGCGCATGAGCAGTAGTGACCCCGAGTGCGCATGCACAGTAGTGAGCCCGATTGCGCATCCGCAGTAGTGTGTCCGTGTGCGCATGTGCATGTCTGAGCCGGAGTGCGCATGCGCAGTAGTGGGCCCGTGCGCGCATGCGCAGTAGTGAGCCCGGGTGCGCATGCGCAGTAGTGAGCCCGAGCTCGCATCCGCAGTAGTGAGCCCGATTGCGCATCCGCAGTAGTGAGTCCGAGTGCGCATGAGCAGTAGTGACCCCGAGTGCGCATGCACATTAGTGAGCCCGAGTGTGCATGAGTAGTAGTGTCCCCGAGTGCGCATGCACAGTAGTGGGCCCGTGCGCGCATGCGCAGTAGTGAGCCCGGGTGCGCATGCGCAGTAGTGAGCCCGAGCGCGCATCCGCAGTAGTGAGCCCGATTGCGCATCCGCAGTAGTGAGTCCGTGTGCGCATGTGCAGGTCTGAGCCGGAGTGCGCATGCGCAGTAGTGGGCCTGTGCGCGCATGCGCAGTAGTGAGCCCGGGTGCGCATGCGCAGTAGTGGGCCCGTGCGCGCATGGGCAGTAGTGAGCCCGTGTGCGCATGCACAGTAGTGAGCCCGAGCGCGCATCCGCAGTAGTGAGTCCGAGTGCGCATGCGCAGTAGTGACCCCGAATGCGCATTAGCAGTAGTGAATCCGAGTGCGCATGAGCAGTAGTGACCGCGAGTGCGCATGAGCAGTAGTGAGACCGAGTGCGCATGAGCAGTAGTGACCCCGAGTGCGCATGAGCAGTAGTGACCCCGTGTGCGCATGAGCAGTAGTGAGTCCGAGTGCGCATGAGCAGCAGTGACCCCGAGTGCGCATGAGCAGTAGTGAGTCCGAGTGCGCATGAGCAGTACTGACCCCGAGTGCGCATGAGCAGTAGTGAGTCCGAGTGCGCATGAGCAGTAGTGACTCCGAGTGCGCATGCACATTAGTGAGCCCGAGTGCGCATGAGCAGTAGTGACCCCGTGTGCGCATGAGCAGTAGTGAGTCCGAGTGCGCATGCGCAGAAGTGAGCTCGAATGCGCATGTGCAGGTCTGAGCCGGACTGCGCATGCGCAGTAGTGAGCCCGATTGCGCATCCGCAGTAGTGAGTCCGTGTGCGCATGTGCAGGTCTGAGCCGGAGTGCGCGTGCGCAGTAGTGGGCCCGTGCGCGCATGCGCAGTAGTGAGCCCGTGCGCGCATGCGCAGTAGTGAGCCCGGGTGCGCATGCGCAGTAGTGAGCCCGAGCGCGCATGCGCAGTAGTGAGCCCGGGTGCGCATGCGCAGTAGTGAGCCCAAGCTCGCATCCGCAGTAGTGAGCCCGATTGCGCATCCGCAGTAGTGAGTCCGTGTGCGCATGTGCAGGTCTGAGCCGGAGTGCGCATGCGCAGTAGTGAGCCCGAGCGCGCATCCGCAGTAGTGAGTCCGAGTGCGCATGCGCAGTAGTGACCCCGAATGCGCATGAGTAGTAGTGAGTTCGAGTGCGCATGAGCAGTAGTGACCCCGAGTGCGCATGAGCAGTAGTGAGTCCGAGTGCGCATAAGCAGTAGTGACCCCAAGTGCGCATGAGCAGTAGTGACCCCGAGTGCGCATGCACAGTAGTGAGCCCGATTGCGCATCCGCAGTAGTGTGTCCGTGTGCGCATGTGCATGTCTGAGCCGGAGTGCGCATGAGCAGTAGTGACCCCGAGTGCGCATGAGCAGTAGTGAGCCCGAGTGCGCATGAGCAGTAGTGACCCCGAGTGCGCATGCACAGTAGTGAGCCCGATTGCGCATCCGCAGTAGTGAGTCCGAGTGCGCATGCACAGTACTGACCCCGAATGCGCATGAGCAGTTTTGAGTCCGAGTGCGCATGAGCAGTAGTGAGTCCGAGTGCGCATCAGCAGTAGTGACCCCGAGTGCGCATGCACAGTAGTGAGCCCGTGTGCGCATGCGCAGAAGTGAGCTCGAATGCGCATGTGCAGGTCTGAGCCGGAGTGCGCATGCGCAGTAGTGGGCCCGTGCGCGCATGCGCAGCAGTGTGGCCGTGTTCGCATGCGCAGTAGTGAGCCCGGCTGCGCATGCGCAGTAGTGAGCCCGGCTGCGCATGCGCAGTAGTGAGCCCGAGCTCGCATCCGCAGTAGTGAGCCCGATTGCGCATCGGCAGTAGTGAGTCCGTGTGCGCATGTGCAGGTCTGAGCCGGAGTGCGCATGCGCAGTAGTGACCCCGAATGCGCATGAGCAGCAGTGAGTCCGAGTGCGCATGAGCAGTAGTGACCCCGAGTGCGCATGCACATTAGTGAGTCCGAGTGCGCATGAGCAGTTGTAACCCCGAGTGCGCGTGCACAGTAGTGCGCCCCTGTGCGCATGAGCAGTAGAGAGTCCGAGTGCGTGTGAGCAGTAGTGACCCCAAGTGCGCATGAGCAGTAGTGAGTCCGAGTGCGCATGAGCAGTAGTGACCCCGAGTGCGCGTGAGCAGTAGTGACCCCGAGTGCGCATGCACAGTAGTGAGCCCGATTGCGCATCCGCAGTAGTGAGTCCGTGTGCGCATGTGCGGGTCTGAGCCGGAGTGCGCATGCGCAGTAGTGAGCCCGGGTGCGCATGCGCAGTAGTGACCCCGAGTGCGCGTGCACAGTAGTGAGCCCGAGTGCGCATGAGCAGTAGTGAGTCCGAGTGCGCGTGAGCAGTAGTGACCCCGAGTGCGCATGCACAGTAGTGAGTCCGAGTGCGCATGAGCAGTAGTGACCCCGAGTGCGCGTGCACAGTAGAGCGCCCCTGTGCGCATGAGCAGTAGTGAGTCCGAGTGCGCGTGAGCAGTAGTGACCCCAAGTGCGCATGAGCGGTAGTGAGTCCGAGTGCGCATGAGCAGTAGTGACCCCGAGTGCGCATTCACAGTAGTAAGCCCGAGTGCGCATGAGCAGTAGTGAGTCCGAGTGCGCATGAGCAGTAGTGACCCCGAGTGCGCGTGCACAGTAGTGAGCCCGAGTGCGCATGAGCAGTAGTGAGTCCGAGTGCGCGTGAGCAGTAGTGACCCCGAGTGCGCATGCACAGTAGTGAGTCCGAGTGCGTGTGAGCAGTAGTGACCCCAAGTGCGCATGAGCAGTAGTGAGTCCGAGTGCGCATGCGCAGTTGTGACCCCGAAAGCGCATGAGCAGTAGTGAGTCCGAGTGCGCACGAGCAGTAGTGAGTCCAAGTGCGCATGAGCAGTAGTGACCCCGAGTGCGCGTGCACAGTAGTGAGCCCGAGTGCGCATGAGTAGTAGTGAGTCCGAGTGCGCGTGAGCAGTAGTGACCCCGACTGCGCATGCACAGTAGTGAGTCCGAGTGCGCATGAGCAGTAGTGACCCCGAGTGCGCGTGCACAGTAGAGCGCCCCTGTGCGCATGAGCAGTAGTGAGTCCGAGTGCGCGTGAGCAGTAGTGACCCCAAGTGCGCATGAGCAGTAGTGAGTCCGAGTGCGCATGAGCAGTAGTGACCCCGAGTGCGCATGAGCAGTAGTGACCCCGAGTGCGCATGCACAGTAGTGAGACCGATTGCGCATCCGCAGTAGTGAGTCCGTGTGCGCATGTGCAGGTCTGAGCCGGAGTGCGCATGTACAGTAGTGGGCCCGTGCGCGCATGCGCAGTAGTGATCCCGGGTGCGCATGCGCAGTAGTGAGCCCGAGCGCGCATCCGCAGTAGTGAGCCCGAGCGCGCATGCGCAGTGGTGAGTCCGATTGCGCATGTGCAGGTCTGAGCCGGAGTGCGCATGCGCAGTAGTGGGCCCGTGCGCGCATGCGCAGTAGTGAGCCCGTGTGCGCATGCGCAGTAGTGAGCCCGAGCGCGCATCCGCAGTAGTGAGTCCGAGTGCGCATGCACAGTAGTGAGCCCGATTGCGCATCCGCAGTAGTGAGTCCGTGTGCGCATGTGCGGGTCTGAGCCGGAGTGCGCATGCGCAGTAGTGGGGCCGTGCGCGCATGCGCAGTAGTGAGCCCGGGTGCGCATGCGCAGTAGTGAGCCCGAGCGCGCATCCGCAGTAGTGAGCCCGAGCGCGCATGCGCAGTAGTGAGTCCGATTGCGCATGTGCAGGTCTGAGACGGAGTGCGCATGCGCAGTAGTGGGCCCGTGCGCGCATGCGCAGTAGTGAGCCCGGGTGCGCATGCGCAGTAGTGAGCCCGAGCGCGCATGCGCAGTACTGAGTCCGATTGCGCATGTGCAGGTCTGAGCCGGAGTGCGCATGCGCAGTAGTGGGCCCGTGCGCGCATGCGCAGTAGTGAGCCCGTGTGCGCATGCGCAGTAGTGAGCCCGAGCGCGCATCCGCAGTAGTGAGCCCGATTGCGCATCCGCAGTAGTGAGTCCGAGTGCGCGTGAGCAGTAGTGACCCCGAGTGCGCATGCACAGTAGTGAGTCCGAGTGCGCATGCGCAGTAGTGACCCCGAGTGCGCATGAGCAGTAGTGAGTCCGAGTGCGCGTGAGCAGTAGTGACCCCGAGTGCGCATGCACAGTAGTGAGCCCGAGCGCGCATGCGCAGTGGTGAGTCCGATTGCGCATGTGCAGGTCTGAGCCGGAGTGCGCATGCGCAGTAGTGGGCCCGTGCGCGCATGCGCATTAGTGAGCCCGAGCGCGCATCCGCAGTAGTGAGTCCGAGTGCGCATGCGCAGAAGTGAGCTCGAATGCGCATGTGCAGGTCTGAGCCGGACTGCGCATGCGCAGTAGTGAGCCCGATTGCGCATCCGCAGTAGTGAGTCCGTGTGCGCATGTGCAGGTCTGAGCCGGAGTGCGCATGCGCAGTAGTGGGCCCGTGCGCGCATGCGCAGTAGTGAGCCCGGGTGCTCTTGCGCAGTAGTGAGCCCCAGCGCGCATCCGCAGTAGTGAGCCCGATTGCGCATCCGCAGTAGTGAGTCCGTGTGCGCATGTGCAGGTCTGAGCCGGAGTGCGCATGCGCAGTAGTGGGCCCGTGCGCGCATGCGCAGTAGTGAGTCCGAGTGCGCATGAGCAGTAGTGACCCCAAGTGCGCATGAGCAGTAGTGACCCCGAGTGCGCATGCACAGTAGTGAGCCCGATTGCGCATCCGCAGTAGTGAGTCCGAGTGCGCATGCACAGTACTGACCCCGAATGCGCATGAGCAGTTTTGAGTCCGAGTGCGCATGAGCAGTAGTGACCCCGAGTGCGCATGAGCAGTAGTGAGTCCGAGTGCGCATCAGCAGTAGTGACCCCGAGTGCGCATGCACAGTAGTGAGCCCGTGTGCGCATGCGCAGAAGTGAGCTCGAGTGCGCATGTGCAGGTCTGAGCCGGACTGCGCATGCGCAGTAGTGAGCCCGTGCGCGCATGCGCAGTAGTGACCCCGAATGCGCATGAGCAGTAGTGAGTCCGAGTGCGCATGAGCAGTAGTGACCCCGAGTGCGCATGAGCAGTAGTGACCCCGAGTGCGCATGCACAGTAGTGAGCCCGATTGCGCATCCTGCGTTAGTGAGTCCGTGTGCGCATGTGCAGGTCTGAGCCGGAGTGCGCATGCGCAGTAGTGGGCCTGTGCGCGCATGCGCAGTAGTGAGCCCGGGTGCGCATGCGCAGTGGTGAGCCCGAGCGCGCATCCGCAGTAGTGAGCCCGAGCGCGCATGCGCAGTGGTGAGTCCGATTGCGCATGTGCAGGTCTGAGCCGGAGTGCGCATGCGCAGTAGTGGGCCCGTGCGCGCATGCGCAGTAGTGAGCCCGAGCGCGCATCCGCAGTAGTGAGTCCGAGTGCGCATGCGCAGAAGTGAGCTCGAATGCGCATGTGCAGGTCTGAGCCGGACTGCGCATGCGCAGTAGTGAGCCCGATTGCGCATCCGCAGTAGTGAGTCCGTGTGCGCATGTGCAGGTCTGAGCCGGAGTGCGCATGCGCAGTAGTGGGCCCGTGCGCGCATGCGCAGTAGTGAGCCCGGGTGCTCATGCGCAGTAGTGAGCCCCAGCGCGCATCCGCAGTAGTGAGCCCGATTGCGCATCCGCAGTAGTGAGTCCGTGTGCGCATGTGCAGGTCTGAGCCGGAGTGCGCATGCGCAGTAGTGGGCCCGTGCGCGCATGCGCAGTAGTGAGCCCGTGTGCGCATGCGCAGTAGTGAGCCCGAGCGCGCATCCGCAGTAGTGAGTCCGAGTGCGCATGCGCAGTAGTGAGCCCGAGCGCGCATCCGCAGTAGTGAGTCCGAGTGCGCATGCGCAGTAGTGACCCCGAATGCGCATGAGTAGTAGTGAGTTCGAGTGCGCATGAGCAGTAGTGACCCCGAGTGCGCATGAGCAGTAGTGAGTCCGAGTGCGCATGAGCAGTAGTGACCCCAAGTGCGCATGAGCAGTAGTGACCCCGAGTGCGCATGCACAGTAGTGACCCCGAGTGCGCATGAGCAGTAGTGACCCCGAGTGCGCATGAGCAGTAGTGAATCCGAGTGCACATGAGCAGTAGTGACCCCGAGTGCGCATGAGCAGTAGTGAGTCCGAGTGCGCATGAGCAGTAGTGACCCCGAGTGCGCATGAGCAGTAGTGACCCCGAGTGCGCATGCACAGTAGTGAGCCCGATTGCGCATCCGCAGTAGTGAGTCCGTGTGCGCATGTGCAGGTCTGAGCCGGAGTGCGCATGCGCAGTAGTGAGTCCGAGTGCGCATGCGCAGTAGTGGGCCCGTGCGCGCATGCGCAGTAGTGAGCCCGGGTGCTCATGCGCAGTAGTGAGCCCCAGCGCGCATCCGCAGTAGTGAGCCCGATTGCGCATCCGCAGTAGTGAGTCCGTGTGCGCATCCGCAGTAGTGAGCCCGATTGCGCATCCGCAGTAGTGAGTCCGTGTGCGCATGTGCAGGTCTGAGCCGGAGTGCGCATGCGCAGTAGTGGGCACGTGCGCGCATGCGCAGTAGTGAGCCCGGGTGCGCATGCGCAGTAGTGAGCCCGAGCGCGCATCCGCAGTAGTGAGCCCGATTGCGCATCCGCAGTAGTGAGTCCGTGTGCGCATGTGCAGGTCTGAGCCGGAGTGCGCATGCGCAGTAGTGGGCCCGTGCGCGCATGGGCAGTAGTGAGCCCGTGTGCGCATGCGCAGTAGTGAGCCCGAGCGCGCATCCGCAGTAGTGAGTCCGAGTGCGCATGCGCAGTAGTGACCCCGAATGCGCATTAGCAGTAGTGAATCCGAGTGCGCATGAGCAGTAGTGACCGCGAGTGCGCATGAGCAGTAGTGAGACCGAGTGCGCATCCGCAGTAGTGAGCCCGATTGCGCATCCGCAGTAGTGAGTCCGTGTGCGCGTGTGCAGGTCTGAGCCGGAGTGCGCATGCGCAGTAGTGAGCCCGAGCGCGCATCCGCAGTAGTGAGTCCGAGTGCGCATGCGCAGTAGTGACCCCGAATGCGCATGAGCAGTAATGAGTCCGAGTGCGCATGAGCAGTAGTGACCCCGAGTGCGCATGAGCAGTAGTGAACCCGAGTGCGCATGAGCAGTAGTGACCCCGAGTGCGCATGCACAGTAGTGAGCCCGATTGCGCATCCGCAGTAGTGAGTCCGTGTGCGCATGTGCATGTCTGAGCCGGAGTGCGCATGCGCAGTACTGGGCCCGTGCGCGCATGCGCAGTAGTGAGCCCGAGCGCGCACCCGCAGTTGTGAGTCCGAGTGCGCATGCGCAGTAGTGAGCCCGAGCGCGCATCCGCAGTCGTGACTCCGAGTGCGCATGCACATTAGTGAGCCCGAGTGTGCATGAGTAGTAGTGTCCCCGAGTGCGCATGCACAGTAGTGAGCCCGTGTGCGCATGCACAGTAGTGAGCCCGTGTGCGCATGCGCAGAAGTGAGCTCGAATGCGCATGTGCAGGTCTGAGCCGGAGGGCGCATGCGCAGTAGTGGGCCCGCGCGCATGCGCAGTAGTGAGCCCGGGTGCGCATGCGCAGTAGTGAGCCCGAGCTCGCATCCGCAGTAGTGAGCCCGATTGCGCATCCGCAGTAGTGAGTCCGTGTGCGCGTGTGCAGGTCTGAGCCGGAGTGCGCATGAGCAGTAGTGACCCCGAGTGCGCATGAGCAGTAGTGAACCCGAGTGCGCATGCGCAGTAGTGACCCCGAATGCGCATGAGCAGTAGTGAGCCCGATTGCGCATCCGCAGTAGTGAGTCCGTGTGCGCATGTGCATGTCTGAGCCGGAGTGCGCATGCGCAGTAGTGGGCCCGTGCGCGCATGCGCAGTAGTGAGCCCGAGCGCGCATCCGCAGTTGTGAGTCCGAGTGCGCATGCGCAGTAGTGTGCCCGAGCGCGCATCCGCAGTAGTGAGTCCGAGTGCGCATGCGCAGTAGTGACCCCGAATGCGCATGAGTAGTAGTGAGTTCGAGTGCGCATGAGCAGTAGTGACCCCGAGTGCGCATGAGCAGTAGTGAGTCCGAGTGCGCATAAGCAGTAGTGACCCCAAGTGCGCATGAGCAGTAGTGACCCCGAGTGCGCATGCACAGTAGTGAGCCCGATTGCGCATCCGCAGTAGTGTGTCCGTGTGCGCATGTGCATGTCTGAGCCGGAGTGCGCATGCGCAGTAGTGGGCCCGTGCGCGCATGCGCAGTAGTGAGCCCGGGTGCGCATGCGCAGTAGTGAGCCCGAGCTCGCATCCGCAGTAGTGAGCCCGATTGCGCATCCGCAGTAGTGAGTCCGAGTGCGCATGAGCAGTAGTGACCCCGAGTGCGCATGCACATTAGTGAGCCCGAGTGTGCATGAGTAGTAGCGTCCCCGAGTGCGCATGCACAGTAGTGGGCCCGTGCGCGCATGCGCAGTAGTGAGCCCGGGTGCGCATGCGCAGTAGTGAGCCCGAGCGCGCATCCGCAGTAGTGAGCCCGATTGCGCATCCGCAGTAGTGAGTCCGTGTGCGCATGTGCAGGTCTGAGCCGGAGTGCGCATGCGCAGTAGTGGGCCCGTGCGCGCATGCGCAGTAGTGAGCCCGGGTGCGCATGCGCAGTAGTGAGCCCGAGCGCGCATCCGCAGTAGTGAGCCCGATTGCGCATCCGCAGTAGTGAGTCCGTGTGCGCATGTGCAGGTCTGAGCCGGAGTGCGCATGCGCAGTAGTGGGCCCGTGCGCGCATGGGCAGTAGTGAGCCCGTGTGCGCATGCACAGTAGTGAGCCCGAGCGCGCATCCGCAGTAGTGAGTCCGAGTGCGCATGCGCAGTAGTGACCCCGAATGCGCATTAGCAGTAGTGAATCCGAGTGCGCATGAGCAGTAGTGACCGCGAGTGCGCATGAGCAGTAGTGAGACCGAGTGCGCATGAGCAGTAGTGACCCCGAGTGCGCATGAGCAGTAGTGACCCCGTGTGCGCATGAGCAGTAGTGAGCCCGAGTGCGCATGAGCAGTAGTGACCCCGAGTGCGCATGAGCAGTAGTGAGTCCGAGTGCGCATGAGCAGTACTGACCCCGAGTGCGCATGAGCAGTAGTGAGTCCGAGTGCGCATGAGCAGTAGTGACTCCGAGTGCGCATGCACATTAGTGAGCCCGAGTGCGCATGAGCAGTAGTGACCCCGTGTGCGCATGAGCAGTAGTGTGTCCGAGTGCGCATGCGCAGAAGTGAGCTCGAATGCGCATGTGCAGGTCTGAGCCGGACTGCGCATGCGCAGTAGTGAGCCCGATTGCGCATCCGCAGTAGTGAGTCCGTGTGCGCATGTGCAGGTCTGAGCCGGAGTGCGCGTGCGCAGTAGTGGGCCCGTGCGCGCATGCGCAGTAGTGAGCCCGTGCGCGCATGCGCAGTAGTGAGCCCGGGTGCGCATGCGCAGTAGTGAGCCCGAGCGCGCATGCGCAGTAGTGAGCCCGGGTGCGCATGCGCAGTAGTGAGCCCAAGCTCGCATCCGCAGTAGTGAGCCCGATTGCGCATCCGCAGTAGTGAGTCCGTGTGCGCATGTGCAGGTCTGAGCCGGAGTGCGCATGCGCAGTAGTGAGCCCGAGCGCGCATCCGCAGTAGTGAGTCCGAGTGCGCATGCGCAGTAGTGACCCCGAATGCGCATGAGCAGTAATGAGTCCGAGTGCGCATGAGCAGTAGTGACCCCGAGTGCGCATGAGCAGTAGTGACCCCGAGTGCGCATGAGCAGTAGTGACCCCGAGTGCGCATGCACAGTAGTGAGCCCGATTGCGCATCCGCAGTAGTGTGTCCGTGTGCGCATGTGCATGTCTGAGCCGGAGTGCGCAGGCGCAGTAGTGACCCCGAGTGCGCATGAGCAGTAGTGAGCCCGAGTGCGCATGCACATTAGTGAGCCCGAGTGCGCATGAGCAGTAGTGACCCCGAGTGCGCATGAGCAGTAGTGAGTCCGAGTGCGCATGAGCAGTACTGACCCCGAGTGCGCATGAGCAGTAGTGAGTCCGAGTGCGCATGAGCAGTAGTGACTCCGAGTGCGCATGCACATTAGTGAGCCCGAGTGTGCATGAGTAGTAGTGTCCCCGAGTGCGCATGCACAGTAGTGAGCCCGTGTGCGCATGCACAGTAGTGAGCCCGTGTGCGCATGCGCAGAAGTGAGATCGAATGCGCATGTGCAGGTCTGAGCCGGAGTGCGCATGCGCAGTAGTGGGCCCGCGCGCATGCGCAGTAGTGAGCCCGGGTGCGCATGCGCAGTAGTGAGCCCGAGCTCGCATCCGCAGTAGTGAGCCCGATTGCGCATCCGCAGTAGTGAGTCCGTGTGCGCGTGTGCAGGTCTGAGCCGGAGTGCGCATGAGCAGTAGTGACCCCGAGTGCGCATGAGCAGTAGTGAACCCGAGTGCGCATGCGCAGTAGTGACCCCGAATGCGCATGAGCAGTAGTGAGCCCGATTGCGCATCCGCAGTAGTGAGTCCGTGTGCGCATGTGCATGTCTGAGCCGGAGTGCGCATGCGCAGTAGTGGGCCCGTGCGCGCATGCGCAGTAGTGAGCCCGAGCGCGCATCCGCAGTTGTGAGTCCGAGTGCGCATGCGCAGTAGTGAGCCCGAGCGCGCATCCGCAGTAGTGAGTCCGAGTGCGCATGCGCAGTAGTGACCCCGAATGCGCATGAGTAGTAGTGAGTTCGAGTGCGCATGAGCAGTAGTGACCCCGAGTGCGCATGAGCAGTAGTGAGTCCGAGTGCGCATAAGCAGTAGTGACCCCAAGTGCGCATGAGCAGTAGTGACCCCGAGTGCGCATGCACAGTAGTGAGCCCGATTGCGCATCCGCAGTAGTGTGTCCGTGTGCGCATGTGCATGTCTGAGCCGGAGTGCGCATGCGCAGTAGTGGGCCCGTGCGCGCATGCGCAGTAGTGAGCCCGGGTGCGCATGCGCAGTAGTGAGCCCGAGCTCGCATCCGCAGTAGTGAGCCCGATTGCGCATCCGCAGTAGTGAGTCCGAGTGCGCATGAGCAGTAGTGACCCCGAGTGCGCATGCACATTAGTGAGCCCGAGTGTGCATGAGTAGTAGTGTCCCCGAGTGCGCATGCACAGTAGTGGGCCCGTGCGCGCATGCGCAGTAGTGAGCCCGGGTGCGCATGCGCAGTAGTGAGCCCGAGCGCGCATCCGCAGTAGTGAGCCCGATTGCGCATCCGCAGTAGTGAGTCCGTGTGCGCATGTGCAGGTCTGAGCCGGAGTGCGCATGCGCAGTAGTGGGCCCGTGCGCGCATGGGCAGTAGTGAGCCCGTGTGCGCATGCACAGTAGTGAGCCCGAGCGCGCATCCGCAGTAGTGAGTCCGAGTGCGCATGCGCAGTAGTGACCCCGAATGCGCATTAGCAGTAGTGAATCCGAGTGCGCATGAGCAGTAGTGACCGCGAGTGCGCATGAGCAGTAGTGAGACCGAGTGCGCATGAGCAGTAGTGACCCCGAGTGCGCATGAGCAGTAGTGACCCCGTGTGCGCATGAGCAGTAGTGAGTCCGAGTGCGCATGAGCAGTAGTGACCCCGAGTGCGCATGAGCAGTAGTGAGTCCGAGTGCGCATGAGCAGTACTGACCCCGAGTGCGCATGAGCAGTAGTGAGTCCGAGTGCGCATGAGCAGTAGTGATTCCGAGTGCGCATGCACATTAGTGAGCCCGAGTGCGCATGAGCAGTAGTGACCCCGTGTGCGCATGAGCAGTAGTGAGTCCGAGTGCGCATGCGCAGAAGTGAGCTCGAATGCGCATGTGCAGGTCTGAGCCGGACTGCGCATGCGCAGTAGTGAGCCCGATTGCGCATCCGCAGTAGTGAGTCCGTGTGCGCATGTGCAGGTCTGAGCCGGAGTGCGCGTGCGCAGTAGTGGGCCCGTGCGCGCATGCGCAGTAGTGAGCCCGTGCGCGCATGCGCAGTAGTGAGCCCGGGTGCGCATGCGCAGTAGTGAGCCCGAGCGCGCATGCGCAGTAGTGAGCCCGGGTGCGCATGCGCAGTAGTGAGCCCAAGCTCGCATCCGCAGTAGTGAGCCCGATTGCGCATCCGCAGTAGTGAGTCCGTGTGCGCATGTGCAGGTCTGAGCCGGAGTGCGCATGCGCAGTAGTGAGCCCGAGCGCGCATCCGCAGTAGTGAGTCCGAGTGCGCATGCGCAGTAGTGACCCCGAATGCGCATGAGCAGTAACGAGTCCGAGTGCGCATGAGCAGTAGTGACCCCGAGTGCGCATGAGCAGTAGTGAGCCCGAGTGCGCATGAGCAGTAGTGACCCCGAGTGCGCATGCACAGTAGTGAGCCCGATTGCGCATCCGCAGTAGTGTGTCCGTGTGCGCATGTGCATGTCTGAGCCGGAGTGCGCAGGCGCAGTAGTGGGCCCGTGCGCGCATGCGCAGTAGTGAGCCCGTGTGCGCATGCGCAGTAGTGAGCCCGAGCGCGCATCCGCAGTAGTGAGTCCGAGTGCGCATGCGCAGTAGTGACCACGAATGCGCATGAGCAGTAATGAGTCCGAGTGCGCATGAGCAGTAGTGACCCCGAGTGCGCATGAGCAGTAGTGAGCCCGAGTGCGCATGCACATTAGTGAGCCCGAGTGTGCATGAGTAGTAGTGTCCCCGAGTGCGCATGCACAGTAGTGGGCCCGTGCGCGCATGCGCAGTAGTGAGCCCGGGTGCGCATGCGCAGTAGTGAGCCCGAGCGCGCATCCGCAGTAGTGAGCCCGATTGCGCATCCGCAGTAGTGAGTCCGTGTGCGCATGTGCAGGTCTGAGCCGGAGTGCGCATGCGCAGTAGTGGGCCCGTGCGCGCATGCGCAGTAGTGAGCCCGGGTGCGCATGCGCAGTAGTGAGCCCGAGCGCGCATCCGCAGTAGTGAGCCCGATTGCGCATCCGCAGTAGTGAGTCCGTGTGCGCATGTGCAGGTCTGAGCCGGAGTGCGCATGCGCAGTAGTGGGCCCGTGCGCGCATGGGCAGTAGTGAGCCCGTGTGCGCATGCACAGTAGTGAGCCCGAGCGCGCATCCGCAGTAGTGAGTCCGAGTGCGCATGCGCAGTAGTGACCCCGAATGCGCATTAGCAGTAGTGAATCCGAGTGCGCATGAGCAGTAGTGACCGCGAGTGCGCATGAGCAGTAGTGAGACCGAGTGCGCATGAGCAGTAGTGACCCCGAGTGCGCATGAGCAGTAGTGACCCCGTGTGCGCATGAGCAGTAGTGAGTCCGAGTGCGCATGAGCAGTAGTGACCCCGAGTGCGCATGAGCAGTAGTGAGTCCGAGTGCGCATGAGCAGTACTGACCCCGAGTGCGCATGAGCAGTAGTGAGTCCGAGTGCGCATGAGCAGTAGTGACTCCGAGTGCGCATGCACATTAGTGAGCCCGAGTGCGCATGAGCAGTAGTGACCCCGTGTGCGCATGAGCAGTAGTGAGTCCGAGTGCGCATGCGCAGAAGTGAGCTCGAATGCGCATGTGCAGGTCTGAGCCGGACTGCGCATGCGCAGTAGTGAGCCCGATTGCGCATCCGCAGTAGTGAGTCCGTGTGCGCATGTGCAGGTCTGAGCCGGAGTGCGCGTGCGCAGTAGTGGGCCCGTGCGCGCATGCGCAGTAGTGAGCCCGAGCGCGCATGCGCAGTAGTGAACCCGAGTGCGCATGCGCAGTAGTGACCCCGAATGCGCATGAGCAGTAGTGAGCCCGATTGCGCATCCGCAGTAGTGAGTCCGTGTGCGCATGTGCATGTCTGAGCAGGAGTGCGCATGCGCAGTAGTGGGCCCGTGCGCGCATGCGCAGTAGTGAGCCCGAGCGCGCATCCGCAGTTGTGAGTCCGAGTGCGCATGCGCAGTAGTGAGCCCGAGCGCGCATCCGCAGTAGTGAGTCCGAGTGCGCATGCGCAGTAGTGACCCCGAGTGCGCATGCACAGTAGTGAGCCCGATTGCGCATCCGCAGTAGTGTGTCCGTGTGCGCATGTGCATGTCTGAGCCGGAGTGCGCATGAGCAGTAGCGGGCCCGTGCGCGCATGCGCAGTAGTGAGCCCGTGTGCGCATGCGCAGTAGTGAGCCCGAGCGCGCATCCGCAGTAGTGAGTCCGAGTGCGCATGCGCAGTAGTGACCACGAATGCGCATGAGCAGTAATGAGTCCGAGTGCGCATGAGCAGTAGTGACCCCGAGTGCGCATGAGCAGTAGTGAGCCCGAGTGCGCATGCACATTAGTGAGCCCGAGTGTGCATGAGTAGTAGTGTCCCCGAGTGCGCATGCACAGTAGTGGGCCCGTGCGCGCATGCGCAGTAGTGAGCCCGGGTGCGCATGCGCAGTAGTGAGCCCGAGCGCGCATCCGCAGTAGTGAGCCCGATTGCGCATCCGCAGTAGTGAGTCCGTGTGCGCATGTGCAGGTCTGAGCCGGAGTGCGCATGCGCAGTAGTGGGCCCGTGCGCGCATGCGCAGTAGTGAGCCCGGGTGCGCATGCGCAGTAGTGAGCCCGAGCGCGCATCCGCAGTAGTGAGCCCGATTGCGCATCCGCAGTAGTGACTCCGAGTGCGCATGCACATTAGTGAGCCCGAGTGCGCATCCGCAGTAGTGAGTCCGAGTGCGCATGCGCAGTAGTGAGCCCGAGTGCGCATGAGCAGTAGTGACCCCGTGTGCGCATGAGCAGTAGTGAGTCCGAGTGCGCATGCGCAGAAGTGAGCTCGAATGCGCATGTGCAGGTCTGAGCCGGACTGCGCATGCGCAGTAGTGAGCCCGATTGCGCATCCGCAGTAGTGAGCCCGAGTGCGCATGAGCAGTAGTGACCCCGAGTGCGCATGCACAGTAGTGAGCCCGATTGCGCATCCGCAGTAGTGAGTCCGAGTGCGCATGCACAGTACTGACCCCGAATGCGCATGAGCAGTTTTGAGTCCGAGTGCGCATGAGCAGTAGTGAGTCCGAGTGCGCATCAGCAGTAGTGACCCCGAGTGCGCATGCACAGTAGTGAGCCCGTGTGCGCATGCGCAGAAGTGAGCTCGAATGCGCATGTGCAGGTCTGAGCCGGAGTGCGCATGCGCAGTAGTGGGCCCGTGCGCGCATGCGCAGCAGTGTGGCCGTGTTCGCATGCGCAGTAGTGAGCCCGGCTGCGCATGCGCAGTAGTGAGCCCGGCTGCGCATGCGCAGTAGTGAGCCCGAGCTCGCATCCGCAGTAGTGAGCCCGATTGCGCATCGGCAGTAGTGAGTCCGTGTGCGCATGTGAAGGTCTGAGCCGGAGTGCGCATGCGCAGTAGTGACCCCGAATGCGCATGAGCAGCAGTGAGTCCGAGTGCGCATGAGCAGTAGTGACCCCGAGTGCGCATGAGCAGTAGTGACCCCGAGTGCGCATGCACATTAGTGAGTCCGAGTGCGCATGAGCAGTTGTAACCCCGAGTGCGCGTGCACAGTAGTGCGCCCCTGTGCGCATGAGCAGTAGAGAGTCCGAGTGCGTGTGAGCAGTAGTGACCCCAAGTGCGCATGAGCAGTAGTGAGTCCGAGTGCGCATGAGCAGTAGTGACCCCGAGTGCGCGTGAGCAGTAGTGACCCCGAGTGCGCATGCACAGTAGTGAGCCCGATTGCGCATCCGCAGTAGTGAGTCCGAGTGCGCATGCACAGTACTGACCCCGAATGCGCATGAGCAGTTTTGAGTCCGAGTGCGCATGAGCAGTAGTGACCCCGAGTGCGCATGAGCAGTAGTGAGTCCGAGTGCGCATCAGCAGTAGTGACCCCGAGTGCGCATGCACAGTAGTGAGCCCGTGTGCGCATGCGCAGAAGTGAGCTCGAGTGCGCATGTGCAGGTCTGAGCCGGACTGCGCATGCGCAGTAGTGAGCCCGTGCGCGCATGCGCAGTAGTGACCCCGAATGCGCATGAGCAGTAGTGAGTCCGAGTGCGCATGAGCAGTAGTGACCCCGAGTGCGCATGAGCAGTAGTGACCCCGAGTGCGCATGAGCAGTAGTGAATCCGAGTGCACATGAGCAGTAGTGACCCCGAGTGCGCATGAGCAGTAGTGAGTCCGAGTGCGCATGAGCAGTAGTGACCCCGAGTGCGCATGAGCAGTAGTGACCCCGAGTGCGCATGCACAGTAGTGAGCCCGATTGCGCATCCGCAGTAGTGAGTCCGTGTGCGCATGTGCAGGTCTGAGCCGGAGTGCGCATGCGCAGTAGTGAGTCCGAGTGCGCATGCGCAGTAGTGGGCCCGTGCGCGCATGCGCAGTAGTGAGCCCGGGTGCTCATGCGCAGTAGTGAGCCCCAGCGCGCATCCGCAGTAGTGAGCCCGATTGCGCATCCGCAGTAGTGAGTCCGTGTGCGCATCCGCAGTAGTGAGCCCGATTGCGCATCCGCAGTAGTGAGTCCGTGTGCGCATGTGCAGGTCTGAGCCGGAGTGCGCATGCGCAGTAGTGGGCACGTGCGCGCATGCGCAGTAGTGAGCCCGGGTGCGCATGCGCAGTAGTGAGCCCGAGCGCGCATCCGCAGTAGTGAGCCCGATTGCGCATCCGCAGTAGTGAGTCCGTGTGCGCATGTGCAGGTCTGAGCCGGAGTGCGCATGCGCAGTAGTGGGCCCGTGCGCGCATGGGCAGTAGTGAGCCCGTGTGCGCATCCGCAGTAGTGAGTCCGTGTGCGCATCCGCAGTAGTGAGCCCGATTGCGCATCCGCAGTAGTGAGTCCGTGTGCGCATGTGCAGGTCTGAGCCGGAGTGCGCATGCGCAGTAGTGGGCACGTGCGCGCATGCGCAGTAGTGAGCCCGGGTGCGCATCCGCAGTAGTGAGTCCGAGTGCGCATGCGCAGTAGTGACCCCGAATGCGCATTAGCAGTAGTGAATCCGAGTGCGCATGAGCAGTAGTGACCGCGAGTGCGCATGAGCAGTAGTGAGACCGAGTGCGCATCCGCAGTAGTGAGCCCGATTGCGCATCCGCAGTAGTGAGTCCGTGTGCGCGTGTGCAGGTCTGAGCCGGAGTGCGCATGCGCAGTAGTGAGCCCGAGCGCGCATCCGCAGTAGTGAGTCCGAGTGCGCATGCGCAGTAGTGACCCCGAATGCGCATGAGCAGTAATGAGTCCGAGTGCGCATGAGCAGTAGTGACCCCGAGTGCGCATGAGCAGTAGTGAACCCGAGTGCGCATGAGCAGTAGTGACCCCGAGTGCGCATGCACAGTAGTGAGCCCGATTGCGCATCCGCAGTAGTGAGTCCGTGTGCGCATGTGCATGTCTGAGCCGGAGTGCGCATGCGCAGTACTGGGCCCGTGCGCGCATGCGCAGTAGTGAGCCCGAGCGCGCACCCGCAGTTGTGAGTCCGAGTGCGCATGCGCAGTAGTGAGCCCGAGCGCGCATCCGCAGTCGTGACTCCGAGTGCGCATGCACATTAGTGAGCCCGAGTGTGCATGAGTAGTAGTGTCCCCGAGTGCGCATGCACAGTAGTGAGCCCGTGTGCGCATGCACAGTAGTGAGCCCGTGTGCGCATGCGCAGAAGTGAGCTCGAATGCGCATGTGCAGGTCTGAGCCGGAGGGCGCATGCGCAGTAGTGGGCCCGCGCGCATGCGCAGTAGTGAGCCCGGGTGCGCATGCGCAGTAGTGAGCCCGAGCTCGCATCCGCAGTAGTGAGCCCGATTGCGCATCCGCAGTAGTGAGTCCGTGTGCGCGTGTGCAGGTCTGAGCCGGAGTGCGCATGAGCAGTAGTGACCCCGAGTGCGCATGAGCAGTAGTGAACCCGAGTGCGCATGCGCAGTAGTGACCCCGAATGCGCATGAGCAGTAGTGAGCCCGATTGCGCATCCGCAGTAGTGAGTCCGTGTGCGCATGTGCATGTCTGAGCCGGAGTGCGCATGCGCAGTAGTGGGCCCGTGCGCGCATGCGCAGCAGTGTGGCCGTGTTCGCATGCGCAGTAGTGAGCCCGGCTGCGCATGCGCAGTAGTGAGCCCGGCTGCGCATGCGCAGTAGTGAGCCCGAGCTCGCATCCGCAGTAGTGAGCCCGATTGCGCATCGGCAGTAGTGAGTCCGTGTGCGCATGTGAAGGTCTGAGCCGGAGTGCGCATGCGCAGTAGTGACCCCGAATGCGCATGAGCAGCAGTGAGTCCGAGTGCGCATGAGCAGTAGTGACCCCGAGTGCGCATGAGCAGTAGTGACCCCGAGTGCGCATGCACATTAGTGAGTCCGAGTGCGCATGAGCAGTTGTAACCCCGAGTGCGCGTGCACAGTAGTGCGCCCCTGTGCGCATGAGCAGTAGAGAGTCCGAGTGCGTGTGAGCAGTAGTGACCCCAAGTGCGCATGAGCAGTAGTGAGTCCGAGTGCGCATGAGCAGTAGTGACCCCGAGTGCGCGTGAGCAGTAGTGACCCCGAGTGCGCATGCACAGTAGTGAGCCCGATTGCGCATCCGCAGTAGTGAGTCCGAGTGCGCATGCACAGTACTGACCCCGAATGCGCATGAGCAGTTTTGAGTCCGAGTGCGCATGAGCAGTAGTGACCCCGAGTGCGCATGAGCAGTAGTGAGTCCGAGTGCGCATCAGCAGTAGTGACCCCGAGTGCGCATGCACAGTAGTGAGCCCGTGTGCGCATGCGCAGAAGTGAGCTCGAGTGCGCATGTGCAGGTCTGAGCCGGACTGCGCATGCGCAGTAGTGAGCCCGTGCGCGCATGCGCAGTAGTGACCCCGAATGCGCATGAGCAGTAGTGAGTCCGAGTGCGCATGAGCAGTAGTGACCCCGAGTGCGCATGAGCAGTAGTGACCCCGAGTGCGCATGAGCAGTAGTGAATCCGAGTGCACATGAGCAGTAGTGACCCCGAGTGCGCATGAGCAGTAGTGAGTCCGAGTGCGCATGAGCAGTAGTGACCCCGAGTGCGCATGAGCAGTAGTGACCCCGAGTGCGCATGCACAGTAGTGAGCCCGATTGCGCATCCGCAGTAGTGAGTCCGTGTGCGCATGTGCAGGTCTGAGCCGGAGTGCGCATGCGCAGTAGTGAGTCCGAGTGCGCATGCGCAGTAGTGGGCCCGTGCGCGCATGCGCAGTAGTGAGCCCGGGTGCTCATGCGCAGTAGTGAGCCCCAGCGCGCATCCGCAGTAGTGAGCCCGATTGCGCATCCGCAGTAGTGAGTCCGTGTGCGCATCCGCAGTAGTGAGCCCGATTGCGCATCCGCAGTAGTGAGTCCGTGTGCGCATGTGCAGGTCTGAGCCGGAGTGCGCATGCGCAGTAGTGGGCACGTGCGCGCATGCGCAGTAGTGAGCCCGGGTGCGCATGCGCAGTAGTGAGCCCGAGCGCGCATCCGCAGTAGTGAGCCCGATTGCGCATCCGCAGTAGTGAGTCCGTGTGCGCATGTGCAGGTCTGAGCCGGAGTGCGCATGCGCAGTAGTGGGCCCGTGCGCGCATGGGCAGTAGTGAGCCCGTGTGCGCATCCGCAGTAGTGAGTCCGTGTGCGCATCCGCAGTAGTGAGCCCGATTGCGCATCCGCAGTAGTGAGTCCGTGTGCGCATGTGCAGGTCTGAGCCGGAGTGCGCATGCGCAGTAGTGGGCACGTGCGCGCATGCGCAGTAGTGAGCCCGGGTGCGCATCCGCAGTAGTGAGTCCGAGTGCGCATGCGCAGTAGTGACCCCGAATGCGCATTAGCAGTAGTGAATCCGAGTGCGCATGAGCAGTAGTGACCGCGAGTGCGCATGAGCAGTAGTGAGACCGAGTGCGCATCCGCAGTAGTGAGCCCGATTGCGCATCCGCAGTAGTGAGTCCGTGTGCGCGTGTGCAGGTCTGAGCCGGAGTGCGCATGCGCAGTAGTGAGCCCGAGCGCGCATCCGCAGTAGTGAGTCCGAGTGCGCATGCGCAGTAGTGACCCCGAATGCGCATGAGCAGTAATGAGTCCGAGTGCGCATGAGCAGTAGTGACCCCGAGTGCGCATGAGCAGTAGTGAACCCGAGTGCGCATGAGCAGTAGTGACCCCGAGTGCGCATGCACAGTAGTGAGCCCGATTGCGCATCCGCAGTAGTGAGTCCGTGTGCGCATGTGCATGTCTGAGCCGGAGTGCGCATGCGCAGTACTGGGCCCGTGCGCGCATGCGCAGTAGTGAGCCCGAGCGCGCACCCGCAGTTGTGAGTCCGAGTGCGCATGCGCAGTAGTGAGCCCGAGCGCGCATCCGCAGTCGTGACTCCGAGTGCGCATGCACATTAGTGAGCCCGAGTGTGCATGAGTAGTAGTGTCCCCGAGTGCGCATGCACAGTAGTGAGCCCGTGTGCGCATGCACAGTAGTGAGCCCGTGTGCGCATGCGCAGAAGTGAGCTCGAATGCGCATGTGCAGGTCTGAGCCGGAGGGCGCATGCGCAGTAGTGGGCCCGCGCGCATGCGCAGTAGTGAGCCCGGGTGCGCATGCGCAGTAGTGAGCCCGAGCTCGCATCCGCAGTAGTGAGCCCGATTGCGCATCCGCAGTAGTGAGTCCGTGTGCGCGTGTGCAGGTCTGAGCCGGAGTGCGCATGAGCAGTAGTGACCCCGAGTGCGCATGAGCAGTAGTGAACCCGAGTGCGCATGCGCAGTAGTGACCCCGAATGCGCATGAGCAGTAGTGAGCCCGATTGCGCATCCGCAGTAGTGAGTCCGTGTGCGCATGTGCATGTCTGAGCCGGAGTGCGCATGCGCAGTAGTGGGCCCGTGCGCGCATGCGCAGTAGTGAGCCCGAGCGCGCATCCGCAGTTGTGAGTCCGAGTGCGCATGCGCAGTAGTGAGCCCGAGCGCGCATCCGCAGTAGTGAGTCCGAGTGCGCATGCGCAGTAGTGACCCCGAATGCGCATGAGTAGTAGTGAGTTCGAGTGCGCATGAGCAGTAGTGACCCCGAGTGCGCATGAGCAGTAGTGAGTCCGAGTGCGCATAAGCAGTAGTGACCCCAAGTGCGCATGAGCAGTAGTGACCCCGAGTGCGCATGCACAGTAGTGAGCCCGATTGCGCATCCGCAGTAGTGTGTCCGTGTGCGCATGTGCATGTCTGAGCCGGAGTGCGCATGCGCAGTAGTGGGCCCGTGCGCGCATGCGCAGTAGTGAGCCCGGGTGCGCATGCGCAGTAGTGAGCCCGAGCTCGCATCCGCAGTAGTGAGCCCGATTGCGCATCCGCAGTAGTGAGTCCGAGTGCGCATGAGCAGTAGTGACCCCGAGTGCGCATGCACATTAGTGAGCCCGAGTGTGCATGAGTAGTAGCGTCCCCGAGTGCGCATGCACAGTAGTGGGCCCGTGCGCGCATGCGCAGTAGTGAGCCCGGGTGCGCATGCGCAGTAGTGAGCCCGAGCGCGCATCCGCAGTAGTGAGCCCGATTGCGCATCCGCAGTAGTGAGTCCGTGTGCGCATGTGCAGGTCTGAGCCGGAGTGCGCATGCGCAGTAGTGGGCCCGTGCGCGCATGCGCAGTAGTGAGCCCGGGTGCGCATGCGCAGTAGTGAGCCCGAGCGCGCATCCGCAGTAGTGAGCCCGATTGCGCATCCGCAGTAGTGAGTCCGTGTGCGCATGTGCAGGTCTGAGCCGGAGTGCGCATGCGCAGTAGTGGGCCCGTGCGCGCATGGGCAGTAGTGAGCCCGTGTGCGCATGCACAGTAGTGAGCCCGAGCGCGCATCCGCAGTAGTGAGTCCGAGTGCGCATGCGCAGTAGTGACCCCGAATGCGCATTAGCAGTAGTGAATCCGAGTGCGCATGAGCAGTAGTGACCGCGAGTGCGCATGAGCAGTAGTGAGACCGAGTGCGCATGAGCAGTAGTGACCCCGAGTGCGCATGAGCAGTAGTGACCCCGTGTGCGCATGAGCAGTAGTGAGCCCGAGTGCGCATGAGCAGTAGTGACCCCGAGTGCGCATGAGCAGTAGTGAGTCCGAGTGCGCATGAGCAGTACTGACCCCGAGTGCGCATGAGCAGTAGTGAGTCCGAGTGCGCATGAGCAGTAGTGACTCCGAGTGCGCATGCACATTAGTGAGCCCGAGTGCGCATGAGCAGTAGTGACCCCGTGTGCGCATGAGCAGTAGTGTGTCCGAGTGCGCATGCGCAGAAGTGAGCTCGAATGCGCATGTGCAGGTCTGAGCCGGACTGCGCATGCGCAGTAGTGAGCCCGATTGCGCATCCGCAGTAGTGAGTCCGTGTGCGCATGTGCAGGTCTGAGCCGGAGTGCGCGTGCGCAGTAGTGGGCCCGTGCGCGCATGCGCAGTAGTGAGCCCGTGCGCGCATGCGCAGTAGTGAGCCCGGGTGCGCATGCGCAGTAGTGAGCCCGAGCGCGCCTGCGCAGTAGTGAGCCCGGGTGCGCATGCGCAGTAGTGAGCCCAAGCTCGCATCCGCAGTAGTGAGCCCGATTGCGCATCCGCAGTAGTGAGTCCGTGTGCGCATGTGCAGGTCTGAGCCGGAGTGCGCATGCGCAGTAGTGAGCCCGAGCGCGCATCCGCAGTAGTGAGTCCGAGTGCGCATGCGCAGTAGTGACCCCGAATGCGCATGAGCAGTAATGAGTCCGAGTGCGCATGAGCAGTAGTGACCCCGAGTGCGCATGAGCAGTAGTGACCCCGAGTGCGCATGAGCAGTAGTGACCCCGAGTGCGCATGCACAGTAGTGAGCCCGATTGCGCATCCGCAGTAGTGTGTCCGTGTGCGCATGTGCATGTCTGAGCCGGAGTGCGCAGGCGCAGTAGTGACCCCGAGTGCGCATGAGCAGTAGTGAGCCCGAGTGCGCATGCACATTAGTGAGCCCGAGTGCGCATGAGCAGTAGTGACCCCGAGTGCGCATGAGCAGTAGTGAGTCCGAGTGCGCATGAGCAGTACTGACCCCGAGTGCGCATGAGCAGTAGTGAGTCCGAGTGCGCATGAGCAGTAGTGACTCCGAGTGCGCATGCACATTAGTGAGCCCGAGTGTGCATGAGTAGTAGTGTCCCCGAGTGCGCATGCACAGTAGTGAGCCCGTGTGCGCATGCACAGTAGTGAGCCCGTGTGCGCATGCGCAGAAGTGAGCTCGAATGCGCATGTGCAGTTCTGAGCCGGAGTGCGCATGCGCAGTAGTGGGCCCGCGCGCATGCGCAGTAGTGAGCCCGGGTGCGCATGCGCAGTAGTGAGCCCGAGCTCGCATCCGCAGTAGTGAGCCCGATTGCGCATCCGCAGTAGTGAGTCCGTGTGCGCGTGTGCAGGTCTGAGCCGGAGTGCGCATGAGCAGTAGTGACCCCGTGTGCGCATGAGCAGTAGTGAGTCCGAGTGCGCATGCGCAGAAGTGAGCTCGAATGCGCATGTGCAGGTCTGAGCCGGACTGCGCATGCGCAGTAGTGAGCCCGATTGCGCATCCGCAGTAGTGAGTCCGCGTGCGCATGTGCAGGTCTGAGCCGGAGTGCGCGTGCGCAGTAGTGGGCCCGTGCGCGCATGCGCAGTAGTGAGCCCGTGCGCGCATGCGCAGTAGTGAGCCCGGGTGCGCATGCGCAGTAGTGAGCCCGAGCGCGCATGCGCAGTAGTGAGCCCTGGTGCGCATGCGCAGTAGTGAGCCCGAGCGCGCATCCGCAGTAGTGAGTCCGAGTGCGCATGCGCAGTAGTGACCACGAATGCGCATGAGCAGTAATGAGTCCGAGTGCGCATGAGCAGTAGTGACCCCGAGTGCGCATGAGCAGTAGTGAGCCCGAGTGCGCATGCACATTAGTGAGCCCGAGTGTGCATGAGTAGTAGTGTCCCCGAGTGCGCATGCACAGTAGTGGGCCCGTGCGCGCATGCGCAGTAGTGAGCCCGGGTGCGCATGCGCAGTAGTGAGCCCGAGCGCGCATCCGCAGTAGTGAGCCCGATTGCGCATCCGCAGTAGTGAGTCCGTGTGCGCATGTGCAGGTCTGAGCCGGAGTGCGCATGCGCAGTAGTGGGCCCGTGCGCGCATGCGCAGTAGTGAGCCCGGGTGCGCATGCGCAGTAGTGAGCCCGAGCGCGCATCCGCAGTAGTGAGCCCGATTGCGCATCCGCAGTAGTGAGTCCGTGTGCGCATGTGCAGGTCTGAGCCGGAGTGCGCATGCGCAGTAGTGAGCCCGAGCGCGCATCCGCAGTAGTGAGTCCGAGTGCGCATGCGCAGTAGTGACCCCGAATGCGCATGAGCAGTAACGAGTCCGAGTGCGCATGAGCAGTAGTGACCCCGAGTGCGCATGAGCAGTAGTGAGCCCGAGTGCGCATGAGCAGTAGTGACCCCGAGTGCGCATGCACAGTAGTGAGCCCGATTGCGCATCCGCAGTAGTGTGTCCGTGTGCGCATGTGCATGTCTGAGCCGGAGTGCGCAGGCGCAGTAGTGGGCCCGTGCGCGCATGCGCAGTAGTGAGCCCGTGTGCGCATGCGCAGTAGTGAGCCCGAGCGCGCATCCGCAGTAGTGAGTCCGAGTGCGCATGCGCAGTAGTGACCACGAATGCGCATGAGCAGTAATGAGTCCGAGTGCGCATGAGCAGTAGTGACCCCGAGTGCGCATGCACAGTAGTGAGCCCGATTGCGCATCCGCAGTAGTGTGTCCGTGTGCGCATGTGCATGTCTGAGCCGGAGTGCGCAGGCGCAGTAGTGGGCCCGTGCGCGCATGCGCAGTAGTGAGCCCGGGTGCGCATGCGCAGTAGTGAGCCCGAGCGCGCATCCGCAGTAGTGAGCCCGATTGCGCATCCGCAGTAGTGAGTCCGTGTGCGCATGTGCAGGTCTGAGCCGGAGTGCGCATGCGCAGTAGTGGGCCCGTGCGCGCATGGGCAGTAGTGAGCCCGTGTGCGCATGCACAGTAGTGAGCCCGAGCGCGCATCCGCAGTAGTGAGTCCGAGTGCGCATGCGCAGTAGTGACCCCGAATGCGCATTAGCAGTAGTGAATCCGAGTGCGCATGAGCAGTAGTGACCGCGAGTGCGCATGAGCAGTAGTGAGACCGAGTGCGCATGAGCAGTAGTGACCCCGAGTGCGCATGAGCAGTAGTGACCCCGTGTGCGCATGAGCAGTAGTGAGTCCGAGTGCGCATGAGCAGTAGTGACCCCGAGTGCGCATGAGCAGTAGTGAGTCCGAGTGCGCATGAGCAGTACTGACCCCGAGTGCGCATGAGCAGTAGTGAGTCCGAGTGCGCATGAGCAGTAGTGACTCCGAGTGCGCATGCACATTAGTGAGCCCGAGTGCGCATGAGCAGTAGTGACCCCGTGTGCGCATGAGCAGTAGTGAGTCCGAGTGCGCATGCGCAGAAGTGAGCTCGAATGCGCATGTGCAGGTCTGAGCCGGACTGCGCATGCGCAGTAGTGAGCCCGATTGCGCATCCGCAGTAGTGAGTCCGTGTGCGCATGTGCAGGTCTGAGCCGGCGTGCGCGTGCGCAGTAGTGGGCCCGTGCGCGCATGCGCAGTAGTGAGCCCGAGCGCGCATGCGCAGTAGTGAACCCGAGTGCGCATGCGCAGTAGTGACCCCGAATGCGCATGAGCAGTAGTGAGCCCGATTGCGCATCCGCAGTAGTGAGTCCGTGTGCGCATGTGCATGTCTGAGCCGGAGTGCGCATGCGCAGTAGTGGGCCCGTGCGCGCATGCGCAGTAGTGAGCCCGAGCGCGCATCCGCAGTTGTGAGTCCGAGTGCGCATGCGCAGTAGTGAGCCCGAGCGCGCATCCGCAGTAGTGAGTCCGAGTGCGCATGCGCAGTAGTGACCCCGAGTGCGCATGCACAGTAGTGAGCCCGATTGCGCATCCGCAGTAGTGTGTCCGTGTGCGCATGTGCATGTCTGAGCCGGAGTGCGCATGAGCAGTAGTGGGCCCGTGCGCGCATGCGCAGTAGTGAGCCCGTGTGCGCATGCGCAGTAGTGAGCCCGAGCGCGCATCCGCAGTAGTGAGTCCGAGTGCGCATGCGCAGTAGTGACCACGAATGCGCATGAGCAGTAATGAGTCCGAGTGCGCATGAGCAGTAGTGACCCCGAGTGCGCATGAGCAGTAGTGAGCCCGAGTGCGCATGCACATTAGTGAGCCCGAGTGTGCATGAGTAGTAGTGTCCCCGAGTGCGCATGCACAGTAGTGGGCCCGTGCGCGCATGCGCAGTAGTGAGCCCGGGTGCGCATGCGCAGTAGTGAGCCCGAGCGCGCATCCGCAGTAGTGAGCCCGATTGCGCATCCGCAGTAGTGAGTCCGTGTGCGCATGTGCAGGTCTGAGCCGGAGTGCGCATGCGCAGTAGTGGGCCCGTGCGCGCATGCGCAGTAGTGAGCCCGGGTGCGCATGCGCAGTAGTGAGCCCGAGCGCGCATCCGCAGTAGTGAGCCCGATTGCGCATCCGCAGTAGTGAGTCCGTGTGCGCATGTGCAGGTCTGAGCCGGAGTGCGCATGCGCAGTAGTGGGCCCGTGCGCGCATGGGCAGTAGTGAGCCCGTGTGCGCATGCACAGTAGTGAGCCCGAGCGCGCATCCGCAGTAGTGAGTCCGAGTGCGCATGCGCAGTAGTGACCCCGAATGCGCATTAGCAGTAGTGAATCCGAGTGCGCATGAGCAGTAGTGACCGCGAGTGCGCATGAGCAGTAGTGAGACCGAGTGCGCATGAGCAGTAGTGACCCCGAGTGCGCATGAGCAGTAGTGACCCCGTGTGCGCATGAGCAGTAGTGAGTCCGAGTGCGCATGAGCAGTAGTGACCCCGAGTGCGCATGAGCAGTAGTGAGTCCGAGTGCGCATGAGCAGTACTGACCCCGAGTGCGCATGAGCAGTAGTGAGTCCGAGTGCGCATGAGCAGTAGTGACTCCGAGTGCGCATGCACATTAGTGAGCCCGAGTGCGCATGAGCAGTAGTGACCCCGTGTGCGCATGAGCAGTAGTGAGTCCGAGTGCGCATGCGCAGAAGTGAGCTCGAATGCGCATGTGCAGGTCTGAGCCGGACTGCGCATGCGCAGTAGTGAGCCCGATTGCGCATCCGCAGTAGTGAGCCCGAGTGCGCATGAGCAGTAGTGACCCCGAGTGCGCATGCACAGTAGTGAGCCCGATTGCGCATCCGCAGTAGTGAGTCCGAGTGCGCATGCACAGTACTGACCCCGAATGCGCATGAGCAGTTTTGAGTCCGAGTGCGCATGAGCAGTAGTGAGTCCGAGTGCGCATCAGCAGTAGTGACCCCGAGTGCGCATGCACAGTAGTGAGCCCGTGTGCGCATGCGCAGAAGTGAGCTCGAATGCGCATGTGCAGGTCTGAGCCGGAGTGCGCATGCGCAGTAGTGGGCCCGTGCGCGCATGCGCAGCAGTGTGGCCGTGTTCGCATGCGCAGTAGTGAGCCCGGCTGCGCATGCGCAGTAGTGAGCCCGGCTGCGCATGCGCAGTAGTGAGCCCGAGCTCGCATCCGCAGTAGTGAGCCCGATTGCGCATCGGCAGTAGTGAGTCCGTGTGCGCATGTGAAGGTCTGAGCCGGAGTGCGCATGCGCAGTAGTGACCCCGAATGCGCATGAGCAGCAGTGAGTCCGAGTGCGCATGAGCAGTAGTGACCCCGAGTGCGCATGAGCAGTAGTGACCCCGAGTGCGCATGCACATTAGTGAGTCCGAGTGCGCATGAGCAGTTGTAACCCCGAGTGCGCGTGCACAGTAGTGCGCCCCTGTGCGCATGAGCAGTAGAGAGTCCGAGTGCGTGTGAGCAGTAGTGACCCCAAGTGCGCATGAGCAGTAGTGAGTCCGAGTGCGCATGAGCAGTAGTGACCCCGAGTGCGCGTGAGCAGTAGTGACCCCGAGTGCGCATGCACAGTAGTGAGCCCGATTGCGCATCCGCAGTAGTGAGTCCGTGTGCGCATGTGCGGGTCTGAGCCGGAGTGCGCATGCACAGTAGTGAGCCCGATTGCGCATCCGCAGTAGTGAGTCCGAGTGCGCATGCACAGTACTGACCCCGAATGCGCATGAGCAGTTTTGAGTCCGAGTGCGCATGAGCAGTAGTGAGTCCGAGTGCGCATCAGCAGTAGTGACCCCGAGTGCGCATGCACAGTAGTGAGCCCGTGTGCGCATGCGCAGAAGTGAGCTCGAATGCGCATGTGCAGGTCTGAGCCGGAGTGCGCATGCGCAGTAGTGGGCCCGTGCGCGCATGCGCAGTAGTGAGCCCGGCTGCGCATGCGCAGTAGTGAGCCCGAGCTCGCATCCGCAGTAGTGAGCCCGATTGCGCATCGGCAGTAGTGAGTCCGTGTGCGCATGTGCAGGTCTGAGCCGGAGTGCGCATGCGCAGTAGTGACCCCGAATGCGCATGAGCAGCAGTGAGTCCGAGTGCGCATGAGCAGTAGTGACCCCGAGTGCGCATGAGCAGTAGTGACCCCGAGTGCGCATGCACATTAGTGAGTCCGAGTGCGCATGAGCAGTTGTAACCCCGAGTGCGCGTGCACAGTAGTGCGCCCCTGTGCGCATGAGCAGTAGTGAGTCCGAGTGCGCATGAGCAGTAGTGACCCCGAGTGCGCGTGCACAGTAGTGAGCCCGAGTGCGCATGAGCAGTAGTGAGTCCGAGTGCGCGTGAGCAGTAGTGACCCCGAGTGCGCATGCACAGTAGTGAGTCCGAGTGCGTGTGAGCAGTAGTGACCCCAAGTGCGCATGAGCAGTAGTGAGTCCGAGTGCGCATGAGCAGTAGTGACCCCGAGTGCGCATGAGCAGTAGTGACCCCGAGTGCGCATGCGCAGTAGTGAGTCCGATTGCGCATGTGCAGGTCTGAGCCGGAGTGCGCATGCGCAGTAGTGGGCCCGTGCGCGCATGCGCAGTAGTGAGCCCGTGTGCGCATGCGCAGTAGTGAGCCCGAGCGCGCATCCGCAGTAGTGAGCCCGATTGCGCATCCGCAGTAGTGAGTCCGAGTGCGCGTGAGCAGTAGTGACCCCGAGTGCGCATGCACAGTAGTGAGTCCGAGTGCGCATGCGCAGTAGTGACCCCGAGTGCGCATGAGCAGTAGTGAGTCCGAGTGCGCGTGAGCAGTAGTGACCCCGAGTGCGCATGCACAGTAGTGAGCTCGAGTGCGCATGAGCAGTAGTGAGTCCGAGTGCGCATGAGCAGTAGTGACCCCGAGTGCGCGTGCACAGTAGTGCGCCCCTGTGCGCATGAGCAGTAGTGAGTCCGAGTGCGCGTGAGCAGTAGTGACCCCAAGTGCGCATGAGCAGTAGTGAGTCCGAGTGCGCATGAGCAGTAGTGACCCCGAGTGCGCATGAGCAGTAGTGACCCCGAGAGCGCATGCACAGTAGTGAGCCCGATTGCGCATCCGCAGTAGTGAGTCCGTGTGCGCATGTGCAGGTCTGAGCCGGAGTGCGCATGCGCAGTAGTGGGCCCGTGCGCGCATGCGCAGTAGTGAGCCCTGGTGCGCATGCGCAGTAGTGACCCCGAGTGCGCATGAGCAGTAGTGAGTCCGAGTGCGCATCAGCAATAGTGACCCCGAGTGCGCATGAGCAGTAGTGACCCCGAGTGCGCATGCACAGTAGTGAGCCCGATTGCGCATCCGCAGTAGTGAGGCTGTGTGCGCATGTGCAGGTCTGAGCCGGAGTGCGCATGCGCAGTAGTGGGCCCGTGCGCGCATGCGCAGTAGTGAGCCCGGGTGCGCATGCGCAGTAGTGACCCCGACTGCGCATGCACAGTAGTCAGCCCGAGTGCGCATGAGCAGTAGTGAGTCCGAGTGCGCATGAGCAGTAGTGACCCCGAGTGTGCGTGCACAGTAGTGCGCCCCTGTGCGCATGAGCAGTAGTGAGTCCGAGTGCGCGTGAGCAGTAGTGACCCCAAGTGCGTATGAGCAGTAGTGAGTCCGAGTGCGCATGAGCAGTAGTGACCCCGAGTGCGCATGAGCAGTAGTGACCCCGAGTGCGCATGCACAGTAGTGAGCCCGATTGCGCATCCTGCGTTAGTGAGTCCGTGTGCGCATGTGCAGGTCTGAGCCGGAGTGCGCATGCGCAGTAGTGGGCCTGTGCGCGCATGCGCAGTAGTGAGCCCGGGTGCGCATGCGCAGTAGTGAGCCCGAGCGCGCATCCGCAGTAGTGAGCCCGAGCGCGCATGCGCAGTGGTGAGTCCGAGTGCGCATGCGCAGAAGTGAGCTCGAATGCGCATGTGCAGGTCTGAGCCGGACTGCGCATGCGCAGTAGTGAGCCCGATTGCGCATCCGCAGTAGTGAGTCCGTGTGCGCATGTGCAGGTCTGAGCCGGAGTGCGCATGCGCAGTAGTGGGCCCGTGCGCGCATGCGCAGTAGTGAGCCCGGGTGCTCTTGCGCAGTAGTGAGCCCCAGCGCGCATCCGCAGTAGTGAGCCCGATTGCGCATCCGCAGTAGTGAGTCCGTGTGCGCATGTGCAGGTCTGAGCCGGAGTGCGCATGCGCAGTAGTGGGCCCGTGCGCGCATGCGCAGTAGTGAGCCCGTGTGCGCATGCGCAGTAGTGAGCCCGAGCGCGCATCCGCAGTAGTGAGTCCGAGTGCGCATGCGCAGTAGTGACCCCGAATGCGCATGAGTAGTAGTGAGTTCGAGTGCGCATGAGCAGTAGTGACCCCGAGTGCGCATGAGCAGTAGTGAGTCCGAGTGCGCATGAGCAGTAGTGACCCCAAGTGCGCATGAGCAGTAGTGACCCCGAGTGCGCATGCACAGTAGTGAGCCCGATTGCGCATCCGCAGTAGTGAGTCCGAGTGCGCATGCACAGTACTGACCCCGAATGCGCATGAGCAGTTTTGAGTCCGAGTGCGCATGAGCAGTAGTGACCCCGAGTGCGCATGAGCAGTAGTGAGTCCGAGTGCGCATCAGCAGTAGTGACCCCGAGTGCGCATGCACAGTAGTGAGCCCGTGTGCGCATGCGCAGAAGTGAGCTCGAGTGCGCATGTGCAGGTCTGAGCCGGACTGCGCATGCGCAGTAGTGAGCCCGTGCGCGCATGCGCAGTAGTGACCCCGAATGCGCATGAGCAGTAGTGAGTCCGAGTGCGCATGAGCAGTAGTGACCCCGAGTGCGCATGAGCAGTAGTGACCCCGAGTGCGCATGCACAGTAGTGAGCCCGATTGCGCATCCTGCGTTAGTGAGTCCGTGTGCGCATGTGCAGGTCTGAGCCGGAGTGCGCATGCGCAGTAGTGGGCCTGTGCGCGCATGCGCAGTAGTGAGCCCGGGTGCGCATGCGCAGTGGTGAGCCCGAGCGCGCATCCGCAGTAGTGAGCCCGAGCGCGCATGCGCAGTGGTGAGTCCGATTGCGCATGTGCAGGTCTGAGCCGGAGTGCGCATGCGCAGTAGTGGGCCCGTGCGCGCATGCGCAGTAGTGAGCCCGAGCGCGCATCCGCAGTAGTGAGTCCGAGTGCGCATGCGCAGAAGTGAGCTCGAATGCGCATGCGCAGTAGTGAGCCCGAGTGCGCGTGAGCAGTAGTGACCCCAAGTGCGCATGAGCAGTAGTGAGTCCGAGTGCGCATGAGCAGTAGTGACCCCGAGTGCGCATGAGCAGTAGTGACCCCGAGTGCGCATGCACAGTAGTGAGACCGATTGCGCATCCGCAGTAGTGAGTCCGTGTGCGCATGTGCAGGTCTGAGCCGGAGTGCGCATGTACAGTAGTGGGCCCGTGCGCGCATGCGCAGTAGTGATCCCGGGTGCGCATGCGCAGTAGTGAGCCCGAGCGCGCATCCGCAGTAGTGAGACCGAGCGCGCATGCGCAGTGGTGAGTCCGATTGCGCATGTGCAGGTCTGAGCCGGACTGCGCATGCGCAGTAGTGAGCCCGATTGCGCATCCGCAGTAGTGAGTCCGTGTGCGCATGTGCAGGTCTGAGCCGGAGTGCGCATGCGCAGTAGTGGGCCCGTGCGCGCATGCGCAGTAGTGAGCCCGGGTGCTCATGCGCAGTAGTGAGCCCCAGCGCGCATGCGCAGTAGTGAGCCCGATTGCGCATCCGCAGTAGTGAGTCCGTGTGCGCATGTGCAGGTCTGAGCCGGAGTGCGCATGCGCAGTAGTGGGCCCGTGCGCGCATGCGCAGTAGTGAGCCCGGGTGCTCATGCGCAGTAGTGAGCCCCAGCGCGCATCCGCAGTAGTGAGCCCGATTGCGCATCCGCAGTAGTGAGTCCGTGTGCGCATGTGCAGGTCTGAGCCGGAGTGCGCATGCGCAGTAGTGGGCCCGTGCGCGCATGCGCAGTAGTGAGCCCGTGTGCGCATGCGCAGTAGTGAGCCCGAGCGCGCATCCGCAGTAGTGAGTCCGAGTGCGCATGCGCAGTAGTGAGCCCGAGCGCGCATCCGCAGTAGTGAGTCCGAGTGCGCATGCGCAGTAGTGACCCCGAATGCGCATGAGTAGTAGTGAGTTCGAGTGCGCATGAGCAGTAGTGAGCCCGATTGCGCATCCGCAGTAGTGAGTCCGTGTGCGCGTGTGCAGGTCTGAGCCGGAGTGCGCATGCGCAGTAGTGAGCCCGAGCGCGCATCCGCAGTAGTGAGTCCGAGTGCGCATGCGCAGTAGTGACCCCGAATGCGCATGAGCAGTAATGAGTCCGAGTGCGCATGAGCAGTAGTGACCCCGAGTGCGCATGAGCAGTAGTGAACCCGAGTGCGCATGAGCAGTAGTGACCCCGAGTGCGCATGCACAGTAGTGAGCCCGATTGCGCATCCGCAGTAGTGAGTCCGTGTGCGCATGTGCATGTCTGAGCCGGAGTGCGCATGCGCAGTACTGGGCCCGTGCGCGCATGCGCAGTAGTGAGCCCGAGCGCGCATCCGCAGTTGTGAGTCCGAGTGCGCATGCGCAGTAGTGAGCCCGAGCGCGCATCCGCAGTAGTGAGTCCGATTGCGCATGTGCAGGTCTGAGCCGGAGTGCGCATGCGCAGTAGTGACCCCGAATGCGCATGAGCAGCAGTGAGTCCGAGTGCGCATGAGCAGTAGTGACCCCGAGTGCGCATGAGCAGTAGTGACCCCGAGTGCGCATGCACAGTAGTGAGCCCGTGTGCGCATGCGCAGAAGTGAGCTCGAATGGGCATGTGCAGGTCTGAGCCGGAGTGCGCATGCGCAGTAGTGGGCCCGTGCGCGCATGCGCAGCAGTGTGGCCGTGTTCGCATGCGCAGTAGTGAGCCCGGCTGCGCATGCGCAGTAGTGAGCCCGTGCTCGCATCCGCAGTAGTGAGCCCGATTGCGCATCCGCAGTAGTGAGTCCGTGTGCGCATGTGCAGGTCTGAGCCGGAGTGCGCATGCGCAGTAGTGAGCCCGAGCGCGCATCCGCAGTACTGAGTCCGAGTGCGCGTGAGCAGTAGGACCCCGAGTGCTCATTCACAGTAGTAAGCCCGAGTGCGCATGAGCAGTAGTGAGTCCGAGTGCGCATGAGCAGTAGTGACCCCGAGTGCGCGTGCACAGTAGTGAGCCCGAGTACGCATGAGCAGTAGTGAGTCCGAGTGCGCGTGAGAAGTAGTGACCCCGAGTGCGCATGCACAGTAGTGAGTCCGAGTGCGTGTGAGCAGTAGTGACCCCAAGTGCGCATGAGCAGTAGTGACCCCGAGTGCGCGTGCACAGTAGTGAGACCGATTGCGCATCCGCAGTAGTGAGTCCGTGTGCGCATGTGCAGGTCTGAGCCGGAGTGCGCATGCGCAGAAGTGAGCTCGAATGCGCATGTGCAGGTCTGAGCCGGAGTGCGCATGCGCAGTAGTGGGCCCGTGCACGCATGCGCAGTAGTGAGCCCGGGTGCGCATGCGCTGTAGTGAGCCCGAGCGCGCATGCGCAGTAGTGAGTCCGATTGCGCATGTGCAGGTCTGAGCCGGAGTGCGCATGCGCAGTAGTGACCCCGAATGCGCATGAGCAGCAGTGAGTCCGAGTGCGCATGAGCAGTAGTGACCCCGAGTGCCCATGAGCAGTAGTGACCCCGAGTGCGCATGCACATTAGTGAGTCCGAGTGCGCATGAGCAGTAGTAACCCCGAGTGCGCGTGCACAGTAGTGCGCCCCTGTGCGCATGAGCAGTAGTGAGTCCGAGTGCGTGTGAGCAGTAGTGACCCCAAGTGCGCATGAGCAGTAGTGAGTCCGAGTGCGCATGAGCAGTAGTGACCCCGAGTGCGCGTGAGCAGTAGTGACCCCGAGTGCGCATGCACAGTAGTGAGCCCGATTGCGCATCCGCAGTAGTGAGTCCGTGTGCGCATGTGCGGGTCTGAGCCGGAGTGCGCATGCGCAGTAGTGAGCCCGGGTGCGCATGCGCAGTAGTGACCCCGAGTGCGCGTGCACAGTAGTGAGCCCGAGTGCGCATGAGCAGTAGTGAGTCCGAGTGCGCGTGAGCAGTAGTGACCCCGAGTGCGCATGCACAGTAGTGAGTCCGAGTGCGCATGAGTAGTAGTGAGTTCGAGTGCGCATGAGCAGTAGTGACCCCGAGTGCGCATGAGCAGTAGTGAGTCCGAGTGCGCATGAGCAGTAGTGACCCCGAGTGCGCATGAGCAGTAGTGACCCCGAGTGCGCATGCACAGTAGTGAGTCCGAGTGCGCATGAGCAGTAGTGACCCCGAGTGCGCATGAGCAGTAGTGAGTCCGAGTGCGCATGAGCAGTAGTGACCCCGAGTGCGCATGAGCAGTAGTGAGTCCGAGTGCGCATGAGCAGTAGTGACCCCGAGTGCGCATGCACATTAGTGAGCCCGAGTGTGCATGAGTAGTAGTGTCCCCGAGTGCGCATGCACAGTAGTGAGCCCGTGTGCGCATGCACAGTAGTGAGCCCGTGTGCGCATGCGCAGTAGTGAGCCCGAGCGCGCATCCGCAGTAGTGAGTCCGAGTGCGCATGCGCAGTAGTGACCCCGAATGCGCATGAGCAGTAATGAGTCCGAGTGCGCATGAGCAGTAGTGACCCCGAGTGCGCATGAGCAGTAGTGAGTCCGAGTGCGCATGAGCAGTAGTGACCCCGAGTGCGCATGCACATTAGTGAGCCCGAGTGTGCATGAGTAGTAGTGTCCCCGAGTGCGCATGCACAGTAGTGAGCCCGTGTGCGCATGCGCAGAAGTGAGCTCGAATGCGCATGTGCAGGTCTGAGCCGGAGTGCGCATGCGCAGTAGTGGGCCCGTGCACGCATGCGCAGCAGTGAGCCCGTGTTCGCATGCGCAGTAGTGAGCCCGAGCGCGCATCCGCAATAGTGAGTCCGAGTGCGCACGCGCAGTAGTGACCCCGAATGCGCATGAGCAGTAGTGAGTCCGAGTGCGCATGAGCAGTAGTGACCCCGAGTGCGCATGAGCAGTAGTGAGTCCGAGTGCGCATGCGCAGAAGTGAGCTCGAATGCGCATGTGCAGGTCTGAGCCGGACTGCGCATGCGCTGTAGTGAGCCCGATTGCGCATCCGCAGTAGTGAGTCCGTGTGCGCATGTGCAGGTCTGAGCCGGAGTGCGCATGCGCAGTAGTGGGCCCGTGCGCGCATGCGCAGTAGTGAGCCCGGGTGCGCATGCGCAGTAGTGAGCCCGAGCGCGCATCCGCAGTAGTGAGCCCGATTGCGCATCCGCAGTAGTGAGTCCGTGTGCGCATGTGCAGGTCTGAGCCGGAGTGCGCATGCGCAGTATTGGGCCCGTGCGCGCATGCGCAGTAGTGAGCCCGCGCGCGCATGCGCAGTAGTGAGTCCGAGTGCGCATGCGCAGTAGTGACCCCGAGTGCGGATGAGCAGTAGTGAGTCCGAGTGCGCGTGAGCAGTAGTGACCCCGAGTGCGCATGCACAGTAGTGAGTCCGAGTGCGCATGCGCAGTAGTGACCCCGAGTGCGCATGAGCAGTAGTGAGTCCGAGTGCGCGTGAGCAGTAGTGACCCCGAGTGCGCGTGCACAGTAGTGCGCCCCTGTGCGCATGAGCAGTAGTGAGTCCGAGTGCGCGTGAGCAGTAGTGAGTCCGAGTGCGCATGAGCAGTAGTGACCCCGAGTGCGCATGAGCAGTAGTGACCCCGAGAGCGCATGCACAGTAGTGAGCCCGATTGCGCATCCGCAGTTGTGAGTACGTGTGCGCATGTGCAGGTCTGAGCCGGAGTGCGCATGCGCAGTAGTGGGCCCGTGCGCGCATGCGCAGTAGTGAGCCCTGGTGCGCATGCGCACTATCGACCCCGAGTGCGCATGAGCAGTAGTGAGTCCGAGTGCGCATCAGCAATAGTGACCCCGAGTGCGCATGAGCAGTAGTGACCCCGAGTGCGCATGCACAGTAGTGAGCCCGATTGCGCATCCGCAGTAGTGAGGCTGTGTGCGCATGTGCAGGTCTGAGCCGGAGTGCGCATGCGCAGTAGTGGGCCCGTGCGCGCATGCGCAGTAGTGAGCCCGGGTGCGCATGCGCAGTAGTGACCCCGACTGCGCATGCACAGTAGTCAGCCCGAGTGCGCATGAGCAGTAGTGAGTCCGAGTGCGCATGAGCAGTAGTGACCCCGAGTATGCGTGCACAGTAGTGCGCCCCTGTGCGCATGAGCAGTAGTGAGTCCGAGTGCGCGTGAGCAGTAGTGACCCCAAGTGCGTATGAGCAGTAGTGAGTCCGAGTGCGCATGAGCAGTAGTGACCCCGTGTGCGCATGAGCAGTAGTGAGTCCGAGTGCGCATGAGCAGTAGTGACCCCGAGTGCGCATGAGCAGTAGTGAGTCCGAGTGCGCATGAGCAGTACTGACCCCGAGTGCGCATGAGCAGTAGTGAGTCCGAGTGCGCATGAGCAGTAGTGACTCCGAGTGCGCATGCACATTAGTGAGCCCGAGTGTGCATGAGTAGTAGTGTCCCCGAGTGCGCATGCACAGTAGTGAGCCCGTGTGCGCATGCACAGTAGTGAGCCCGTGTGCGCATGCGCAGAAGTGAGCTCGAATGCGCATGTGCAGGTCTGAGCCGGAGTGCGCATGCGCAGTAGTGGGCCCGTGCGCGCATGCGCAGTAGTGAGCCCGGGTGCGCATGCGCAGTAGTGAGCCCGAGGTCGCATCCGCAGTAGTGAGCCCGATTGCGCATCCGCAGTAGTGAGTCCGAGTGCGCATGAGCAGTAGTGACCCCGAGTGCGCATGCACATTAGTGAGCCCGAGTGTGCATGAGTAGTAGTGTCCCCGAGTGCGCATGCACAGTAGTGGGCCCGTGCGCGCATGCGCAGTAGTGAGCCCGGGTGCGCATGCGCAGTAGTGAGCCCGAGCGCGCATCCGCAGTAGTGAGCCCGATTGCGCATCCGCAGTAGTGAGTCCGTGTGCGCATGTGCAGGTCTGAGCCGGAGTGCGCATGCGCAGTAGTGGGCCCGTGCGCGCATGCGCAGTAGTGAGCCCGGGTGCGCATGCGCAGTAGTGAGCCCGAGCGCGCATCCGCAGTAGTGAGCCCGATTGCGCATCCGCAGTAGTGAGTCCGTGTGCGCATGTGCAGGTCTGAGCCGGAGTGCGCATGCGCAGTAGTGGGCCCGTGCGCGCATGGGCAGTAGTGAGCCCGTGTGCGCATGCACAGTAGTGAGCCCGAGCGCGCATCCGCAGTAGTGAGTCCGAGTGCGCATGCGCAGTAGTGACCCCGAATGCGCATTAGCAGTAGTGAATCCGAGTGCGCATGAGCAGTAGTGACCGCGAGTGCGCATGAGCAGTAGTGAGACCGAGTGCGCATGAGCAGTAGTGACCCCGAGTGCGCATGAGCAGTAGTGACCCCGTGTGCGCATGAGCAGTAGTGAGTCCGAGTGCGCATGAGCAGTAGTGACCCCGAGTGCGCATGAGCAGTAGTGAGTCCGAGTGCGCATGAGCAGTACTGACCCCGAGTGCGCATGAGCAGTAGTGAGTCCGAGTGCGCATGAGCAGTAGTGACTCCGAGTGCGCATGCACATTAGTGAGCCCGAGTGCGCATGAGCAGTAGTGACCCCGTGTGCGCATGAGCAGTAGTGAGTCCGAGTGCGCATGCGCAGAAGTGAGCTCGAATGCGCATGTGCAGGTCTGAGCCGGACTGCGCATGCGCAGTAGTGAGCCCGATTGCGCATCCGCAGTAGTGAGTCCGTGTGCGCATGTGCAGGTCTGAGCCGGAGTGCGCGTGCGCAGTAGTGGGCCCGAGCGCGCATGCGCAGTAGTGAGCCCGTGCGCGCATGCGCAGTAGTGAGCCCGGGTGCGCATGCGCAGTAGTGAGCCCGAGCGCGCATGCGCAGTAGTGAGCCCGGGTGCGCATGCGCAGTAGTGAGCCCGGGTGCGCATGCGCAGTAGTGAGCCCGAGCGCGCGTGCGCAGTAGTGAGCCCGTGTGCGCATGCGCAGAAGTGAGCTCGAATGCGCATGTGCAGGTCTGAGCCGGAGTGCGCATGCGCAGTAGTGGGCCCGTGCGCGCATGCGCAGCAGTGTGGCCGTGTTCGCATGCGCAGTAGTGAGCCCGGCTGCGCATGCGCAGTAGTGAGCCCGAGCTCGCATCCGCAGTAGTGAGCCCGATTGCGCATCGGCAGTAGTGAGTCCGTGTGCGCATGTGCAGGTCTGAGCCGGAGTGCGCATGCGCAGTAGTGAGACCGAGCGCGCATCCGCAGTACTGAGTCCGAGTGCGCGTGAGCAGTAGGACCCCGAGTGCGCATTCACAGTAGTAAGCCCGAGTGCGCATGAGCAGTAGTGAGTCCGAGTGCGCATGAGCAGTAGTGACCCCGAGTGCGCGTGCACAGTAGTGAGCCCGAGTGCGCATGAGCAGTAGTGAGTCCGAGTGCGCGTGAGAAGTAGTGACCCCGAGTGCGCATGCACAGTAGTGAGTCCGAGTGCGTGTGAGCAGTAGTGACCCCAAGTGCGCACGAGCAGTAGTGAGTCCGAGTGCGCATGAGCAGTAGTGACCCCGAGTGCGCGTGCACAGTAGTGAGACCGATTGCGCATCCGCAGTAGTGAGTCCGTGTGCGCATGTGCAGGTCTGAGCCGGAGTGCGCATGCGCAGAAGTGAGCTCGAATGCGCATGTGCAGGTCTGAGCCGGAGTGCGCATGCGCAGTAGTGGGCCCGTGCACGCATGCGCAGTAGTGAGCCCGGGTGCGCATGCGCTGTAGTGAGCCCGAGCGCGCATGCGCAGTAGTGAGTCCGATTGCGCATGTGCAGGTCTGAGCCGGAGTGCGCATGCGCAGTAGTGACCCCGAATGCGCATGAGCAGCAGTGAGTCCGAGTGCGCATGAGCAGTAGTGACCCCGAGTGCGCATGAGCAGTAGTGACCCCGAGTGCGCATGCACATTAGTGAGTCCGAGTGCGCATGAGCAGTTGTAACCCCGAGTGCGCGTGCACAGTAGTGCGCCCCTGTGCGCATGAGCAGTAGAGAGTCCGAGTGCGTGTGAGCAGTAGTGACCCCAAGTGCGCATGAGCAGTAGTGAGTCCGAGTGCGCATGAGCAGTAGTGACCCCGAGTGCGCGTGAGCAGTAGTGACCCCGAGTGCGCATGCACAGTAGTGAGCCCGATTGCGCATCCGCAGTAGTGAGTCCGTGTGCGCATGTGCGGGTCTGAGCCGGAGTGCGCATGCGCAGTAGTGAGCCCGGGTGCGCATGCGCAGTAGTGACCCCGAGTGCGCGTGCACAGTAGTGAGCCCGAGTGCGCATGAGCAGTAGTGAGTCCGAGTGCGCGTGAGCAGTAGTGACCCCGAGTGCGCATGCACAGTAGTGAGTCCGAGTGCGTGTGAGCAGTAGTGACCCCAAGTGCGCATGAGCAGTAGTGAGTCCGAGTGCGCATGCGCAGTTGTGACCCCGAAAGCGCATGAGCAGTAGTGAGTCCGAGTGCGCATGCACAGTAGTGAGCCCGAGTGCGCACGAGCAGTAGTGAGTCCAAGTGCGCATGAGCAGTAGTGACCCCGAGTGCGCGTGCACAGTAGTAAGCCCGAGTGCGCATGAGTAGTAGTGAGTCCGAGTGCGCGTGAGCAGTAGTGACCCCGACTGCGCATGCACAGTAGTGAGTCCGAGTGCGCATGAGCAGTAGTGACCCCGAGTGCGCGTGCACAGTAGAGCGCCCCTGTGCGCATGAGCAGTAGTGAGTCCGAGTGCGCGTGAGCAGTAGTGACCCCAAGTGCGCATGAGCAGTAGTGAGTCCGAGTGCGCATGAGCAGTAGTGAATCCGAGTGCGCATGAGCAGTAGTGACCCCGAGTGCGCATGCACAGTAGTGAGACCGATTGCGCATCCGCAGTAGTGAGTCCGTGTGCGCATGTGCAGGTCTGAGCCGGAGTGCGCATGTACAGTAGTGGGCCCGTGCGCGCATGCGCAGTAGTGATCCCGGGTGCGCATGCGCAGTAGTGAGCCCGAGCGCGCATCCGCAGTAGTGAGCCCGAGCGCGCATGCGCAGTGGTGAGTCCGATTGCGCATGTGCAGGTCTGAGCCGGAGTGCGCATGCGCAGTAGTGGGCCCGTGCGCGCATGCGCAGTAGTGAGCCCGTGTGCGCATGCGCAGTAGTGAGCCCGAGCGCGCATCCGCAGTAGTGAGTCCGTGTGCGCATGCACAGTAGTGAGCCCGATTGCGCATCCGCAGTAGTGAGTCCGTGTGCGCATGTGCGGGTCTGAGCCGGAGTGCGCATGCGCAGTAGTGGGTCCGTGCGCGCATGCGCAGTAGTGAGCCCGGGTGCGCATGCGCAGTAGTGAGCCCGAGCGCGCATCCGCAGTAGTGAGCCCGAGCGCGCATGCGCAGTAGTGAGTCCGATTGCGCATGTGCAGGTCTGAGCCGGAGTGCGCATGCGCAGTAGTGACCCCGAATGCGCATGAGCAGTAGTGAGTCCGAGTGCGCATGAGCAGTAGTGACCCCGAGTGCGCGTGCACAGTAGAGCGCCCCTGTGCGCATGAGCAGTAGTGAGTCCGAGTGCGCGTGAGCAGTAGTGACCCCAAGTGCGCATGAGCAGTAGTGAGTCCGAGTGCGCATGAGCAGTAGTGACCCCGAGTGCGCATGAGCAGTAGTGACCCCGAGTGCGCATGCACAGTAGTGAGCCCGAGTGCGCACGAGCAGTAGTGAGTCCGAGTGCGCATGCGCAGTAGTGACCCCGAGTGCGCGTGCACAGTAGTGAGCACGAGTGCGCATGAGCAGTAGTGAGTCCGAGTGCGCGTGAGCAGTAGTGACCCCGAGTGCGCATGCACAGTAGTGAGTCCGTGTGCGCATGAGCAGTAGTGACCCCGAGTGCGCGTGCACAGTAGAGCGCCCCTGTGCGCATGAGCAGTAGTGAGTCCGAGTGCGCGTGAGCAGTAGTGACCCCAAGTGCGCATGAGCAGTAGTGAGTCCGAGTGCGCATGAGCAGTAGTGACCCCGAGTGCGCATGAGCAGTAGTGACCCCGAGTGCGCATGCACAGTAGTGAGCCCGATTGCGCATCCGCTGTAGTGAGTCCGTGTGCGCATGTGCAGGTCTCAGCCGGAGTGCGCATGCGCAGTAGTGGGCCCGTGCGCGCATGCGCAGTAGTGAGCCCGGGTGCGCATGCGCAGTAGTGAGCCCGAGCGCGCATGCGCAGTAGTGAGTCCGATTGCGCATGTGCAGGTCTGAGCCGGAGTGCGCATGCGCAGTAGTGGGCCCGTGCGCGCATGCGCAGTAGTGAGCCCGTGTGCGCATGCGCAGTAGTGAGCCCGAGCGCGCATCCGCAGTAGTGAGCCCGATTGCGCATCCGCAGTAGTGAGTCCGAGTGCGCGTGAGCAGTAGTGACCCCGAGTGCGCATGCACAGTAGTGAGTCCGAGTGCGCATGCGCAGTAGTGACCCCGAGTGCGCATGCACAGTAGTGACCCCGAGTGCGCATGCACAGTAGTGAGCCCGATTGCGCATCCGCAGTAGTGAGGCTGTGTGCGCATGTGCAGGTCTGAGCCGGAGTGCGCATGCGCAGTAGTGGGCCCGTGCGCGCATGCGCAGTAGTGACCCCGAGTGCGCATGAGCAGTAGTGAGTCCGAGTGCGCATGAGCAGTAGTGACCCCGAGTGCGCATGAGCAGTAGTGACCCCGAGTGCGCGTGCACAGTAGTGCGCCCCTGTGCGCATGAGCAGTAGTGAGTCCGAGTGTGCGTGAGCAGTAGTGACCCCAAGTGCGCATGAGCAGTAGTGAGTCCGAGTGCGCATGAGCAGTAGTGACCCCGAGTGCGCATGAGCAGTAGTGACCCCGAGAGCGCATGCACAGTAGTGAGCCCGATTGCGCATCCGCAGTAGTGAGTCCGTGTGCGCATGTGCAGGTCTGAGCCGGAGTGCGCATGCGCAGTAGTGGGCCCGTGCGCGCATGCGCAGTAGTGAGCCCTGGTGCGCATGCGCAGTAGTGACCCCGAGTGCGCATGAGCAGTAGTGACCCCGAGTGCGCATGCACAGTAGTGAGCCCGATTGCGCATCCGCAGTAGTGAGGCTGTGTGCGCATGTGCAGGTCTGAGCCGGAGTGCGCATGCGCAGTAGTGGGCCCGTGCGCGCATGCGCAGTAGTGAGCCCGTGTGCGCATGCGCAGTAGTGAGCCCGAGCGCGCATCCGCAGTAGTGAGCCCGATTGCGCATCCGCAGTAGTGAGTCCGAGTGCGCGTGAGCAGTAGTGACCCCGAGTGCGCATGCACAGTAGTGAGTCCGAGTGCGCATGCGCAGTAGTGACCCCGAGTGCGCATGAGCAGTAGTGAGTCCGAGTGCGCGTGAGCAGTAGTGACTCCGAGTGCGCATGCACAGTAGTGAGCGCGAGTGCGCATGGGCAGTAGTGAGTCCGAGTGCGCATGAGCAGTAGTGAGCCCGAGCGCGCATGCGCAGTAGTGAGTCCGATTGCGCATGTGCAGGTCTGAGCCGGAGTGCGCATGCGCAGTAGTGACCCCGAATGCGCATGAGCAGTAGTGAGTCCGAGTGCGCATGAGCAGTAGTGACCCCGAGTGCGCGTGCACAGTAGAGCGCCCCTGTGCGCATGAGCAGTAGTGAGTCCGAGTGCGCGTGAGCAGTAGTGACCCCAAGTGCGCATGAGCAGTAGTGAGTCCGAGTGCGCATGAGCAGTAGTGACCCCGAGTGCGCATGAGCAGTAGTGACCCCGAGTGCGCATGCACAGTAGTGAGCCCGAGTGCGCACGAGCAGTAGTGAGTCCGAGTGCGCATGCGCAGTAGTGACCCCGAGTGCGCGTGCACAGTAGTGAGCACGAGTGCGCATGAGCAGTAGTGAGTCCGAGTGCGCGTGAGCAGTAGTGACCCCGAGTGCGCATGCACAGTAGTGAGTCCGAGTGCGCATGAGCAGTAGTGACCCCGAGTGCGCGTGCACAGTAGAGCGCCCCTGTGCGCATGAGCAGTAGTGAGTCCGAGTGCGCGTGAGCAGTAGTGACCCCAAGTGCGCATGAGCAGTAGTGAGTCCGAGTGCGCATGAGCAGTAGTGACCCCGAGTGCGCATGAGCAGTAGTGACCCCGAGTGCGCATGCACAGTAGTGAGCCCGATTGCGCATCCGCTGTAGTGAGTCCGTGTGCGCATGTGCAGGTCTCAGCCGGAGTGCGCATGCGCAGTAGTGGGCCCGTGCGCGCATGCGCAGTAGTGAGCCCGGGTGCGCATGCGCAGTAGTGAGCCCGAGCGCGCATGCGCAGTAGTGAGTCCGATTGCGCATGTGCAGGTCTGAGCCGGAGTGCGCATGCGCAGTAGTGGGCCCGTGCGCGCATGCGCAGTAGTGAGCCCGTGTGCGCATGCGCAGTAGTGAGCCCGAGCGCGCATCCGCAGTAGTGAGCCCGATTGCGCATCCGCAGTAGTGAGTCCGAGTGCGCGTGAGCAGTAGTGACCCCGAGTGCGCATGCACAGTAGTGAGTCCGAGTGCGCATGCGCAGTAGTGACCCCGAGTGCGCATGCACAGTAGTGACCCCGAGTGCGCATGCACAGTAGTGAGCCCGATTGCGCATCCGCAGTAGTGAGGCTGTGTGCGCATGTGCAGGTCTGAGCCGGAGTGCGCATGCGCAGTAGTGGGCCCGTGCGCGCATGCGCAGTAGTGACCCCGAGTGCGCATGAGCAGTAGTGAGTCCGAGTGCGCATGAGCAGTAGTGACCCCGAGTGCGCATGAGCAGTAGTGACCCCGAGTGCGCGTGCACAGTAGTGCGCCCCTGTGCGCATGAGCAGTAGTGAGTCCGAGTGTGCGTGAGCAGTAGTGACCCCAAGTGCGCATGAGCAGTAGTGAGTCCGAGTGCGCATGAGCAGTAGTGACCCCGAGTGCGCATGAGCAGTAGTGACCCCGAGAGCGCATGCACAGTAGTGAGCCCGATTGCGCATCCGCAGTAGTGAGTCCGTGTGCGCATGTGCAGGTCTGAGCCGGAGTGCGCATGCGCAGTAGTGGGCCCGTGCGCGCATGCGCAGTAGTGAGCCCTGGTGCGCATGCGCAGTAGTGACCCCGAGTGCGCATGAGCAGTAGTGACCCCGAGTGCGCATGCACAGTAGTGAGCCCGATTGCGCATCCGCAGTAGTGAGGCTGTGTGCGCATGTGCAGGTCTGAGCCGGAGTGCGCATGCGCAGTAGTGGGCCCGTGCGCGCATGCGCAGTAGTGAGCCCGTGTGCGCATGCGCAGTAGTGAGCCCGAGCGCGCATCCGCAGTAGTGAGCCCGATTGCGCATCCGCAGTAGTGAGTCCGAGTGCGCGTGAGCAGTAGTGACCCCGAGTGCGCATGCACAGTAGTGAGTCCGAGTGCGCATGCGCAGTAGTGACCCCGAGTGCGCATGAGCAGTAGTGAGTCCGAGTGCGCGTGAGCAGTAGTGACCCCGAGTGCGCATGCACAGTAGTGAGCGCGAGTGCGCATGAGCAGTAGTGAGTCCGAGTGCGCATGAGCAGTAGTGACCCCGAGTGCGCGTGCACAGTAGTGCGCCCCTGTGCGCATGAGCAGTAGTGAGTCCGAGTGTGCGTGAGCAGTAGTGACCCCAAGTGCGCATGAGCAGTGGTGAGTCCGAGTGCGCATGAGCAGTAGTGACCCCGAGTGCGCATGAGCAGTAGTGACCCCGAGAGCGCATGCACAGTAGTGAGCCCGATTGCGCATCCGCAGTAGTGAGTCCGTGTGCGCATGTGCAGGTCTGAGCCGGAGTGCGCATGCGCAGTAGTGGGCCCGTGCGCGCATGCGCAGTAGTGAGCCCTGGGGCGCATGCGCAGTAGTGACCCCGAGTGCGCATGAGCAGTAGTGACCCCGAGTGCGCATGCACAGTAGTGAGCCCGATTGCGCATCCGCAGTAGTGAGGCTGTGTGCGCATGTGCAGGTCTGAGCCGGAGTGCGCATGCGCAGTAGTGGGCCCGTGCGCGCATGCGCAGTAGTGAGCCCGGGTGCGCATGCGCAGTAGTGACCCCGACTGCGCATGCACAGTAGTCAGCCCGAGTGCGCATGAGCAGTAGTGAGTCCGAGTGCGCATGAGCAGTAGTGACCCCGAGTGTGCGTGCACAGTAGTGCGCCCCTGTGCGCATGAGCAGTAGTGAGTCCGAGTGCGCGTGAGCAGTAGTGACCCCAAGTGCGTATGAGCAGTAGTGAGTCCGAGTGCGCATGAGCAGTAGGGACCCCGAGTGCGCATGAGCAGTAGTGACCCCGAGTGCGCATGCACAGTAGTGAGCCCGATTGCGCATCCTGCGTTAGTGAGTCCGTGTGCGCATGTGCAGGTCTGAGCCGGAGTGCGCATGCGCAGTAGTGGGCCTGTGCGCGCATGCGCAGTAGTGAGCCCGGGTGCGCATGCGCAGTAGTGAGCCCGAGCGCGCATCCGCAGTAGTGAGCCCGAGCGCGCATGCGCAGTGGTGAGTCCGATTGCGCATGTGCAGGTCTGAGCCGGAGTGCGCATGCGCAGTAGTGGGCCCGTGCGCGCATGCGCAGTAGTGAGCCCGAGCGCGCATCCGCAGTAGTGAGTCCGAGTGCGCATGCGCAGAAGTGAGTCCGTGTGCGCATGTGCAGGTCTGAGCCGGAGTGCGCATGCGCAGTAGTGGGCCCGTGCGCGCATGCGCAGTAGTGAGCCCGGGTGCTCTTGCGCAGTAGTGAGCCCCAGCGCGCATCCGCAGTAGTGAGCCCGATTGCGCATCCGCAGTAGTGAGTCCGTGTGCGCATGTGCAGGTCTGAGCCGGAGTGCGCATGCGCAGTAGTGGGCCCGTGCGCGCATGCGCAGTAGTGAGCCCGTGTGCGCATGCGCAGTAGTGAGCCCGAGCGCGCATCCGCAGTAGTGAGTCCGAGTGCGCATGCGCAGTAGTGAGCCCGAGCGCGCATCCGCAGTAGTGAGTCCGAGTGCGCATGCGCAGTAGTGACCCCGAATGCGCATGAGTAGTAGTGAGTTCGAGTGCGCATGAGCAGTAGTGACCCCGAGTGCGCATGAGCAGTAGTGAGTCCGAGTGCGCATGAGCAGTAGTGACCCCAAGTGCGCATGAGCAGTAGTGACCCCGAGTGCGCATGCACAGTAGTGAGCCCGATTGCGCATCCGCAGTAGTGAGTCCGAGTGCGCATGCACAGTACTGACCCCGAATGCGCATGAGCAGTTTTGAGTCCGAGTGCGCATGAGCAGTAGTGACCCCGAGTGCGCATGAGCAGTAGTGAGTCCGAGTGCGCATCAGCAGTAGTGACCCCGAGTGCGCATGCACAGTAGTGAGCCCGTGTGCGCATGCGCAGAAGTGAGCTCGAGTGCGCATGTGCAGGTCTGAGCCGGACTGCGCATGCGCAGTAGTGAGCCCGTGCGCGCATGCGCAGTAGTGACCCCGAATGCGCATGAGCAGTAGTGAGTCCGAGTGCGCATGAGCAGTAGTGACCCCGAGTGCGCATGAGCAGTAGTGACCCCGAGTGCGCATGCACAGTAGTGAGCCCGATTGCGCATCCTGCGTTAGTGAGTCCGTGTGCGCATGTGCAGGTCTGAGCCGGAGTGCGCATGCGCAGTAGTGGGCCTGTGCGCGCATGCGCAGTAGTGAGCCCGGGTGCGCATGCGCAGTGGTGAGCCCGAGCGCGCATCCGCAGTAGTGAGCCCGAGCGCGCATGCGCAGTGGTGAGTCCGATTGCGCATGTGCAGGTCTGAGCCGGAGTGCGCATGCGCAGTAGTGGGCCCGTGCGCGCATGCGCAGTAGTGAGCCCGAGCGCGCATCCGCAGTAGTGAGTCCGAGTGCGCATGCGCAGAAGTGAGCTCGAATGCGCATGTGCAGGTCTGAGCCGGACTGCGCATGCGCAGTAGTGAGCCCGATTGCGCATCCGCAGTAGTGAGTCCGTGTGCGCATGTGCAGGTCTGAGCCGGAGTGCGCATGCGCAGTAGTGGGCCCGTGCGCGCATGCGCAGTAGTGAGCCCGGGTGCTCATGCGCAGTAGTGAGCCCCAGCGCGCATCCGCAGTAGTGAGCCCGATTGCGCATCCGCAGTAGTGAGTCCGTGTGCGCATGTGCAGGTCTGAGCCGGAGTGCGCATGCGCAGTAGTGGGCCCGTGCGCGCATGCGCAGTAGTGAGCCCGTGTGCGCATGCGCAGTAGTGAGCCCGAGCGCGCATCCGCAGTAGTGAGTCCGAGTGCGCATGCGCAGTAGTGAGCCCGAGCGCGCATCCGCAGTAGTGACCCCGAATGCGCATGAGTAGTAGTGAGTTCGAGTGCGCATGAGCAGTAGTGACCCCGAGTGCGCATGAGCAGTAGTGAGTCCGAGTGCGCATGAGCAGTAGTGACCCCAAGTGCGCATGAGCAGTAGTGACCCCGAGTGCGCATGCACAGTAGTGAGCCCGATTGCGCATCCGCAGTAGTGAGTCCGAGTGCGCATGCACAGTACTGACCCCGAATGCGCATGAGCAGTTTTGAGTCCGAGTGCGCATGAGCAGTAGTGACCCCGAGTGTGCATGAGCAGTAGTGAGTCCGAGTACGCATCAGCAGTAGTGACCCCGAGTGCGCATGCACAGTAGTGAGCCCGTGTGCGCATGCGCAGAAGTGAGCTCGAGTGCGCATGTGCAGGTCTGAGCCGGACTGCGCATGCGCAGTAGTGAGCCCGTGCGCGCATGCGCAGTAGTGACCCCGAATGCGCATGAGCAGTAGTGAGTCCGAGTGCGCATGAGCAGTAGTGACCCCGAGTGCGCATTAGCAGTAGTGACCCCGAGCGCGCATGAGCAGTAGTGAATCCGAGTGCACATGAGCAGTAGTGACCCCGAGTGCGCATGAGCAGTAGTGAGTCCGAGTGCGCATGAGCAGTAGTGACCCCGAGTGCGCATGAGCAGTAGTGACCCCGAGTGCGCATGCACAGTAGTGAGCCCGATTGCGCATCCGCAGTAGTGAGTCCGTGTGCGCATGTGCAGGTCTGAGCCGGAGTGCGCATGCGCAGTAGTGAGTCCGAGTGCGCATGCGCAGTAGTGGGCCCGTGCGCGCATGCGCAGTAGTGAGCCCGGGTGCGCATGCGCAGTAGTGAGCCCGAGCGCGCATCCGCAGTAGTGAGCCCGATTGCGCATCCGCAGTAGTGAGTCCGTGTGCGCATGTGCAGGTCTGAGCCGGAGTGCGCATGCGCAGTAGTGGGCCCGTGCGCGCATGGGCAGTAGTGAGCCCGTGTGCGCATGCGCAGTAGTGAGCCCGAGCGCGCATCCGCAGTAGTGAGTCCGAGTGCGCATGCGCAGTAGTGACCCCGAATGCGCATTAGCAGTAGTGAATCCGAGTGCGCATGAGCAGTAGTGACCGCGAGTGCGCATGAGCAGTAGTGAGACCGAGTGCGCATGAGCAGTAGTGACCCCGAGTGCGCATGAGCAGTAGTGACCCCGTGTGCGCATGAGCAGTAGTGAGTCCGAGTGCGCATGAGCAGTAGTGACCCCGAGTGCGCATGAGCAGTAGTGAGTCCGAGTGCGCATGAGCAGTACTGACCCCGAGTGCGCATGAGCAGTAGTGACCCCGAGTGCGCATGAGCAGTAGTGAGCCCGAGTGCGCATGAGCAGTAGTGAGTCCGAGTGCGCATGAGCAGTAGTGACCCCGAGTGCGCATGAGCAGTAGTGAGTCCGGGTGCGCATGAGCAGTAGTGACCCCGAGTGCGCATGCACATAAGTGAGCCCGAGTGTGCATGAGTAGTAGTGACCCCGAGTGCGCATGCACAGTAGTGAGCCCGTGTGCGCATGCGCAGAAGTGAGCTCGAATGCGCATGTGCAGGTCTGAGCCGGACTGCGCATGCGCAGTAGTGAGCCCGTTTGCGCATCAGCTGTAGTGACCCGAGTGCGCATGAGCAGTAGTGACCCCGAGTGCGCGTGCACAGTAGTGCGCCCCTGTGCGCATGAGCAGTAGTGAGCCCGATTGCGCATCCGCAGTAGTGAGTCCGTGTGCGCATGTGCAGGTCTGAGCCGGAGTGCGCATGCGCAGTAGTGGGCCCGTGCGCGCATGCGCAGTAGTGAGCCCGGGCGCGCATGCGCAGTAGTGAGCCCGAGCGCGCATCCGCAGTAGTGAGCCCGAGCGCGCATGCGCAGTAGTGAGTCCGATTGCGCATGTGCAGGTCTGAGCCGGAGTGCGCATGCGCAGTAGTGGGCCCGTGCGCGCATGCGCAGTAGCGAGCCCGTGTGCGCATGCGCAGTAGTGAGCCCGAGCGCGCATCCGCAGTAGTGAGTCCGATTGCGCATGCGCAGTAGTGACCCCGAATGCGCATGAGCAGTAGTGACCCCGAGTGCGCATGCACAGTAGTGTGCCCGTGCGAGCATGCGCAGAAGTGAGCTCGAATGCGCATGTGCAGGTCTGAGCCGGAGTGCGCATGCGCAGTAGTGGGCCCGTGCGCGCATGCGCAGTAGTGAGCCCGGGTGCGCATGCGCAGTAGTGAGCGCGAGCGCGCATCCGCAGTAGTGAGTCCGATTGCGCATGCGCAGTAGTGAGTCCGGGTGCGCATGAGCAGTAGTGACCCCGAGTGCGCATGCACATAAGTGAGCCCGAGTGTGCATGAGTAGTAGTGACCCCGAGTGCGCATGCACAGTAGTGAGCCCGTGTGCGCATGCGCAGAAGTGAGCTCGAATGCGCATGTGCAGGTCTGAGCCGGACTGCGCATGCGCAGTAGTGAGCCCGTTTGCGCATCAGCTGTAGTGACCCGAGTGCGCATGAGCAGTAGTGACCCCGAGTGCGCGTGCACAGTAGTGCGCCCCTGTGCGCATGAGCAGTAGTGAGCCCGATTGCGCATCCGCAGTAGTGAGTCCGTGTGCGCATGTGCAGGTCTGAGCCGGAGTGCGCATGCGCAGTAGTGGGCCCGTGCGCGCATGCGCAGTAGTGAGCCCGGGTGCGCATGCGCAGTAGTGAGCCCGAGCGCGCATCCGCAGTAGTGAGCCCGAGCGCGCATGCGCAGTAGTGAGTCCGATTGCGCATGTGCAGGTCTGAGCCGGAGTGCGCATGCGCAGTAGTGGGCCCGTGCGCGCATGCGCAGTAGCGAGCCCGTGTGCGCATGCGCAGTAGTGAGCCCGAGCGCGCATCCGCAGTAGTGAGTCCGATTGCGCATGCGCAGTAGTGACCCCGAATGCGCATGAGCAGTAGTGACCCCGAGTGCGCATGCACAGTAGTGTGCCCGTGTGAGCATGCGCAGAAGTGAGCTCGAATGCGCATGTGCAGGTCTGAGCCGGAGTGCGCATGCGCAGTAGTGGGCCCGTGCGCGCATGCGCAGTAGTGAGCCCGGGTGCGCATGCGCAGTAGTGAGCGCGAGCGCGCATCCGCAGTAGTAAGTCCGAGTGCGCATGCGTAGTAGTGACCCCGAATGCGCATGAGTAGTAGTGAGTTCGAGTGCGCATGAGCAGTAGTGACCCCGAGTGCGCATGAGCAGTAGTGAGTCCGAGTGCGCATGAGTAGTAGTGACCCCGAGTGCGCATGAGCAGTAGTGACCCCGAGTGCGCATGCACAGTAGTGAGCCCGATTGCGCATCCGCAGTAGTGAGACCGTGTGCGTATGTGCATGTCTGAGCCGGAGTGCGCATGCGCAGTAGTGGGCCCGTGCGCGCTTGCGCAGTAGTGAGCCCGGGTGCGCATGCGCAGTAATGAGCCCGAGCGCGCATCCGCAGTAGTGAGCCCGATTGCGCATCCGCAGTAGTGAGTCCGTGTGCGCATGTGCAGGTCTGAGCCGGAGTGCGCATGCGCGGTTGTGGGCCCGTGCGCACATGCGCAGTAGTGAGCCCGTGTGCGCATGCGCAGTAGTGAGCCCGAGCGCGCATCCGCAGTAGTGACCCCGAGTGCGCATGAGTAGTAGTGAGTTCGAGTGCGCATGAGCAGTAGTGACCCCGAGTGCGCATGAGCAGTAGTGAGTCCGAGTGCGCATGAGCAGTAGTGACCCCGAGTGCGCATGAGCAGTAGTGACCCCGAGTGCGCATGCACAGTAGTGAGTCCGAGTGCGCATGAGCAGTAGTGACCCCGAGTGCGCATGAGCAGTAGTGAGTCCGAGTGCGCATGAGCAGTAGTGACCCCGAGTGCGCATGAGCAGTAGTGAGTCCGAGTGCGCATGAGCAGTAGTGACCCCGAGTGCGCATGCACATTAGTGAGCCCGAGTGTGCATGAGTAGTAGTGTCCCCGAGTGCGCATGCACAGTAGTGAGCCCGTGTGCGCATGCACAGTAGTGAGCCCGTGTGCGCATGCGCAGTAGTGAGCCCGAGCGCGCATCCGCAGTAGTGAGTCCGAGTGCGCATGCGCAGTAGTGACCCCGAATGCGCATGAGCAGTAATGAGTCCGAGTGCGCATGAGCAGTAGTGACCCCGAGTGCGCATGAGCAGTAGTGAGTCCGAGTGCGCATGAGCAGTAGTGACCCCGAGTGCGCATGCACATTAGTGAGCCCGAGTGTGCATGAGTAGTAGTGTCCCCGAGTGCGCATGCACAGTAGTGAGCCCGTGTGCGCATGCGCAGAAGTGAGCTCGAATGCGCATGTGCAGGTCTGAGCCGGAGTGCGCATGCGCAGTAGTGGGCCCGTGCACGCATGCGCAGCAGTGAGCCCGTGTTCGCATGCGCAGTAGTGAGCCCGAGCGCGCATCCGCAATAGTGAGTCCGAGTGCGCACGCGCAGTAGTGACCCCGAATGCGCATGAGCAGTAGTGAGTCCGAGTGCGCATGAGCAGTAGTGACCCCGAGTGCGCATGAGCAGTAGTGAGTCCGAGTGCGCATGCGCAGAAGTGAGCTCGAATGCGCATGTGCAGGTCTGAGCCGGACTGCGCATGCGCTGTAGTGAGCCCGATTGCGCATCCGCAGTAGTGAGTCCGTGTGCGCATGTGCAGGTCTGAGCCGGAGTGCGCATGCGCAGTAGTGGGCCCGTGCGCGCATGCGCAGTAGTGAGCCCGGGTGCGCATGCGCAGTAGTGAGCCCGAGCGCGCATCCGCAGTAGTGAGCCCGATTGCGCATCCGCAGTAGTGAGTCCGTGTGCGCATGTGCAGGTCTGAGCCGGAGTGCGCATGCGCAGTATTGGGCCCGTGCGCGCATGCGCAGTAGTGAGCCCGCGCGCGCATGCGCAGTAGTGAGTCCGAGTGCGCATGCGCAGTAGTGACCCCGAGTGCGCATGAGCAGTAGTGAGTCCGAGTGCGCGTGAGCAGTAGTGACCCCGAGTGCGCATGCACAGTAGTGAGTCCGAGTGCGCATGCGCAGTAGTGACCCCGAGTGCGCATGAGCAGTAGTGAGTCCGAGTGCGCGTGAGCAGTAGTGACCCCGAGTGCGCGTGCACAGTAGTGCGCCCCTGTGCGCATGAGCAGTAGTGAGTCCGAGTGCGCGTGAGCAGTAGTGAGTCCGAGTGCGCATGAGCAGTAGTGACCCCGAGTGCGCATGAGCAGTAGTGACCCCGAGAGCGCATGCACAGTAGTGAGCCCGATTGCGCATCCGCAGTTGTGAGTCCGTGTGCGCATGTGCAGGTCTGAGCCGGAGTGCGCATGCGCAGTAGTGGGCCCGTGCGCGCATGCGCAGTAGTGAGCCCTGGTGCGCATGCGCAGTATCGACCCCGAGTGCGCATGAGCAGTAGTGAGTCCGAGTGCGCATCAGCAATAGTGACCCCGAGTGCGCATGAGCAGTAGTGACCCCGAGTGCGCATGCACAGTAGTGAGCCCGATTGCGCATCCGCAGTAGTGAGGCTGTGTGCGCATGTGCAGGTCTGAGCCGGAGTGCGCATGCGCAGTAGTGGGCCCGTGCGCGCATGCGCAGTAGTGAGCCCGGGTGCGCATGCGCAGTAGTGACCCCGACTGCGCATGCACAGTAGTCAGCCCGAGTGCGCATGAGCAGTAGTGAGTCCGAGTGCGCATGAGCAGTAGTGACCCCGAGTATGCGTGCACAGTAGTGCGCCCCTGTGCGCATGAGCAGTAGTGAGTCCGAGTGCGCGTGAGCAGTAGTGACCCCAAGTGCGTATGAGCAGTAGTGAGTCCGAGTGCGCATGAGCAGTAGTGACCCCGAGTGCGCATGAGCAGTAGTGACCCCGAGTGCGCATGCACAGTAGTGAGCCCGATTGCGCATCCTGCGTTAGTGAGTCCGTGTGCGCATGTGCAGGTCTGAGCCGGAGTGCGCATGCGCAGTAGTGGGCCTGTGCGCGCATGCGCAGTAGTGAGCCCGGGTGCGCATGCGCAGTAGTGAGCACGAGCGCGCATCCGCAGTAGTGAGCCCGAGCGCGCTTGCGCAGTGGTGAGTCCGATTGCGCATGTGCAGGTCTGAGCCGGAGTGCGCATGCGCAGTAGTGGGCCCGTGCGCGCATGCGCAGTAGTGAGCCCGAGCGCGCATCCGCAGTAGTGAGTCCGAGTGCGCATGCGCAGAAGTGAGCTCGAATGCGCATGTGCAGGTCTGAGCCGGACTGCGCATGCGCAGTAGTGAGCCCGATTGCGCATCCGCAGTAGTGAGTCCGTGTGCGCATGTGCAGGTCTGAGCCGGAGTGCGCATGCGCAGTAGTGGGCCCGTGCGCGCATGCGCAGTAGTGAGCCCGGGTGCTCATGCGCAGTAGTGAGCCCCAGCGCGCATCCGCAGTAGTGAGCCCGATTGCGCATCCGCAGTAGTGAGTCCGTGTGCGCATGTGCAGGTCTGAGCCGGAGTGCGCATGCGCAGTAGTGGGCCCGTGCGCGCATGCGCAGTAGTGAGCCCGGGTGCGCATGCGCAGTAGTGAGCCCGAGCGCGCATCCGCAGTAGTGAGCCCGAGCGCGCATGCGCAGTAGTGAGTCCGATTGCGCATGTGCAGGTCTGAGCCGGAGTGCGCATGCGCAGTAGTGGGCCCGTGCGCGCATGCGCAGTAGCGAGCCCGTGTGCGCATGCGCAGTAGTGAGCCCGAGCGCGCATCCGCAGTAGTGAGTCCGATTGCGCATGCGCAGTAGTGACCCCGAATGCGCATGAGCAGTAGTGACCCCGAGTGCGCATGCACAGTAGTGTGCCCGTGCGAGCATGCGCAGAAGTGAGCTCGAATGCGCATGTGCAGGTCTGAGCCGGAGTGCGCATGCGCAGTAGTGGGCCCGTGCGCGCATGCGCAGTAGTGAGCCCGGGTGCGCATGCGCAGTAGTGAGCGCGAGCGCGCATCCGCAGTAGTGAGTCCGATTGCGCATGCGCAGTAGTGAGTCCGGGTGCGCATGAGCAGTAGTGACCCCGAGTGCGCATGCACATAAGTGAGCCCGAGTGTGCATGAGTAGTAGTGACCCCGAGTGCGCATGCACAGTAGTGAGCCCGTGTGCGCATGCGCAGAAGTGAGCTCGAATGCGCATGTGCAGGTCTGAGCCGGACTGCGCATGCGCAGTAGTGAGCCCGTTTGCGCATCAGCTGTAGTGACCCGAGTGCGCATGAGCAGTAGTGACCCCGAGTGCGCGTGCACAGTAGTGCGCCCCTGTGCGCATGAGCAGTAGTGAGCCCGATTGCGCATCCGCAGTAGTGAGTCCGTGTGCGCATGTGCAGGTCTGAGCCGGAGTGCGCATGCGCAGTAGTGGGCCCGTGCGCGCATGCGCAGTAGTGAGCCCGGGTGCGCATGCGCAGTAGTGAGCCCGAGCGCGCATCCGCAGTAGTGAGCCCGAGCGCGCATGCGCAGTAGTGAGTCCGATTGCGCATGTGCAGGTCTGAGCCGGAGTGCGCATGCGCAGTAGTGGGCCCGTGCGCGCATGCGCAGTAGCGAGCCCGTGTGCGCATGCGCAGTAGTGAGCCCGAGCGCGCATCCGCAGTAGTGAGTCCGATTGCGCATGCGCAGTAGTGACCCCGAATGCGCATGAGCAGTAGTGACCCCGAGTGCGCATGCACAGTAGTGTGCCCGTGTGAGCATGCGCAGAAGTGAGCTCGAATGCGCATGTGCAGGTCTGAGCCGGAGTGCGCATGCGCAGTAGTGGGCCCGTGCGCGCATGCGCAGTAGTGAGCCCGGGTGCGCATGCGCAGTAGTGAGCGCGAGCGCGCATCCGCAGTAGTAAGTCCGAGTGCGCATGCGTAGTAGTGACCCCGAATGCGCATGAGTAGTAGTGAGTTCGAGTGCGCGTGAGCAGTAGTGACCCCGAGTGCGCGTGCACAGTAGTGCGCCCCTGTGCGCATGAGCAGTAGTGAGTCCGAGTGCGCGTGAGCAGTAGTGAGTCCGAGTGCGCATGAGCAGTAGTGACCCCGAGTGCGCATGAGCAGTAGTGACCCCGAGAGCGCATGCACAGTAGTGAGCCCGATTGCGCATCCGCAGTTGTGAGTCCGTGTGCGCATGTGCAGGTCTGAGCCGGAGTGCGCATGCGCAGTAGTGGGCCCGTGCGCGCATGCGCAGTAGTGAGCCCTGGTGCGCATGCGCAGTATCGACCCCGAGTGCGCATGAGCAGTAGTGAGTCCGAGTGCGCATCAGCAATAGTGACCCCGAGTGCGCATGAGCAGTAGTGACCCCGAGTGCGCATGCACAGTAGTGAGCCCGATTGCGCATCCGCAGTAGTGAGGCTGTGTGCGCATGTGCAGGTCTGAGCCGGAGTGCGCATGCGCAGTAGTGGGCCCGTGCGCGCATGCGCAGTAGTGAGCCCGGGTGCGCATGCGCAGTAGTGACCCCGACTGCGCATGCACAGTAGTCAGCCCGAGTGCGCATGAGCAGTAGTGAGTCCGAGTGCGCATGAGCAGTAGTGACCCCGAGTATGCGTGCACAGTAGTGCGCCCCTGTGCGCATGAGCAGTAGTGAGTCCGAGTGCGCGTGAGCAGTAGTGACCCCAAGTGCGTATGAGCAGTAGTGAGTCCGAGTGCGCATGAGCAGTAGTGACCCCGAGTGCGCATGAGCAGTAGTGACCCCGAGTGCGCATGCACAGTAGTGAGCCCGATTGCGCATCCTGCGTTAGTGAGTCCGTGTGCGCATGTGCAGGTCTGAGCCGGAGTGCGCATGCGCAGTAGTGGGCCTGTGCGCGCATGCGCAGTAGTGAGCCCGGGTGCGCATGCGCAGTAGTGAGCACGAGCGCGCATCCGCAGTAGTGAGCCCGAGCGCGCTTGCGCAGTGGTGAGTCCGATTGCGCATGTGCAGGTCTGAGCCGGAGTGCGCATGCGCAGTAGTGGGCCCGTGCGCGCATGCGCAGTAGTGAGCCCGAGCGCGCATCCGCAGTAGTGAGTCCGAGTGCGCATGCGCAGAAGTGAGCTCGAATGCGCATGTGCAGGTCTGAGCCGGACTGCGCATGCGCAGTAGTGAGCCCGATTGCGCATCCGCAGTAGTGAGTCCGTGTGCGCATGTGCAGGTCTGAGCCGGAGTGCGCATGCGCAGTAGTGGGCCCGTGCGCGCATGCGCAGTAGTGAGCCCGGGTGCTCATGCGCAGTAGTGAGCCCCAGCGCGCATCCGCAGTAGTGAGCCCGATTGCGCATCCGCAGTAGTGAGTCCGTGTGCGCATGTGCAGGTCTGAGCCGGACTGCGCATGCGCAGTAGTGGGCCCGTGCGCGCATGCGCAGTAGTGAGCCCGTGTGCGCATGCGCAGTAGTGAGCCCGAGCGCGCATCCGCAGTAGTGAGTCCGAGTGCGCATGCGCAGTAGTGAGCCCGAGCGCGCATCCGCAGTAGTGAGTCCGAGTGCGCATGCGCAGTAGTGACCCCGAATGCGCATGAGTAGTAGTGAGTTCGAGTGCGCATGAGCAGTAGTGACCCCGAGTGCGCATGAGCAGTAGTGAGTCCGAGTGCGCATGAGCAGTAGTGACCCCAAGTGCGCATGAGCAGTAGTGACCCCGAGTGCGCATGCACAGTAGTGAGCCCGATTGCGCATCCGCAGTAGTGAGTCCGAGTGCGCATGCACAGTACTGACCCCGAATGCGCATGAGCAGTTTTGAGTCCGAGTGCGCATGAGCAGTAGTGAGTCCGAGTGCGCATGAGCAGTAGTGACCCCGAGTGCGCATGAGCAGTAGTGACCCCGAGTGCGCATGCACAGTAGTGAGCCCGATTGCGCATCCGCAGTAGTGAGTCCGTGTGCGCATGTGCAGGTCTGAGCCGGAGTGCGCATGCGCAGTAGTGAGTCCGAGTGCGCATGCGCAGTAGTGGGCCCGTGCGCGCATGCGCAGTAGTGAGCCCGGGTGCTCATGCGCAGTAGTGAGCCCCAGCGCGCATCCGCAGTAGTGAGCCCGATTGCGCATCCGCAGTAGTGAGTCCGTGTGCGCATGTGCAGGTCTGAGCCGGAGTGCGCATGCGCAGTAGTGAGTCCGAGTGCGCATGCGCAGTAGTGAGCCCGGGTGCGCATGCGCAGTAGTGAGCCCGAGCGCGCATCCGCAGTAGTGAGTCCGAGTGCGCATGCGCAGTAGTGACCCCGAATGCGCATTAGCAGTAGTGAATCCGAGTGCGCATGAGCAGTAGTGACCGCGAGTGCGCATGAGCAGTAGTGAGACCGAGTGCGCATGAGCAGTAGTGACCCCGAGTGCGCATGAGCAGTAGTGACCCCGTGTGCGCATGAGCAGTAGTGAGTCCGAGTGCGCATGAGCAGTAGTGACCCCGAGTGCGCATGAGCAGTAGTGACCCCGTGTGCGCATGAGCAGTAGTGAGTCCGAGTGCGCATGAGCAGTAGTGACCCCGAGTGCGCATGAGCAGTAGTGAGTCCGAGTGCGCATGAGCAGTACTGACCCCGAGTGCGCATGAGCAGTAGTGAGTCCGAGTGCGCATGAGCAGTAGTGACTCCGAGTGCGCATGCACATTAGTGAGCCCGAGTGTGCATGAGTAGTAGTGTCCCCGAGTGCGCATGCACAGTAGTGAGCCCGTGTGCGCATGCACAGTAGTGAGCCCGTGTGCGCATGCGCAGAAGTGAGCTCGAATGCGCATGTGCAGGTCTGAGCCGGAGTGCGCATGCGCAGTAGTGGGCCCGTGCGCGCATGCGCAGTAGTGAGCCCGGGTGCGCATGCGCAGTAGTGAGCCCGAGCTCGCATCCGCAGTAGTGAGCCCGATTGCGCATCCGCAGTAGTGAGTCCGAGTGCGCATGAGCAGTAGTGACCCCGAGTGCGCATGCACATTAGTGAGCCCGAGTGTGCATGAGTAGTAGTGTCCCCGAGTGCGCATGCACAGTAGTGGGCCCGTGCGCGCATGCGCAGTAGTGAGCCCGGGTGCGCATGCGCAGTAGTGAGCCCGAGCGCGCATCCGCAGTAGTGAGCCCGATTGCGCATCCGCAGTAGTGAGTCCGTGTGCGCATGTGCAGGTCTGAGCCGGAGTGCGCATGCGCAGTAGTGGGCCCGTGCGCGCATGCGCAGTAGTGAGCCCGGGTGCGCATGCGCAGTAGTGAGCCCGAGCGCGCATCCGCAGTAGTGAGCCCGATTGCGCATCCGCAGTAGTGAGTCCGTGTGCGCATGTGCAGGTCTGAGCCGGAGTGCGCATGCGCAGTAGTGGGCCCGTGCGCGCATGGGCAGTAGTGAGCCCGTGTGCGCATGCACAGTAGTGAGCCCGAGCGCGCATCCGCAGTAGTGAGTCCGAGTGCGCATGCGCAGTAGTGACCCCGAATGCGCATTAGCAGTAGTGAATCCGAGTGCGCATGAGCAGTAGTGACCGCGAGTGCGCATGAGCAGTAGTGAGACCGAGTGCGCATGAGCAGTAGTGACCCCGAGTGCGCATGAGCAGTAGTGACCCCGTGTGCGCATGAGCAGTAGTGAGTCCGAGTGCGCATGAGCAGTAGTGACCCCGAGTGCGCATGAGCAGTAGTGAGTCCGAGTGCGCATGAGCAGTACTGACCCCGAGTGCGCATGAGCAGTAGTGAGTCCGAGTGCGCATGAGCAGTAGTGACTCCGAGTGCGCATGCACATTAGTGAGCCCGAGTGCGCATGAGCAGTAGTGACCCCGTGTGCGCATGAGCAGTAGTGAGTCCGAGTCCGCATGCGCAGAAGTGAGCTCGAATGCGCATGTGCAGGTCTGAGCCGGACTGCGCATGCGCAGTAGTGAGCCCGATTGCGCATCCGCAGTAGTGAGTCCGTGTGCGCATGTGCAGGTCTGAGCCGGAGTGCGCGTGCGCAGTAGTGGGCCCGAGCGCGCATGCGCAGTAGTGAGCCCGTGCGCGCATGCGCAGTAGTGAGCCCGGGTGCGCATGCGCAGTAGTGAGCCCGAGCGCGCATGCGCAGTAGTGAGCCCGGGTGCGCATGCGCAGTAGTGAGCCCGGGTGCGCATGCGCAGTAGTGAGCCCGAGCGCGCATGCGCAGTAGTGAGCCCGTGTGCGCATGCGCAGAAGTGAGCTCGAATGCGCATGTGCAGGTCTGAGCCGGAGTGCGCATGCGCAGTAGTGGGCCCGTGCGCGCATGCGCAGCAGTGTGGCCGTGTTCGCATGCGCAGTAGTGAGCCCGGCTGCGCATGCGCAGTAGTGAGCCCGAGCTCGCATCCGCAGTAGTGAGCCCGATTGCGCATCGGCAGTAGTGAGTCCGTGTGCGCATGTGCAGGTCTGAGCCGGAGTGCGCATGCGCAGTAGTGAGCCCGAGCGCGCATCCGCAGTACTGAGTCCGAGTGCGCGTGAGCAGTAGGACCCCGAGTGCGCATTCACAGTAGTAAGCCCGAGTGCGCATGAGCAGTAGTGAGTCCGAGTGCGCATGAGCAGTAGTGACCCCGAGTGCGCATGAGCAGTAGTGACCCCGAGTGCGCATGCACAGTAGTGAGCCCGATTGCGCATCCGCAGTAGTGAGTCCGTGTGCGCATGTGCAGGTCTGAGCCGGAGTGCGCATGCGCAGTAGTGAGTCCGAGTGCGCATGCGCAGTAGTGGGCCCGTGCGCGCATGCGCAGTAGTGAGCCCGGGTGCTCATGCGCAGTAGTGAGCCCCAGCGCGCATCCGCAGTAGTGAGCCCGATTGCGCATCCGCAGTAGTGAGTCCGTGTGCGCATGTGCAGGTCTGAGCCGGAGTGCGCATGCGCAGTAGTGAGTCCGAGTGCGCATGCGCAGTAGTGAGCCCGGGTGCGCATGCGCAGTAGTGAGCCCGAGCGCGCATCCGCAGTAGTGAGTCCGAGTGCGCATGCGCAGTAGTGACCCCGAATGCGCATTAGCAGTAGTGAATCCGAGTGCGCATGAGCAGTAGTGACCGCGAGTGCGCATGAGCAGTAGTGAGACCGAGTGCGCATGAGCAGTAGTGACCCCGAGTGCGCATGAGCAGTAGTGACCCCGTGTGCGCATGAGCAGTAGTGAGTCCGAGTGCGCATGAGCAGTAGTGACCCCGAGTGCGCATGAGCAGTAGTGACCCCGTGTGCGCATGAGCAGTAGTGAGTCCGAGTGCGCATGAGCAGTAGTGACCCCGAGTGCGCATGAGCAGTAGTGAGTCCGAGTGCGCATGAGCAGTACTGACCCCGAGTGCGCATGAGCAGTAGTGAGTCCGAGTGCGCATGAGCAGTAGTGACTCCGAGTGCGCATGCACATTAGTGAGCCCGAGTGTGCATGAGTAGTAGTGTCCCCGAGTGCGCATGCACAGTAGTGAGCCCGTGTGCGCATGCACAGTAGTGAGCCCGTGTGCGCATGCGCAGAAGTGAGCTCGAATGCGCATGTGCAGGTCTGAGCCGGAGTGCGCATGCGCAGTAGTGGGCCCGTGCGCGCATGCGCAGTAGTGAGCCCGGGTGCGCATGCGCAGTAGTGAGCCCGAGCTCGCATCCGCAGTAGTGAGCCCGATTGCGCATCCGCAGTAGTGAGTCCGAGTGCGCATGAGCAGTAGTGACCCCGAGTGCGCATGCACATTAGTGAGCCCGAGTGTGCATGAGTAGTAGTGTCCCCGAGTGCGCATGCACAGTAGTGGGCCCGTGCGCGCATGCGCAGTAGTGAGCCCGGGTGCGCATGCGCAGTAGTGAGCCCGAGCGCGCATCCGCAGTAGTGAGCCCGATTGCGCATCCGCAGTAGTGAGTCCGTGTGCGCATGTGCAGGTCTGAGCCGGAGTGCGCATGCGCAGTAGTGGGCCCGTGCGCGCATGCGCAGTAGTGAGCCCGGGTGCGCATGCGCAGTAGTGAGCCCGAGCGCGCATCCGCAGTAGTGAGCCCGATTGCGCATCCGCAGTAGTGAGTCCGTGTGCGCATGTGCAGGTCTGAGCCGGAGTGCGCATGCGCAGTAGTGGGCCCGTGCGCGCATGGGCAGTAGTGAGCCCGTGTGCGCATGCACAGTAGTGAGCCCGAGCGCGCATCCGCAGTAGTGAGTCCGAGTGCGCATGCGCAGTAGTGACCCCGAATGCGCATTAGCAGTAGTGAATCCGAGTGCGCATGAGCAGTAGTGACCGCGAGTGCGCATGAGCAGTAGTGAGACCGAGTGCGCATGAGCAGTAGTGACCCCGAGTGCGCATGAGCAGTAGTGACCCCGTGTGCGCATGAGCAGTAGTGAGTCCGAGTGCGCATGAGCAGTAGTGACCCCGAGTGCGCATGAGCAGTAGTGAGTCCGAGTGCGCATGAGCAGTACTGACCCCGAGTGCGCATGAGCAGTAGTGAGTCCGAGTGCGCATGAGCAGTAGTGACTCCGAGTGCGCATGCACATTAGTGAGCCCGAGTGCGCATGAGCAGTAGTGACCCCGTGTGCGCATGAGCAGTAGTGAGTCCGAGTCCGCATGCGCAGAAGTGAGCTCGAATGCGCATGTGCAGGTCTGAGCCGGACTGCGCATGCGCAGTAGTGAGCCCGATTGCGCATCCGCAGTAGTGAGTCCGTGTGCGCATGTGCAGGTCTGAGCCGGAGTGCGCGTGCGCAGTAGTGGGCCCGAGCGCGCATGCGCAGTAGTGAGCCCGTGCGCGCATGCGCAGTAGTGAGCCCGGGTGCGCATGCGCAGTAGTGAGCCCGAGCGCGCATGCGCAGTAGTGAGCCCGGGTGCGCATGCGCAGTAGTGAGCCCGGGTGCGCATGCGCAGTAGTGAGCCCGAGCGCGCATGCGCAGTAGTGAGCCCGTGTGCGCATGCGCAGAAGTGAGCTCGAATGCGCATGTGCAGGTCTGAGCCGGAGTGCGCATGCGCAGTAGTGGGCCCGTGCGCGCATGCGCAGCAGTGTGGCCGTGTTCGCATGCGCAGTAGTGAGCCCGGCTGCGCATGCGCAGTAGTGAGCCCGAGCTCGCATCCGCAGTAGTGAGCCCGATTGCGCATCGGCAGTAGTGAGTCCGTGTGCGCATGTGCAGGTCTGAGCCGGAGTGCGCATGCGCAGTAGTGAGCCCGAGCGCGCATCCGCAGTACTGAGTCCGAGTGCGCGTGAGCAGTAGGACCCCGAGTGCGCATTCACAGTAGTAAGCCCGAGTGCGCATGAGCAGTAGTGAGTCCGAGTGCGCATGAGCAGTAGTGACCCCGAGTGCGCGTCCACAGTAGTGAGCCCGAGTGCGCATGAGCAGTAGTGAGTCCGAGTGCGCGTGAGAAGTAGTGACCCCGAGTGCGCATGCACAGTAGTGAGTCCGAGTGCGTGTGAGCAGTAGTGACCCCAAGTGCGCACGAGCAGTAGTGAGTCCGAGTGCGCATGAGCAGTAGTGACCCCGAGTGCGCGTGCACAGTAGTGAGACCGATTGCGCATCCGCAGTAGTGAGTCCGTGTGCGCATGTGCAGGTCTGAGCCGGAGTGCGCATGCGCAGAAGTGAGCTCGAATGCGCATGTGCAGGTCTGAGCCGGAGTGCGCATGCGCAGTAGTGGGCCCGTGCACGCATGCGCAGTAGTGAGCCCGGGTGCGCATGCGCTGTAGTGAGCCCGAGCGCGCATGCGCAGTAGTGAGTCCGATTGCGCATGTGCAGGTCTGAGCCGGAGTGCGCATGCGCAGTAGTGACCCCGAATGCGCATGAGCAGCAGTGAGTCCGAGTGCGCATGAGCAGTAGTGACCCCGAGTGCGCATGAGCAGTAGTGACCCCGAGTGCGCATGCACATTAGTGAGTCCGAGTGCGCATGAGCAGTTGTAACCCCGAGTGCGCGTGCACAGTAGTGCGCCCCTGTGCGCATGAGCAGTAGAGAGTCCGAGTGCGTGTGAGCAGTAGTGACCCCAAGTGCGCATGAGCAGTAGTGAGTCCGAGTGCGCATGAGCAGTAGTGACCCCGAGTGCGCGTGAGCAGTAGTGACCCCGAGTGCGCATGCACAGTAGTGAGCCCGATTGCGCATCCGCAGTAGTGAGTCCGTGTGCGCATGTGCGGGTCTGAGCCGGAGTGCGCATGCGCAGTAGTGAGCCCGGGTGCGCATGCGCAGTAGTGAGCCCGAGTGCGCGTGCACAGTAGTGAGCCCGAGTGCGCATGAGCAGTAGTGAGTCCGAGTGCGCGTGAGCAGTAGTGACCCCGAGTGCGCATGCACAGTAGTGAGTCCGAGTGCGCATGAGCAGTAGTGACCCCGAGTGCGCGTGCACAGTAGAGCGCCCCTGTGCGCATGAGCAGTAGTGAGTCCGAGTGCGCGTGAGCAGTAGTGACCCCAAATGCGCATGAGCAGTAGTGAGTCCGAGTGCGCATGAGCAGTAGTGACCCCGAGTGCGCATTCACAGTAGTAAGCCCGAGTGCGCATGAGCAGTAGTGAGTCCGAGTGCGCATGAGCAGTAGTGACCCCGAGTGCGCGTGCACAGTAGTGAGCCCGAGTGCGCATGAGCAGTAGTGAGTCCGAGTGCGCGTGAGCAGTAGTGACCCCGAGTGCGCATGCACAGTAGTGAGTCCGAGTGCGTGTGAGCAGTAGTGACCCCAAGTGCGCATGAGCAGTAGTGAGTCCGAGTGCGCATGCGCAGTTGTGACCCCGAAAGCGCATGAGCAGTAGTGAGTCCGAGTGCGCATGCACAGTAGTGAGCCCGAGTGCGCACGAGCAGTAGTGAGTCCAAGTGCGCATGAGCAGTAGTGACCCCGAGTGCGCGTGCACAGTAGTAAGCCCGAGTGCGCATGAGTAGTAGTGAGTCCGAGTGCGCGTGAGCAGTAGTGACCCCGACTGCGCATGCACAGTAGTGAGTCCGAGTGCGCATGAGCAGTAGTGACCCCGAGTGCGCGTGCACAGTAGAGCGCCCCTGTGCGCATGAGCAGTAGTGAGTCCGAGTGCGCGTGAGCAGTAGTGACCCCAAGTGCGCATGAGCAGTAGTGAGTCCGAGTGCGCATGAGCAGTAGTGAATCCGAGTGCGCATGAGCAGTAGTGACCCCGAGTGCGCATGCACAGTAGTGAGACCGATTGCGCATCCGCAGTAGTGAGTCCGTGTGCGCATGTGCAGGTCTGAGCCGGAGTGCGCATGTACAGTAGTGGGCCCGTGCGCGCATGCGCAGTAGTGATCCCGGGTGCGCATGCGCAGCAGTGAGCCCGAGCGCGCATCCGCAGTAGTGAGCCCGAGCGCGCATGCGCAGTGGTGAGTCCGATTGCGCATGTGCAGGTCTGAGCCGGAGTGCGCATGCGCAGTAGTGGGCCCGTGCGCGCATGCGCAGTAGTGAGCCCGTGTGCGCATGCGCAGTAGTGAGCCCGAGCGCGCATCCGCAGTAGTGAGTCCGAGTGCGCATGCACAGTAGTGAGCCCGATTGCGCATCCGCAGTAGTGAGTCCGTGTGCGCATGTGCGGGTCTGAGCCGGAGTGCGCATGCGCAGTAGTGGGTCCGTGCGCGCATGCGCAGTAGTGAGCCCGGGTGCGCATGCGCAGTAGTGAGCCCGAGCGCGCATCCGCAGTAGTGAGCCCGAGCGCGCATGCGCAGTAGTGAGTCCGATTGCGCATGTGCAGGTGTGAGCCGGAGTGCGCATGCGCAGTAGTGACCCCGAATGCGCATGAGCAGTAGTGAGTCCGAGTGCGCATGAGCAGTAGTGACCCCGAGTGCGCGTGCACAGTAGAGCGCCCCTGTGCGCATGAGCAGTAGTGAGTCCGAGTGCGCGTGAGCAGTAGTGACCCCAAGTGCGCATGAGCAGTAGTGAGTCCGAGTGCGCATGAGCAGTAGTGACCCCGAGTGCGCATGAGCAGTAGTGACCCCGAGTGCGCATGCACAGTAGTGAGCCCGAGTGCGCACGAGCAGTAGTGAGTCCGAGTGCGCATGCGCAGTAGTGACCCCGAGTGCGCGTGCACAGTAGTGAGCACGAGTGCGCATGAGCAGTAGTGAGTCCGAGTGCGCGTGAGCAGTAGTGACCCCGAGTGCGCATGCACAGTAGTGAGTCCGAGTGCGCATGAGCAGTAGTGACCCCGAGTGCGCGTGCACAGTAGAGCGCCCCTGTGCGCATGAGCAGTAGTGAGTCCGAGTGCGCGTGAGCAGTAGTGACCCCAAGTGCGCATGAGCAGTAGTGAGTCCGAGTGCGCATGAGCAGTAGTGACCCCGAGTGCGCATGAGCAGTAGTGACCCCGAGTGCGCATGCACAGTAGTGAGCCCGATTGCGCATCCGCTGTAGTGAGTCCGTGTGCGCATGTGCAGGTCTCAGCCGGAGTGCGCATGCGCAGTAGTGGGCCCGTGCGCGCATGCGCAGTAGTGAGCCCGGGTGCGCATGCGCAGTAGTGAGCCCGAGCGCGCATGCGCAGTAGTGAGTCCGATTGCGCATGTGCAGGTCTGAGCCGGAGTGCGCATGCGCAGTAGTGGGCCCGTGCGCGCATGCGCAGTAGTGAGCCCGTGTGCGCATGCGCAGTAGTGAGCCCGAGCGCGCATCCGCAGTAGTGAGCCCGATTGCGCATCCGCAGTAGTGAGTCCGAGTGCGCGTGAGCAGTAGTGACCCCGAGTGCGCATGCACAGTAGTGAGTCCGAGTGCGCATGCGCAGTAGTGACCCCGAGTGCGCATGCACAGTAGTGACCCCGAGTGCGCATGCACAGTAGTGAGCCCGATTGCGCATCCGCAGTAGTGAGGCTGTGTGCGCATGTGCAGGTCTGAGCCGGAGTGCGCATGCGCAGTAGTGGGCCCGTGCGCGCATGCGCAGTAGTGAGCCCTGGTGCGCATGCGCAGTAGTGACCCCGAGTGCGCATGAGCAGTAGTGAGTCCGAGTGCGCATGAGCAGTAGTGACCCCGAGTGCGCATGAGCAGTAGTGACCCCGAGTGCGCGTGCACAGTAGTGCGCCCCTGTGCGCATGAGCAGTAGTGAGTCCGAGTGTGCGTGAGCAGTAGTGACCCCAAGTGCGCATGAGCAGTAGTGAGTCCGAGTGCGCATGAGCAGTAGTGACCCCGAGTGCGCATGAGCAGTAGTGACCCCGAGAGCGCATGCACAGTAGTGAGCCCGATTGCGCATCCGCAGTAGTGAGTCCGTGTGCGCATGTGCAGGTCTGAGCCGGAGTGCGCATGCGCAGTAGTGGGCCCGTGCGCGCATGCGCAGTAGTGAGCCCTGGTGCGCATGCGCAGTAGTGACCCCGAGTGCGCATGAGCAGTAGTGACCCCGAGTGCGCATGCACAGTAGTGAGCCCGATTGCGCATCCGCAGTAGTGAGGCTGTGTGCGCATGTGCAGGTCTGAGCCGGAGTGCGCATGCGCAGTAGTGGGCCCGTGCGCGCATGCGCAGTAGTGAGCCCGTGTGCGCATGCGCAGTAGTGAGCCCGAGCGCGCATCCGCAGTAGTGAGCCCGATTGCGCATCCGCAGTAGTGAGTCCGAGTGCGCGTGAGCAGTAGTGACCCCGAGTGCGCATGCACAGTAGTGAGTCCGAGTGCGCATGCGCAGTAGTGACCCCGAGTGCGCATGAGCAGTAGTGAGTCCGAGTGCGCGTGAGCAGTAGTGACCCCGAGTGCGCATGCACAGTAGTGAGCGCGAGTGCGCATGAGCAGTAGTGAGTCCGAGTGCGCATGAGCAGTAGTGACCCCGAGTGCGCGTGCACAGTAGTGCGCCCCTGTGCGCATGAGCAGTAGTGAGTCCGAGTGTGCGTGAGCAGTAGTGACCCCAAGTGCGCATGAGCAGTAGTGAGTCCGAGTGCGCATGAGCAGTAGTGACCCCGAGTGCGCATGAGCAGTAGTGACCCCGAGAGCGCATGCACAGTAGTGAGCCCGATTGCGCATCCGCAGTAGTGAGTCCGTGTGCGCATGTGCAGGTCTGAGCCGGAGTGCGCATGCGCAGTAGTGGGCCCGTGCGCGCATGCGCAGTAGTGAGCCCTGGTGCGCATGCGCAGTAGTGACCCCGAGTGCGCATGAGCAGTAGTGACCCCGAGTGCGCATGCACAGTAGTGAGCCCGATTGCGCATCCGCAGTAGTGAGGCTGTGTGCGCATGTGCAGGTCTGAGCCGGAGTGCGCATGCGCAGTAGTGGGCCCGTGCGCGCATGCGCAGTAGTGAGCCCGGGTGCGCATGCGCAGTAGTGACCCCGACTGCGCATGCACAGTAGTCAGCCCGAGTGCGCATGAGCAGTAGTGAGTCCGAGTGCGCATGAGCAGTAGTGACCCCGAGTGTGCGTGCACAGTAGTGCGCCCCTGTGCGCATGAGCAGTAGTGAGTCCGAGTGCGCGTGAGCAGTAGTGACCCCAAGTGCGTATGAGCAGTAGTGAGTCCGAGTGCGCATGAGCAGTAGGGACCCCGAGTGCGCATGAGCAGTAGTGACCCCGAGTGCGCATGCACAGTAGTGAGCCCGATTGCGCATCCTGCGTTAGTGAGTCCGTGTGCGCATGTGCAGGTCTGAGCCGGAGTGCGCATGCGCAGTAGTGGGCCTGTGCGCGCATGCGCAGTAGTGAGCCCGGGTGCGCATGCGCAGTAGTGAGCCCGAGCGCGCATCCGCAGTAGTGAGCCCGAGCGCGCATGCGCAGTGGTGAGTCCGATTGCGCATGTGCAGGTCTGAGCCGGAGTGCGCATGCGCAGTAGTGGGCCCGTGCGCGCATGCGCAGTAGTGAGCCCGAGCGCGCATCCGCAGTAGTGAGTCCGAGTGCGCATGCGCAGAAGTGAGCTCGAATGCGCATGTGCAGGTCTGAGCCGGACTGCGCATGCGCAGTAGTGAGCCCGATTGCGCATCCGCAGTAGTGAGTCCGTGTGCGCATGTGCAGGTCTGAGCCGGAGTGCGCATGCGCAGTAGTGGGCCCGTGCGCGCATGCGCAGTAGTGAGCCCGGGTGCTCTTGCGCAGTAGTGAGCCCCAGCGCGCATCCGCAGTAGTGAGCCCGATTGCGCATCCGCAGTAGTGAGTCCGTGTGCGCATGTGCAGGTCTGAGCCGGAGTGCGCATGCGCAGTAGTGGGCCCGTGCGCGCATGCGCAGTAGTGAGCCCGTGTGCGCATGCGCAGTAGTGAGCCCGAGCGCGCATCCGCAGTAGTGAGTCCGAGTGCGCATGCGCAGTAGTGAGCCCGAGCGCGCATCCGCAGTAGTGAGTCCGAGTGCGCATGCGCAGTAGTGACCCCGAATGCGCATGAGTAGTAGTGAGTTCGAGTGCGCATGAGCAGTAGTGACCCCGAGTGCGCATGAGCAGTAGTGAGTCCGAGTGCGCATGAGCAGTAGTGACCCCAAGTGCGCATGAGCAGTAGTGACCCCGAGTGCGCATGCACAGTAGTGAGCCCGATTGCGCATCCGCAGTAGTGAGTCCGAGTGCGCATGCACAGTACTGACCCCGAATGCGCATGAGCAGTTTTGAGTTCGAGTGCGCATGAGCAGTAGTGACCCCGAGTGCGCATGAGCAGTAGTGAGTCCGAGTGCGCATCAGCAGTAGTGACCCCGAGTGCGCATGCACAGTAGTGAGCCCGTGTGCGCATGCGCAGAAGTGAGCTCGAGTGCGCATGTGCAGGTCTGAGCCGGACTGCGCATGCGCAGTAGTGAGCCCGTGCGCGCATGCGCAGTAGTGACCCCGAATGCGCATGAGCAGTAGTGAGTCCGAGTGCGCATGAGCAGTAGTGACCCCGAGTGCGCATGAGCAGTAGTGACCCCGAGTGCGCATGCACAGTAGTGAGCCCGATTGCGCATCCTGCGTTAGTGAGTCCGTGTGCGCATGTGCAGGTCTGAGCCGGAGTGCGCATGCGCAGTAGTGGGCCTGTGCGCGCATGCGCAGTAGTGAGCCCGGGTGCGCATGCGCAGTGGTGAGCCCGAGCGCGCATCCGCAGTAGTGAGCCCGAGCGCGCATGCGCAGTGGTGAGTCCGATTGCGCATGTGCAGGTCTGAGCCGGAGTGCGCATGTGCAGGTCTGAGCCGGAGTGCGCATGCGCAGTAGTGGGCCCGTGCGCGCATGCGCAGTAGTGAGCCCGAGCGCGCATCCGCAGTAGTGAGTCCGAGTGCGCATGCGCAGAAGTGAGCTCGAATGCGCATGTGCAGGTCTGAGCCGGACTGCGCATGCGCAGTAGTGAGCCCGATTGCGCATCCGCAGTAGTGAGTCCGTGTGCGCATGTGCAGGTCTGAGCCGGAGTGCGCATGCGCAGTAGTGGGCCCGTGCGCGCATGCGCAGTAGTGAGCCCGGGTGCTCATGCGCAGTAGTGAGCCCCAGCGCGCATCCGCAGTAGTGAGCCCGATTGCGCATCCGCAGTAGTGAGTCCGTGTGCGCATGTGCAGGTCTGAGCCGGAGTGCGCATGCGCAGTAGTGGGCCCGTGCGCGCATGCGCAGTAGTGAGCCCGTGTGCGCATGCGCAGTAGTGAGCCCGAGCGCGCATCGGCAGTAGTGAGTCCGAGTGCGCATGCGCAGTAGTGAGCCCGAGCGCGCATCCGCAGTAGTGAGTCCGAGTGCGCATGCGCAGTAGTGACCCCGAATGCGCATGAGTAGTAGTGAGTTCGAGTGCGCATGAGCAGTAGTGACCCCGAGTGCGCATGAGCAGTAGTGAGTCCGAGTGCGCATGAGCAGTAGTGACCCCAAGTGCGCATGAGCAGTAGTGACCCCGAGTGCGCATGCACAGTAGTGAGCCCGATTGCGCATCCGCAGTAGTGAGTCCGAGTGCGCATGCACAGTACTGACCCCGAATGCGCATGAGCAGTTTTGAGTCCGAGTGCGCATGAGCAGTAGTGACCCCGAGTGCGCATGAGCAGTAGTGAGTCCGAGTGCGCATCAGCAGTAGTGACCCCGAGTGCGCATGCACAGTAGTGAGCCCGTGTGCGCATGCGCAGAAGTGAGCTCGAGTGCGCATGTGCAGGTCTGAGCCGGACTGCGCATGCGCAGTAGTGAGCCCGTGCGCGCATGCGCAGTAGTGACCCCGAATGCGCATGAGCAGTAGTGAGTCCGAGTGCGCATGAGCAGTAGTGACCCCGAGTGCGCATTAGCAGTAGTGACCCCGAGTGCGCATGAGCAGTAGTGAATCCGAGTGCACATGAGCAGTAGTGACCCCGAGTGCGCATGAGCAGTAGTGAGTCCGAGTGCGCATGAGCAGTAGTGACCCCGAGTGCGCATGAGCAGTAGTGACCCCGAGTGCGCATGCACAGTAGTGAGCCCGATTGCGCATCCGCAGTAGTGAGTCCGTGTGCGCATGTGCAGGTCTGAGCCGGAGTGCGCATGCGCAGTAGTGAGTCCGAGTGCGCATGCGCAGTAGTGGGCCCGTGCGCGCATGCGCAGTAGTGAGCCCGGGTGCTCATGCGCAGTAGTGAGCCCCAGCGCGCATCCGCAGTAGTGAGCCCGATTGCGCATCCGCAGTAGTGAGTCCGTGTGCGCATGTGCAGGTCTGAGCCGGAGTGCGCATGCGCAGTAGTGGGCCCGTGCGCGCATGCGCAGTAGTGAGCCCGGGTGCGCATGCGCAGTAGTGAGCCCGAGCGCGCATCCGCAGTAGTGAGCCCGATTGCGCATCCGCAGTAGTGAGTCCGTGTGCGCATGTGCAGGTCTGAGCCGGAGTGCGCATGCGCAGTAGTGGGCCCGTGCGCGCATGGGCAGTAGTGAGCCCGTGTGCGCATGCGCAGTAGTGAGCCCGAGCGCGCATCCGCAGTAGTGAGTCCGAGTGCGCATGCGCAGTAGTGACCCCGAATGCGCATTAGCAGTAGTGAATCCGAGTGCGCATGAGCAGTAGTGACCGCGAGTGCGCATGAGCAGTAGTGAGACCGAGTGCGCATGAGCAGTAGTGACCCCGAGTGCGCATGAGCAGTAGTGACCCCGTGTGCGCATGAGCAGTAGTGAGTCCGAGTGCGCATGAGCAGTAGTGACCCCGAGTGCGCATGAGCAGTAGTGAGTCCGAGTGCGCATGAGCAGTACTGACCCCGAGTGCGCATGAGCAGTAGTGAGTCCGAGTGCGCATGCACAGTAGTGAGCCCGATTGCGCATCCGCAGTAGTGAGTCCGAGTGCGCATGCACAGTACTGACCCCGAATGCGCATGAGCAGTTTTGAGTCCGAGTGCGCATGAGCAGTAGTGACCCCGAGTGCGCATGAGCAGTAGTGAGTCCGAGTGCGCATCAGCAGTAGTGACCCCGAGTGCGCATGCACAGTAGTGAGCCCGTGTGCGCATGCGCCGAAGTGAGCTCGAGTGCGCATGTGCAGGTCTGAGCCGGACTGCGCATGCGCAGTAGTGAGCCCGTGCGCGCATGCGCAGTAGTGACCCCGAATGCGCATGAGCAGTAGTGAGTCCGAGTGCGCATGAGCAGTAGTGACCCCGAGTGCGCATGAGCAGTAGTGACCCCGAGTGCGCATGCACAGTAGTGAGCCCGATTGCGCATCCGCAGTAGTGAGTCCGTGTGCGCATGTGCAGGTCTGAGCCGGAGTGCGCATGCGCAGTAGTGAGCCCGAGCGCGCATCCGCAGTACTGAGTCCGAGTGCGCGTGAGCAGTAGGACCCCGAGTGCGCATTCACAGTAGTAAGCCCGAGTGCGCATGAGCAGTAGTGAGTCCGAGTGCGCATGAGCAGTAGTGACCCCGAGTGCGCGTGCACAGTAGTGAGCCCGAGTGCGCATGAGCAGTAGTGAGTCCGAGTGCGCGTGAGAAGTAGTGACCCCGAGTGCGCATGCACAGTAGTGAGTCCGAGTGCGTGTGAGCAGTAGTGACCCCAAGTGCGCATGAGCAGTAGTGAGTCCGAGTGCGCATGCGCAGTTGTGACCCCGAAAGCGCATGAGCAGTAGTGAGTCCGAGTTCGCATGCACAGTAGTGAGCCCGAGTGCGCACGAGCAGTAGTGAGTCCGAGTGCGCATGAGCAGTAGTGACCCCGAGTGCGCGTGCACAGTAGTGAGACCGATTGCGCATCCGCAGTAGTGAGTCCGTGTGCGCATGTGCAGGTCTGAGCCGGAGTGCGCATGCGCAGTAGTGACCCCGAATGCGCATGAGCAGTAGTGAGTCCGAGTGCGCATGAGCAGTAGTGACCCCGAGTGCGCGTGCACAGTAGAGCGCCCCTGTGCGCATGAGCAGTAGTGAGTCCGAGTGCGCGTGAGCATTAGTGACCCCAAGTGCGCATGAGCAGTAGTGAGTCCGAGTGCGCATGAGCAGTAGTGACCCCGAGTGCGCATGCGCAGTAGTGACCCCGAGTGCGCGTGCACAGTAGTGAGCCCGAGTGCGCATGAGCAGTAGTGAGTCCGAGTGCGCGTGAGCAGTAGTGACCCCGAGTGCGCATGCACAGTAATGAGTCCGAGTGCGCATGAGCAGTAGTGACCCCGAGTGCGCGTGCACAGTAGAGCGCCCCTGTGCGCATGAGCAGTAGTGAGTCCGAGTGCGCGTGAGCAGTAGTGACCCCAAGTGCGCATGAGCAGTAGTGAGTCCGAGTGCGCATGAGCAGTAGTGACCCCGAGTGCGCATGAGCAGTAGTGACCCCGAGTGCGCATGCACAGAAGTGAGCCCGATTGCGCATCCGCTGTAGTGAGTCCGTGTGCGCATGTGCAGGTCTCAGCCGGAGTGCGCATGCGCAGTAGTGGGCCCGTGCGCGCATGCGCAGTAGTGAGCCCGGGTGCGCATGCGCAGTAGTGAGCCCGAGCGCGCATGCGCAGTAGTGAGTCCGATTGCGCATGTGCAGGTCTGAGCCGGAGTGCGCATGCGCAGTAGTGGGCCCGTGCGCGCATGCGCAGTAGTGAGCCCGTGTGCGCATGCGCAGTAGTGAGCCCGAGCGCGCATCCGCAGTAGTGAGTCCGAGTGCGCATGAGCAGTAGTGAGTCCGAGTGCGCATGAGCAGTAGTAACCCCGAGTGCGCATGAGCAGTTGTGAGTCCGAGTGCGCATCAGCAGTAGTGACCCCGAGTGCGCATGCACAGTAGTGAGCCCGTGTGCGCATGCGCAGAAGTGAGCGCGAATGCGCATCCGCTGTAGTGAGTCCGTGTGCGCATGTGCAGGTCTCAGCCGGAGTGCGCATGCGCAGTAGTGGGCCCGTGCGCGCATGCGCAGTAGTGAGCCCGGGTGCGCATGCGCAGTAGTGAGCCCGAGCGCGCATGCGCAGTAGTGAGTCCGATTGCGCATGTGCAGGTCTGAGCCGGAGTGCGCATGCGCAGTAGTGGGCCCGTGCGCGCATGCGCAGTAGTGAGCCCGTGTGCGCATGCGCAGTAGTGAGCCCGAGCGCGCATCCGCAGTAGTGAGTCCGAGTGCGCATGCGCAGTAGTGAGCCCGAATGCGCATGAGCAGTAGTGAGTCCGAGTGCGCATGAGCAGTAGTAACCCCGAGTGCGCATGAGCAGTAGTGAGTCCGAGTGCGCATCAGCAGTAGTGACCCCGAGTGCGCATGAGCAGTAGTGACCCCGAGTGCGCATGCACAGTAGTGAGCCCGTGTGCGCATGCGCAGAAGTGAGCTCGAATGCGCATGTGCAGGTCTGAGCCGGAGTGCGCATGCGCAGTAGTGGGCCCGTGCGCGCATGCGCAGTAGTGAGCCCGTGTGCGCATGCGCAGTAGTGAGCCCGAGCGCGCATCCGCAGTAGTGAGTCCGAGTGCGCATGAGCAGTAGTGAGTCGGAGTGCGCATGAGCAGTAGTAACCCCGAGTGCGCATGAGCAGTAGTGAGTCCGAGTGCGCATCAGCTGTAGTGACCCCGAGTGCGCATGCACAGTAGTGAGCCCGTGTGCGCATGCGCAGAAGTGAGCTCGAATGCGCATCCGCTGTAGTGAGTCCGTGTGCGCATGTGCAGGTGTGAGCCGGAGTGCGCATGCGCAGTAGTGACCCCGAATGCGCATGAGCAGTAGTGAGTCCGAGTGCGCATGAGCAGTAGTGACCCCGAGTGCGCGTGCACAGTAGAGCGCCCCTGTGCGCATGAGCAGTAGTGAGTCCGAGTGCGCATGCGCAGTAGTGACCCCGAGTGCGCATCCGCTGTAGTGAGTCCGTGTGCGCATGTGCAGGTCTCAGCCGGAGTGCGCATGCGCAGTAGTGGGCCCGTGCGCGCATGCGCAGTAGTGAGCCCGGGTGCGCATGCGCAGTAGTGAGCCCGAGCGCGCATCCGCAGTAGTGAGCCCGAGCGCGCATGCGCAGTAGTGAGTCCGATTGCGCATGTGCAGGTGTGAGCCGGAGTGCGCATGCGCAGTAGTGACCCCGAATGCGCATGAGCAGTAGTGAGTCCGAGTGCGCATGAGCAGTAGTGACCCCGAGTGCGCGTGCACAGTAGAGCGCCCCTGTGCGCATGAGCAGTAGTGAGTCCGAGTGCGCGTGAGCAGTAGTGACCCCAAGTGCGCATGAGCAGTAGTGAGTCCGAGTGCGCATGAGCAGTAGTGACCCCGAGTGCGCATGAGCAGTAGTGACCCCGAGTGCGCATGCACAGTAGTGAGCCCGAGTGCGCACGAGCAGTAGTGAGTCCGAGTGCGCATGCGCAGTAGTGACCCCGAGTGCGCGTGCACAGTAGTGAGCACGAGTGCGCATGAGCAGTAGTGAGTCCGAGTGCGCGTGAGCAGTAGTGACCCCGAGTGCGCATGCACAGTAGTGAGTCCGAGTGCGCATGAGCAGTAGTGACCCCGAGTGCGCGTGCACAGTAGAGCGCCCCTGTGCGCATGAGCAGTAGTGAGTCCGAGTGCGCGTGAGCAGTAGTGACCCCAAGTGCGCATGAGCAGTAGTGAGTCCGAGTGCGCATGAGCAGTAGTGACCCCGAGTGCGCATGAGCAGTAGTGACCCCGAGTGCGCATGCACAGTAGTGAGCCCGATTGCGCATCCGCTGTAGTGAGTCCGTGTGCGCATGTGCAGGTCTCAGCCGGAGTGCGCATGCGCAGTAGTGGGCCCGTGCGCGCATGCGCAGTAGTGAGCCCGGGTGCGCATGCGCAGTAGTGAGCCCGAGCGCGCATGCGCAGTAGTGAGTCCGATTGCGCATGTGCAGGTCTGAGCCGGAGTGCGCATGCGCAGTAGTGGGCCCGTGCGCGCATGCGCAGTAGTGAGCCCGTGTGCGCATGCGCAGTAGTGAGCCCGAGCGCGCATCCGCAGTAGTGAGCCCGATTGCGCATCCGCAGTAGTGAGTCCGAGTGCGCGTGAGCAGTAGTGACCCCGAGTGCGCATGCACAGTAGTGAGTCCGAGTGCGCATGCGCAGTAGTGACCCCGAGTGCGCATGCACAGTAGTGACCCCGAGTGCGCATGCACAGTAGTGAGCCCGATTGCGCATCCGCAGTAGTGAGGCTGTGTGCGCATGTGCAGGTCTGAGCCGGAGTGCGCATGCGCAGTAGTGGGCCCGTGCGCGCATGCGCAGTAGTGAGCCCTGGTGCGCATGCGCAGTAGTGACCCCGAGTGCGCATGAGCAGTAGTGAGTCCGAGTGCGCATGAGCAGTAGTGACCCCGAGTGCGCATGAGCAGTAGTGACCCCGAGTGCGCGTGCACAGTAGTGCGCCCCTGTGCGCATGAGCAGTAGTGAGTCCGAGTGTGCGTGAGCAGTAGTGACCCCAAGTGCGCATGAGCAGTAGTGAGTCCGAGTGCGCATGAGCAGTAGTGACCCCGAGTGCGCATGAGCAGTAGTGACCCCGAGAGCGCATGCACAGTAGTGAGCCCGATTGCGCATCCGCAGTAGTGAGTCCGTGTGCGCATGTGCAGGTCTGAGCCGGAGTGCGCATGCGCAGTAGTGGGCCCGTGCGCGCATGCGCAGTAGTGAGCCCTGGTGCGCATGCGCAGTAGTGACCCCGAGTGCGCATGAGCAGTAGTGACCCCGAGTGCGCATGCACAGTAGTGAGCCCGATTGCGCATCCGCAGTAGTGAGGCTGTGTGCGCATGTGCAGGTCTGAGCCGGAGTGCGCATGCGCAGTAGTGGGCCCGTGCGCGCATGCGCAGTAGTGAGCCCGTGTGCGCATGCGCAGTAGTGAGCCCGAGCGCGCATCCGCAGTAGTGAGCCCGATTGCGCATCCGCAGTAGTGAGTCCGAGTGCGCGTGAGCAGTAGTGACCCCGAGTGCGCATGCACAGTAGTGAGTCCGAGTGCGCATGCGCAGTAGTGACCCCGAGTGCGCATGAGCAGTAGTGAGTCCGAGTGCGCGTGAGCAGTAGTGACCCCGAGTGCGCATGCACAGTAGTGAGCGCGAGTGCGCATGAGCAGTAGTGAGTCCGAGTGCGCATGAGCAGTAGTGACCCCGAGTGCGCGTGCACAGTAGTGCGCCCCTGTGCGCATGAGCAGTAGTGAGTCCGAGTGTGCGTGAGCAGTAGTGACCCCAAGTGCGCATGAGCAGTAGTGAGTCCGAGTGCGCATGAGCAGTAGTGACCCCGAGTGTGCGTGCACAGTAGTGCGCCCCTGTGCGCATGAGCAGTAGTGAGTCCGAGTGCGCGTGAGCAGTAGTGACCCCAAGTGCGTATGAGCAGTAGTGAGTCCGAGTGCGCATGAGCAGTAGGGACCCCGAGTGCGCATGAGCAGTAGTGACCCCGAGTGCGCATGCACAGTAGTGAGCCCGATTGCGCATCCTGCGTTAGTGAGTCCGTGTGCGCATGTGCAGGTCTGAGCCGGAGTGCGCATGCGCAGTAGTGGGCCTGTGCGCGCATGCGCAGTAGTGAGCCCGGGTGCGCATGCGCAGTAGTGAGCCCGAGCGCGCATCCGCAGTAGTGAGCCCGAGCGCGCATGCGCAGTGGTGAGTCCGATTGCGCATGTGCAGGTCTGAGCCGGAGTGCGCATGCGCAGTAGTGGGCCCGTGCGCGCATGCGCAGTAGTGAGCCCGAGCGCGCATCCGCAGTAGTGAGTCCGAGTGCGCATGCGCAGAAGTGAGCTCGAATGCGCATGTGCAGGTCTGAGCCGGACTGCGCATGCGCAGTAGTGAGCCCGATTGCGCATCCGCAGTAGTGAGTCCGTGTGCGCATGTGCAGGTCTGAGCCGGAGTGCGCATGCGCAGTAGTGGGCCCGTGCGCGCATGCGCAGTAGTGAGCCCGGGTGCTCTTGCGCAGTAGTGAGCCCCAGCGCGCATCCGCAGTAGTGAGCCCGATTGCGCATCCGCAGTAGTGAGTCCGTGTGCGCATGTGCAGGTCTGAGCCGGAGTGCGCATGCGCAGTAGTGGGCCCGTGCGCGCATGCGCAGTAGTGAGCCCGTGTGCGCATGCGCAGTAGTGAGCCCGAGCGCGCATCCGCAGTAGTGAGTCCGAGTGCGCATGCGCAGTAGTGAGCCCGAGCGCGCATCCGCAGTAGTGAGTCCGAGTGCGCATGCGCAGTAGTGACCCCGAATGCGCATGAGTAGTAGTGAGTTCGAGTGCGCATGAGCAGTAGTGACCCCGAGTGCGCATGAGCAGTAGTGAGTCCGAGTGCGCATGAGCAGTAGTGACCCCAAGTGCGCATGAGCAGTAGTGACCCCGAGTGCGCATGCACAGTAGTGAGCCCGATTGCGCATCCGCAGTAGTGAGTCCGAGTGCGCATGCACAGTACTGACCCCGAATGCGCATGAGCAGTTTTGAGTTCGAGTGCGCATGAGCAGTAGTGACCCCGAGTGCGCATGAGCAGTAGTGAGTCCGAGTGCGCATCAGCAGTAGTGACCCCGAGTGCGCATGCACAGTAGTGAGCCCGTGTGCGCATGCGCAGAAGTGAGCTCGAGTGCGCATGTGCAGGTCTGAGCCGGACTGCGCATGCGCAGTAGTGAGCCCGTGCGCGCATGCGCAGTAGTGACCCCGAATGCGCATGAGCAGTAGTGAGTCCGAGTGCGCATGAGCAGTAGTGACCCCGAGTGCGCATGAGCAGTAGTGACCCCGAGTGCGCATGCACAGTAGTGAGCCCGATTGCGCATCCTGCGTTAGTGAGTCCGTGTGCGCATGTGCAGGTCTGAGCCGGAGTGCGCATGCGCAGTAGTGGGCCTGTGCGCGCATGCGCAGTAGTGAGCCCGGGTGCGCATGCGCAGTGGTGAGCCCGAGCGCGCATCCGCAGTAGTGAGCCCGAGCGCGCATGCGCAGTGGTGAGTCCGATTGCGCATGTGCAGGTCTGAGCCGGAGTGCGCATGTGCAGGTCTGAGCCGGAGTGCGCATGCGCAGTAGTGGGCCCGTGCGCGCATGCGCAGTAGTGAGCCCGAGCGCGCATCCGCAGTAGTGAGTCCGAGTGCGCATGCGCAGAAGTGAGCTCGAATGCGCATGTGCAGGTCTGAGCCGGACTGCGCATGCGCAGTAGTGAGCCCGATTGCGCATCCGCAGTAGTGAGTCCGTGTGCGCATGTGCAGGTCTGAGCCGGAGTGCGCATGCGCAGTAGTGGGCCCGTGCGCGCATGCGCAGTAGTGAGCCCGGGTGCTCATGCGCAGTAGTGAGCCCCAGCGCGCATCCGCAGTAGTGAGCCCGATTGCGCATCCGCAGTAGTGAGTCCGTGTGCGCATGTGCAGGTCTGAGCCGGAGTGCGCATGCGCAGTAGTGGGCCCGTGCGCGCATGCGCAGTAGTGAGCCCGTGTGCGCATGCGCAGTAGTGAGCCCGAGCGCGCATCGGCAGTAGTGAGTCCGAGTGCGCATGCGCAGTAGTGAGCCCGAGCGCGCATCCGCAGTAGTGAGTCCGAGTGCGCATGCGCAGTAGTGACCCCGAATGCGCATGAGTAGTAGTGAGTTCGAGTGCGCATGAGCAGTAGTGACCCCGAGTGCGCATGAGCAGTAGTGAGTCCGAGTGCGCATGAGCAGTAGTGACCCCAAGTGCGCATGAGCAGTAGTGACCCCGAGTGCGCATGCACAGTAGTGAGCCCGATTGCGCATCCGCAGTAGTGAGTCCGAGTGCGCATGCACAGTACTGACCCCGAATGCGCATGAGCAGTTTTGAGTCCGAGTGCGCATGAGCAGTAGTGACCCCGAGTGCGCATGAGCAGTAGTGAGTCCGAGTGCGCATCAGCAGTAGTGACCCCGAGTGCGCATGCACAGTAGTGAGCCCGTGTGCGCATGCGCAGAAGTGAGCTCGAGTGCGCATGTGCAGGTCTGAGCCGGACTGCGCATGCGCAGTAGTGAGCCCGTGCGCGCATGCGCAGTAGTGACCCCGAATGCGCATGAGCAGTAGTGAGTCCGAGTGCGCATGAGCAGTAGTGACCCCGAGTGCGCATTAGCAGTAGTGACCCCGAGTGCGCATGAGCAGTAGTGAATCCGAGTGCACATGAGCAGTAGTGACCCCGAGTGCGCATGAGCAGTAGTGAGTCCGAGTGCGCATGAGCAGTAGTGACCCCGAGTGCGCATGAGCAGTAGTGACCCCGAGTGCGCATGCACAGTAGTGAGCCCGATTGCGCATCCGCAGTAGTGAGTCCGTGTGCGCATGTGCAGGTCTGAGCCGGAGTGCGCATGCGCAGTAGTGAGTCCGAGTGCGCATGCGCAGTAGTGGGCCCGTGCGCGCATGCGCAGTAGTGAGCCCGGGTGCTCATGCGCAGTAGTGAGCCCCAGCGCGCATCCGCAGTAGTGAGCCCGATTGCGCATCCGCAGTAGTGAGTCCGTGTGCGCATGTGCAGGTCTGAGCCGGAGTGCGCATGCGCAGTAGTGGGCCCGTGCGCGCATGCGCAGTAGTGAGCCCGGGTGCGCATGCGCAGTAGTGAGCCCGAGCGCGCATCCGCAGTAGTGAGCCCGATTGCGCATCCGCAGTAGTGAGTCCGTGTGCGCATGTGCAGGTCTGAGCCGGAGTGCGCATGCGCAGTAGTGGGCCCGTGCGCGCATGGGCAGTAGTGAGCCCGTGTGCGCATGCGCAGTAGTGAGCCCGAGCGCGCATCCGCAGTAGTGAGTCCGAGTGCGCATGCGCAGTAGTGACCCCGAATGCGCATTAGCAGTAGTGAATCCGAGTGCGCATGAGCAGTAGTGACCGCGAGTGCGCATGAGCAGTAGTGAGACCGAGTGCGCATGAGCAGTAGTGACCCCGAGTGCGCATGAGCAGTAGTGACCCCGTGTGCGCATGAGCAGTAGTGAGTCCGAGTGCGCATGAGCAGTAGTGACCCCGAGTGCGCATGAGCAGTAGTGAGTCCGAGTGCGCATGAGCAGTACTGACCCCGAGTGCGCATGAGCAGTAGTGAGTCCGAGTGCGCATGCACAGTAGTGAGCCCGATTGCGCATCCGCAGTAGTGAGTCCGAGTGCGCATGCACAGTACTGACCCCGAATGCGCATGAGCAGTTTTGAGTCCGAGTGCGCATGAGCAGTAGTGACCCCGAGTGCGCATGAGCAGTAGTGAGTCCGAGTGCGCATCAGCAGTAGTGACCCCGAGTGCGCATGCACAGTAGTGAGCCCGTGTGCGCATGCGCCGAAGTGAGCTCGAGTGCGCATGTGCAGGTCTGAGCCGGACTGCGCATGCGCAGTAGTGAGCCCGTGCGCGCATGCGCAGTAGTGACCCCGAATGCGCATGAGCAGTAGTGAGTCCGAGTGCGCATGAGCAGTAGTGACCCCGAGTGCGCATGAGCAGTAGTGACCCCGAGTGCGCATGCACAGTAGTGAGCCCGATTGCGCATCCGCAGTAGTGAGTCCGTGTGCGCATGTGCAGGTCTGAGCCGGAGTGCGCATGCGCAGTAGTGAGCCCGAGCGCGCATCCGCAGTACTGAGTCCGAGTGCGCGTGAGCAGTAGGACCCCGAGTGCGCATTCACAGTAGTAAGCCCGAGTGCGCATGAGCAGTAGTGAGTCCGAGTGCGCATGAGCAGTAGTGACCCCGAGTGCGCGTGCACAGTAGTGAGCCCGAGTGCGCATGAGCAGTAGTGAGTCCGAGTGCGCGTGAGAAGTAGTGACCCCGAGTGCGCATGCACAGTAGTGAGTCCGAGTGCGTGTGAGCAGTAGTGACCCCAAGTGCGCATGAGCAGTAGTGAGTCCGAGTGCGCATGCGCAGTTGTGACCCCGAAAGCGCATGAGCAGTAGTGAGTCCGAGTTCGCATGCACAGTAGTGAGCCCGAGTGCGCACGAGCAGTAGTGAGTCCGAGTGCGCATGAGCAGTAGTGACCCCGAGTGCGCGTGCACAGTAGTGAGACCGATTGCGCATCCGCAGTAGTGAGTCCGTGTGCGCATGTGCAGGTCTGAGCCGGAGTGCGCATGCGCAGTAGTGACCCCGAATGCGCATGAGCAGTAGTGAGTCCGAGTGCGCATGAGCAGTAGTGACCCCGAGTGCGCGTGCACAGTAGAGCGCCCCTGTGCGCATGAGCAGTAGTGAGTCCGAGTGCGCGTGAGCATTAGTGACCCCAAGTGCGCATGAGCAGTAGTGAGTCCGAGTGCGCATGAGCAGTAGTGACCCCGAGTGCGCATGCGCAGTAGTGACCCCGAGTGCGCGTGCACAGTAGTGAGCCCGAGTGCGCATGAGCAGTAGTGAGTCCGAGTGCGCGTGAGCAGTAGTGACCCCGAGTGCGCATGCACAGTAATGAGTCCGAGTGCGCATGAGCAGTAGTGACCCCGAGTGCGCGTGCACAGTAGAGCGCCCCTGTGCGCATGAGCAGTAGTGAGTCCGAGTGCGCGTGAGCAGTAGTGACCCCAAGTGCGCATGAGCAGTAGTGAGTCCGAGTGCGCATGAGCAGTAGTGACCCCGAGTGCGCATGAGCAGTAGTGACCCCGAGTGCGCATGCACAGAAGTGAGCCCGATTGCGCATCCGCTGTAGTGAGTCCGTGTGCGCATGTGCAGGTCTCAGCCGGAGTGCGCATGCGCAGTAGTGGGCCCGTGCGCGCATGCGCAGTAGTGAGCCCGGGTGCGCATGCGCAGTAGTGAGCCCGAGCGCGCATGCGCAGTAGTGAGTCCGATTGCGCATGTGCAGGTCTGAGCCGGAGTGCGCATGCGCAGTAGTGGGCCCGTGCGCGCATGCGCAGTAGTGAGCCCGTGTGCGCATGCGCAGTAGTGAGCCCGAGCGCGCATCCGCAGTAGTGAGTCCGAGTGCGCATGAGCAGTAGTGAGTCCGAGTGCGCATGAGCAGTAGTAACCCCGAGTGCGCATGAGCAGTTGTGAGTCCGAGTGCGCATCAGCAGTAGTGACCCCGAGTGCGCATGCACAGTAGTGAGCCCGTGTGCGCATGCGCAGAAGTGAGCTCGAATGCGCATCCGCTGTAGTGAGTCCGTGTGCGCATGTGCAGGTCTCAGCCGGAGTGCGCATGCGCAGTAGTGGGCCCGTGCGCGCATGCGCAGTAGTGAGCCCGGGTGCGCATGCGCAGTAGTGAGCCCGAGCGCGCATGCGCAGTAGTGAGTCCGATTGCGCATGTGCAGGTCTGAGCCGGAGTGCGCATGCGCAGTAGTGGGCCCGTGCGCGCATGCGCAGTAGTGAGCCCGTGTGCGCATGCGCAGTAGTGAGCCCGAGCGCGCATCCGCAGTAGTGAGTCCGAGTGCGCATGCGCAGTAGTGAGCCCGAATGCGCATGAGCAGTAGTGAGTCCGAGTGCGCATGAGCAGTAGTAACCCCGAGTGCGCATGAGCAGTAGTGAGTCCGAGTGCGCATCAGCAGTAGTGACCCCGAGTGCGCATGAGCAGTAGTGACCCCGAGTGCGCATGCACAGTAGTGAGCCCGTGTGCGCATGCGCAGAAGTGAGCTCGAATGCGCATGTGCAGGTCTGAGCCGGAGTGCGCATGCGCAGTAGTGGGCCCGTGCGCGCATGCGCAGTAGTGAGCCCGTGTGCGCATGCGCAGTAGTGAGCCCGAGCGCGCATCCGCAGTAGTGAGTCCGAGTGCGCATGAGCAGTAGTGAGTCGGAGTGCGCATGAGCAGTAGTAACCCCGAGTGCGCATGAGCAGTAGTGAGTCCGAGTGCGCATCAGCTGTAGTGACCCCGAGTGCGCATGCACAGTAGTGAGCCCGTGTGCGCATGCGCAGAAGTGAGCTCGAATGCGCATCCGCTGTAGTGAGTCCGTGTGCGCATGTGCAGGTCTCAGCCGGAGTGCGCATGCGCAGTAGTGAGCCCGGGTGCGCATGCGCAGTAGTGAGCCCGAGCGCGCATGCGCAGTAGTGAGTCCGATTGCGCATGTGCAGGTCTGAGCCGGAGTGCGCATGCGCAGTAGTGGGCCCGTGCGCGCATGCGCAGTAGTGAGCCCGTGTGCGCATGCGCAGTAGTGAGCCCGAGCGCGCATCCGCAGTAGTGAGTCCGAGTGCGCATGCGCAGTAGTGACCCCGAATGCGCATGAGCAGTAGTGAGTCCGAGTGCGCATGAGCAGTAGTAACCCCGAGTGCGCATGAGCAGTAGTGAGTCCGAGTGCGCATCAGCAGTAGTGACCCCGAGTGCGCATGAGCAGTAGTGACCCCGAGTGCGCATGCACAGTAGTGAGCCCGTGTGCGCATGCGCAGAAGTGAGCTCGAATGCGCATGTGCAGGTCTGAGCCGGAGTGCGCATGCGCAGTAGTGGGCCCGTGCGCGCATGCGCGGTAGTGAGCCCGTGTGCGCATGCGCAGTAGTGAGCCCGAGCGCGCATCCGCAGTAGTGAGTCCGAGTGCGCATGCGCAGTAGTGACCCCGAATGCGCATGAGCAGCAGTGAGTCCGAGTGCGCATGAGCAGTAGTGACCCCGAGTGCGCATGAGCAGTAGTGAGTCCGAGTGCGTATGAGCAGTAGTGACCACGAGTGCGCATGCATATTAGTGAGCCCGAGTGTGCATGAGTAGTAGTGACCCCGAGTGCGCATGCACAGTAGCGAGCCCGTGTGCGCATGCGCAGAAGTGAGCTCGAATGCGCATGTGCAGGTGTGAGCCGGGCTGCGCATGCGCAGTAGTGAGCCCGTGTGCACATGAGCAGTAGTGACCCCGAGTGCGCATGCACAGTAGTGAGCCCCATTGCGCATCCGCAGTAGTGAGTCCGTGTGCGCATGTGCAGGTCTGAGCCGGAGGGCGCATGCGCAGTAGTGGGCCCGTGCGCGCATGCGCAGTAGTGAGCCCGGGTGCGCATGCGCAGTAGTGAGCCCGAGCGCGCATCCGCAGTAGTGAGCCCGAGCGCGCATGCGCAGTAGTGAGTCCGATTGCGCATGTGCAGGTCTGAGCCGGAGTGCGCATGCGCAGTAGTGGGCCCGTGCGCGCATGCGCAGTAGTGAGCCCGTGTGCGCATGCGCAGTAGTGAGCCCGAGCGCGCATGCGCAGTAGTGAGTCCGATTGCGCATGTGCAGGTCTGAGCCGGAGTGCGCATGCGCAGTAGTGACCCCGAGTGCGCATGCACAGTAGTGTGCCCGTGTGAGCATGCGCAGAAGTGAGCTCGAATGCGCATGTGCAGCTCTGAGCCTGAGTGCGCATGCGCAGTAGTGGGCCCGTGCGCGCATGCGCAGTAGTGAGCCCGTGTGCGCATGCGCAGTAGTGAGCCCGAGCGCGCATCCGCAGTAGTGAGTCCGAGTGCGCATGCGCAGTAGTGACCCCGAATGCGCATGAGTAGTAGTGAGTTCGAGTGCGCATGAGCAGTAGTGACCCCGAGTGCGCATGAGCAGTAGTGAGTCCGAGTGCGCATGAGCAGTAGTGACCCCGAGTGCGCATGAGCAGTAGTGACCCCGAGTGCGCATGCCCAGTAGTGTGCCCGTGTGAGCATGCGCAGAAGTGAGCTCGAATGCGCATGTGCAGGTCTGAGCCGGAGTGCGCATGCGCAGTAGTGGGCCCCTGTGCGCATGAGCAGTAGTGAGTCCGAGTGCGCGTGAGCAGTAGTGACCCCAAGTGCGCATGAGCAGTAGTGAGTCCGAGTGCGCATGAGCAGTAGTGACCCCGAGTGCGCATGAGCAGTAGTGACCACGAGTGCGCATGCGTATTAGTGAGCCCGAGTGTGCATGAGTAGTAGTGACCCCGAGTGCGCATGCACAGTAGCGAGCCCGTGTGCGCATGCGCAGAAGTGAGCTCGAATGCGCATGTGCAGGTGTGAGCCGGGCTGCGCATGCGCAGTAGTGAGCCCGTGTGCACATGAGCAGTAGTGACCCCGAGTGCGCATGCACAGTAGTGAGCCCCATTGCGCATCCGCAGTAGTGAGTCCGTGTGCGCATGTGCAGATCTGAGCCGGAGTGCGCATGCGCAGTAGTGGGCCCGTGCGCGCATGCGCAGTAGTGAGCCCGGGTGCGCATGCGCAGTAGTGAGCCCGAGCGCGCATCCGCAGTAGTGAGCCCGAGCGCGCATGCGCAGTAGTGAGTCCGATTGCGCATGTGCAGGTCTGAGCCGGAGTGCGCATGCGCAGTAGTGGGCCCGTGCGCGCATGCGCAGTAGTGAGCCCGTGTGCGCATGCGCAGTAGTGAGCCCGAGCGCGCATGCGCAGTAGTGAGTCCGATTGCGCATGTGCAGGTCTGAGCCGGAGTGCGCATGCGCAGTAGTGACCCCGAGTGCGCATGCACAGTAGTGTGCCCGTGTGAGCATGCGCAGAAGTGAGCTCGAATGCGCATGTGCAGCTCTGAGCCTGAGTGCGCATGCGCAGTAGTGGGCCCGTGCGCGCATGCGCAGTAGTGAGCCCGTGTGCGCATGCGCAGTAGTGAGCCCGAGCGCGCATCCGCAGTAGTGAGTCCGAGTGCGCATGCGCAGTAGTGACCCCGAATGCGCATGAGTAGTAGTGAGTTCGAGTGCGCATGAGCAGTAGTGACCCCGAGTGCGCATGAGCAGTAGTGAGTCCGAGTGCGCATGAGCAGTAGTGACCCCGAGTGCGCATGAGCAGTAGTGACCCCGAGTGCGCATGCCCAGTAGTGTGCCCGTGTGAGCATGCGCAGAAGTGAGCTCGAATGCGCATGTGCAGGTCTGAGCCGGAGTGCTCATGCGCAGTAGTGGGCCCCTGTGCGCATGAGCAGTAGTGAGTCCGAGTGCGCGTGAGCAGTAGTGACCCCAAGTGCGCATGAGCAGTAGTGAGTCCGAGTGCGCATGAGCAGTAGTGACCCCGAGTGCGCATGAGCAGTAGTGACCCCGAGTGCGCATGCACAGTAGTGAGCCCGATTGCGCATCCGCAGTAGTGAGTCCGTGTGCGCATGTGCAGGTCTGAGCCGGAGTGCGCATGCGCAGTAGTGGGCCCGTGCGCGCATGCGCAGTAGTGAGCCCGTGTGCGCATGCGCAGTAGTGAGCCCGAGCGCGCATCCGCAGTAGTGAGTCCGAGTGCGCATGCGCAGTAGTGACCCCGAATGCGCATGAGCAGTAGTGAGTCCGAGTGCGCATGAGCAGTAGTAACCCCGAGTGCGCATGAGCAGTAGTGAGTCCGAGTGCGCATCAGCAGTAGTGACCCCGAGTGCGCACGAGCAGTAGTGACCCCGAGTGCGCATGCACAGTAGCGAGCCCGTGTGCGCATGCGCAGAAGTGAGCTCGAATGCGCATGTGCAGGTGTGAGCCGGACTGCGCATGCGCAGTAGTGAGCCCGTGTGCACATGCGCAGTAGTGACCCCGAATGCGCATGAGCAGTAGTGAGTCCGAGTGCGCATGAGCAGTAGTGACCCCGAGTGCGCATGAGCAGTAGTGACCCCGGGTGCGCATGCACAGTAGCGAGTCCGAGAGCGCATGAGCAGTAGTGACCCCGAGTGCGCATGAGCAGTAGTGAGTCCGAGTGCGCATGAGCAGTAGTGACCCCGAGTGCGCGTGCACAGTAGTGCGCGTGCACAGTAGTGCGCCCCTGTGCGCATGAGCAGTAGTGAGTCCGAGTGCGCGTGAGCAGTAGTGACCCCAAGTGCGCATGAGCAGTAGTGAGTCCGAGTGCGCATGAGCAGTAGTGACCCCGAGTGCGCATGCACAGTAGTGAGTCCGAGTGCGCATGAGCAGTAGTGATCCCTAGTGCGCATGAGCAGTAGTGAGTCCGAGTGCGCATGAGCAGTAGTGACCCCGAGTGCGCATGAGCAGTAGTGACCCCGAGTGCGCATGCGCAGTAGTGAGTCCGATTGCGCATGTGCAGGTCTGAGCCGGAGTGCGCATGCGCAGTAGTGGGCCCGTGCGCGCATGCGCAATAGTGAGCCCGTGTGCGCATCCGCAGTAGTGAGCCCGAGCGCGCATGCGCAGTAGTGAGTCCGATTGCGCATGCGCAGTAGTGGGCCCGTGCGCGCATGCGCAGTAGTGAGCCCGGGTGCGCATGCGCAGTAGTGAGCCCGTGTGCGCATGCGCAGTAGTGAGCCCGAGCGCGCATGCGCAGTAGTGAGTCCGATTGCGCATGTGCAGGTCTGAGCCGGAGTGCGCATGCGCAGTAGTGACCCCGAGTGCGCATGCACAGTAGTGTGCCCGTGTGCGCATGCGCAGTAGTGAGCCCGAGCGCGCATCCGCAGTAGTGAGTCCGAGTGCGCATGCGCAGTAGTGACCCCGAATGCGCATGAGTAGTAGTGAGTTCGAGTGCGCATGAGCAGTAGTGACCCCGAGTGCGCATGAGCAGTAGTGAGTCCGAGTGCGCATGAGCAGTAGTGACCCCGAGTGCGCATGAGCAGTAGTGACCCCGAGTGCGCATGAGTAGTAGTGAGTTCGAGTGCGCATGACCAGTGGTGACCCCGAGTGCGCATACGCAGTAGTGACTCCCATTGCGCATGCGCAGCAGTGAGCCCGAGCGCGCATCCGCAGTAGTGAGTCCGAGTGCGCATCCGCAGTAGTGAGTCCGAGTGCGCATGCGCAGTAGTGACCCCGAATGCGCATGAGCAGTAGTGAATCCGAGTGCGCATGAGCAGTAGTGAGTCCGAGTGCGCATGAGCAGTAGTGACCCCGAGTGCGCATGCACAGTAGTGAGTCCGAGTGCGCATGAGCAGTAGTGACCCCTAGTGCGCATGAGCAGTAGTGAGTCCGAGTGCGCATGAGCAGTAGTGACCCCGAGTGCGCATGAGCAGTAGTGACCCCGAGTGCGCGTGCACAGTAGAGCGCCCCTGTGCGCATGAGCAGTGGTGAGTCCGAGTGCGCGTGAGCAGTAGTGAGCCCGGGTGCGCATGCGCAGTAGTGAGACCGAGCGCGCATCCGCAGCAGTGAGTCCGAGGGCGCATGCGCAGTAGTGACCCCGAATGCGCATGAGTAGTAGTGAGTTCGAATGCGCATGAGCAGTAGTGACCCCGAGTGCGCATGAGCAGTAGTGAGTCCGAGTCCGCATGCGCAGTAGTGAGCCCGGGTGCGCATGCGCAGTAGTGAGCCCGAGCGCGCATCCGCAGTTGTGAGCCCGAGCGCGCATGCGCAGTAGTGAGTCCGATTGCGCATGTGCAGGTCTGAGCCGGAGTGCGCATGCGCAGTAGTGACCCCGAATGCGCATGAGCAGTAGTGAGTCCGAGTGCGCATGAGCAGTAGTGACCCCGAGTGCGCGTGCACAGTAGAGCGCCCCTTTGCGCATGAGCAGTAGTGAGTCCGAGTGCGCGTGAGCAGTAGTGACCCCAAGTGCGCATGAGCAGTAGTGAGTCCGAGTGCGCATGAGCAGTAGTGACCCCGAGTGCGCATGAGCAGTAGTGACCCCGAGTGCGCATGCACAGTAGTGAGCCCGATTGCGCATCCGCAGTAGTGAGTCCGTGTGCGTATGTGCAGGTCTGAGCCGGAGTGCGCATGCGCAGTAGTGGGCCCGTGCGCGCATGCGCAGTAGTGAGCCCGATTGCGCATCCGCAGTAGTGAGTCCGTGTGCGCATGTGCAGGTCTGAGCCGGAGTGCGCATGCGCGGTAGTGGGCCCGTGCGCACATGCGCAGTAGTGAGCCCGTGTGCGCATGAGCAGTAGTGACCCCGAGTGCGCATGAGCAGTAGTGACCCCGAGTGCGCATGCACAGTAGTGAGCTCGATTGCGCATCCGCAGTAGTGAGACTGTGTGCGCATGTGCATGTCTGAGCCGGAGTGCGCATGCGCAGTAGTGGGCCCGTGCGCGCATGCGCAGTAGTGAGCCCGTGTGCGCATGCGCAGTAGTGAGCCCGAGCGCGCATCCGCAGTAGTGAGTCCGAGTGCGCATGCGCAGTAGTGACCCCGAATGCGCATGAGTAGTAGTGAGTTCGAGTGCGCATGAGCAGTAGTGACCCCGAGTGCGCATGAGCAGTAGTGAGTCCGAGTGCGCATGAGCAGTAGTGACCCCGAGTGCGCATGAGCAGTAGTGACCCCGAGTGCGCATGCCCAGTAGTGTGCCCGTGTGAGCATGCGCAGAAGTGAGCTCGAATGCGCATGTGCAGGTCTGAGCCGGAGTGCTCATGCGCAGTAGTGGGCCCCTGTGCGCATGAGCAGTAGTGAGTCCGAGTGCGCGTGAGCAGTAGTGACCCCAAGTGCGCATGAGCAGTAGTGAGTCCGAGTGCGCATGAGCAGTAGTGACCCCGAGTGCGCATGAGCAGTAGTGACCCCGAGTGCGCATGCACAGTAGTGAGCCCGATTGCGCATCCGCAGTAGTGAGTCCGTGTGCGCATGTGCAGGTCTGAGCCGGAGTGCGCATGCGCAGTAGTGGGCCCGTGCGCGCATGCGCAGTAGTGAGCCCGTGTGCGCATGCGCAGTAGTGAGCCCGAGCGCGCATCCGCAGTAGTGAGTCCGAGTGCGCATGCGCAGTAGTGACCCCGAATGCGCATGAGCAGTAGTGAGTCCGAGTGCGCATGAGCAGTAGTAACCCCGAGTGCGTATGAGCAGTAGTGAGTCCGAGTGCGCATCAGCAGTAGTGACCCCGAGTGCGCACGAGCAGTAGTGACCTCGAGTGCGCATGCACAGTAGCGAGCCCGTGTGCGCATGCGCAGAAGTGAGCTCGAATGCGCATGTGCAGGTGTGAGCCGGACTGCGCATGCGCAGTAGTGAGCCCGTGTGCACATGCGCAGTAGTGACCCCGAATGCGCATGAGCAGTAGTGAGTCCGAGTGCGCATGAGCAGTAGTGACCCCGAGTGCGCATGAGCAGTAGTGACCCCGGGTGCGCATGCACAGTAGTGAGTCCGAGAGCGCATGAGCAGTAGTGACCCCGAGTGCGCATGAGCAGTAGTGAGTCCGAGTGCGCATGAGCAGTAGTGACCCCGAGTGCGCGTGCACAGTAGTGCGCGTGCACAGTAGTGCGCCCCTGTGCGCATGAGCAGTAGTGAGTCCGAGTGCGCGTGAGCAGTAGTGACCCCAAGTGCGCATGAGCAGTAGTGAGTCCGAGTGCGCATGAGCAGTAGTGACCCCGAGTGCGCATGCACAGTAGTGAGTCCGAGTGCGCATGAGCAGTAGTGATCCCTAGTGCGCATGAGCAGTAGTGAGTCCGAGTGCGCATGAGCAGTAGTGACCCCGAGTGCGCATGAGCAGTAGTGACCCCGAGTGCGCATGCGCAGTAGTGAGTCCGATTGCGCATGTGCAGGTCTGAGCCGGAGTGCGCATGCGCAGTAGTGGGCCCGTGCGCGCATGCGCAGTAGTGAGCCCGTGTGCGCATCCGCAGTAGTGAGCCCGAGCGCGCATGCGCAGTAGTGAGTCCGATTGCGCATGCGCAGTAGTGGGCCCGTGCGCGCATGCGCAGTAGTGAGCCCGGGTGCGCATGCGCAGTAGTGAGCCCGTGTGCGCATGCGCAGTAGTGAGCCCGAGCGCGCATGCGCAGTAGTGAGTCCGATTGCGCATGTGCAGGTCTGAGCCGGAGTGCGCATGCGCAGTAGTGACCCCGAGTGCGCATGCACAGTAGTGTGCCCGTGTGCGCATGCGCAGTAGTGAGCCCGAGCGCGCATCCGCAGTAGTGAGTCCGAGTGCGCATGCGCAGTAGTGACCCCGAATGCGCATGAGTAGTAGTGAGTTCGAGTGCGCATGAGCAGTAGTGACCCCGAGTGCGCATGAGCAGTAGTGAGTCCGAGTGCGCATGAGCAGTAGTGACCCCGAGTGCGCATGAGCAGTAGTGACCCCGAGTGCGCATGCCTAGTAATATGCCCGAGTGAGCATGCGCAGAAGTGAGCTCGAATGCGCATGTGCAGGTCTGAGCCGGAGTGCGCATGCGCAGTAGTGGACCCGTGCGCGCATGCGCAGTAGTGAGCCCGGGTGCGCATGCGCAGTAGTGAGCCCGAGCGCGCATCGGCAGTAGTGAGTCCGAGGGCGCATGCGCAGTAGTGACCCCGAATGCGCATGAGTAGTAGTGAGTTCGAGTGCGCATGAGCAGTAGTGACCCCGAGTGCGCATGAGCAGTAGTGAGTCCGAGTGCGCATGAGCAGTAGTGACCCCGAGTGCGCATGAGCAGTAGTGACCCCGAGTGCGCATGCACAGTAGTGAGCCCGATTGCGCATCCGCAGTAGTGAGACTGTGTGCGCATGTGCATGTCCGAGCCGGAGTGCGCATGCGCAGTAGTGGGCCCGTGCGCGCATGCGCAGTAGTGAGCCCGGGTGCGCATGCGCAGTAGTGAGCCCGAGCGCGCATCCGCAGTAGTGAGCCCGATTGCGCATCCGCAGTAGTTAGTCCGTGTGCGCATGTGCAGGTCTGAGCCGGAGTGCGCATGCGCGGTAGTGGGCCCGTGCGCACATGCGCAGTAGTGAGCCCGTGTGCGCATGAGCAGTAGTGACCCCGAGTGCGCATGAGCAGTAGTGACCCCGAGTGCGCATGCACAGTAGTGAGCCCGATTGCGCATCCGCAGTAGTGAGACTGTGTGCGCATGTGCATGTCTGAGCCGGAGTGCGCATGCGCAGTAGTGGGCCCGTGCGCGCATGCGCAGTAGTGAGCCCGGGTGCGCATGAGCAGTAGTGAGCCCGAGTGCGCATGCGCAGTAGTGACCCCGAATGCGCATGAGTAGTAGTGAGTTCGAGTGCGCATGACCAGTGGTGACCCCGAGTGCGCATACGCAGTAGTGACTCCCAGTGCGCATGCGCAGCAGTGAGCCCGAGCGCGCATCCGCAGTAGTGAGTCCGAGTGCGCATCCGCAGTAGTGAGTCCGAGTGCGCATGCGCAGTAGTGACCCCGAATGCGCATGAGCAGTAGTGAATCCGAGTGCGCATGAGCAGTAGTGAGTCCGAGTGCGCATGAGCAGTAGTGACCCCGAGTGCGCATGCACAGTAGTGAGTCCGAGTGCGCATGAGCAGTAGTGACCCCTAGTGCGCATGAGCAGTAGTGAGTCCGAGTGCGCATGAGCAGTAGTGACCCCGAGTGCGCATGAGCAGTAGTGACCCCGAGTGCGCGTGCACAGTAGAGCGCCCCTGTGCGCATGAGCAGTGGTGAGTCCGAGTGCGCGTGAGCAGTAGTGAGCCTGGGTGCGCATGCGCAGTAGTGAGACCGAGCGCGCATCCGCAGCAGTGAGTCCGAGGGCGCATGCGCAGTAGTGACCCCGAATGCGCATGAGTAGTAGTGAGTTCGAATGCGCATGAGCAGTAGTGACCCCGAGTGCGCATGAGCAGTAGTGAGTCCGAGTCCGCATGCGCAGTAGTGAGCCCGGGTGCGCATGCGCAGTAGTGAGCCCGAGCGCGCATCCGCAGTAGTGAGCCCGAGCGCGCATGCGCAGTAGTGAGTCCGATTGCGCATGTGCAGGTCTGAGCCGGAGTGCGCATGCGCAGTAGTGACCCCGAATGCGCATGAGCAGTAGTGAGTCCGAGTGCGCATGAGCAGTAGTGACCCCGAGTGCGCGTGCACAGTAGAGCGCCCCTTTGCGCATGAGCAGTAGTGAGTCCGAGTGCGCGTGAGCAGTAGTGACCCCAAGTGCGCATGAGCAGTAGTGAGTCCGAGTGCGCATGAGCAGTAGTGACCCCGAGTGCGCATGAGCAGTAGTGACCCCGAGTGCGCATGCACAGTAGTGAGCCCGATTGCGCATCCGCAGTAGTGAGTCCGTGTGCGTATGTGCAGGTCTGAGCCGGAGTGCGCATGCGCAGTAGTGGGCCCGTGCGCGCATGCGCAGTAGTGAGCCCGATTGCGCATCCGCAGTAGTGAGTCCGTGTGCGCATGTGCAGGTCTGAGCCGGAGTGCGCATGCGCGGTAGTGGGCCCGTGCGCACATGCGCAGTAGTGAGCCCGTGTGCGCATGAGCAGTAGTGACCCCGAGTGCGCATGAGCAGTAGTGACCCCGAGTGCGCATGCACAGTAGTGAGCTCGATTGCGCATCCGCAGTAGTGAGACTGTGTGCGCATGTGCATGTCTGAGCCGGAGTGCGCATGCGCAGTAGTGGGCCCGTGCGCGCATGCGCAGTAGTGAGCCCGGGTGCGCATGCGCAGTAGTGAGCCCGAGCGCGCATCCGCAGTAGTGAGCCCGATTGCGCATCCGCAGTAGTGAGTCCGTGTGCGCATGTGCAGGTCTGAGCCGGAGTGCGCATGCGCGGTAGTGGGCCCGTGCGCACATGCGCAGTGGTGAGCCCGTGTACGCATGCGCAGTAGTGAGCCCGAGCGCGCATCCGCAGTAGTGACCCCGAGTGCGCATGAGTAGTAGTGAGTTCGAGTGCGCATGACCAGTAGTGACCCCGAGTGCGCATGAGCAGTAGTGAGCCCGAGTGCGCATGCGCAGTAGTGACCCCGAATGCGCATGAGTAGTAGTGAGTTCGAGTGCGCATGCGCAGTAGTGACCCCGAGTGCGCATACGCAGTAGTGACTCCCAGTGCGCATGCGCAGTAGTGAGCCCGAGCGCGCATCCGCAGTAGTGAGTCCGAGTGCGCATCCGCAGTAGTGAGTCCGAGTGCGCATGCGCAGTAGTGACCCCGAATGCGCATGAGCAGTAGTGAATCCGAGTGAGCATGAGCAGTAGTGACCCCAAGTGCGCATGAGCAGTAGTGAGTCCGAGTGCGCATGAGCAGTAGTGACCCCGAGTGCGCATGCACAGTAGTGAGTCCGAGTGCGCATGAGCAGTAGTGACCCCTAGTGCGCATGAGCAGTAGTGAGTCCGAGTGCGCATGAGCAGTAGTGACCCCGAGTGCGCATGAGCAGTAGTGACCCCGAGTGCGCATGCGCAGTAGTGCGTCCGATTGCGCATGTGCAGGTCTGAGCCGGAGTGCGCATGCGCAGTAGTGGGCCCGTGCGCGCATGCGCAGTAGTGAGCCCGTGTGCGCATCCGCAGTAGTGAGCCCGAGCGCGCATGCGCAGTAGTGAGTCCGATTGCGCATGCGCAGTAGTGGGCCCGTGCGCGCATGCGCAGTAGTGAGCCCGGGTGCGCATGCGCAGTAGTGAGCCCGTGTGCGCATGCGCAGTAGTGAGCCCGAGCGCGCATGCGCAGTATTGAGTCCGATTGCGCATGTGCAGGTCTGAGCCGGAGTGCGCATGCGCAGTAGTGACCCCGAGTGCGCATGCACAGTAGTGTGCCCGTGTGCGCATGCGCAGTAGTGAGCCCGAGCGCGCATCCGCAGTAGTGAGTCCGAGTGCGCATGCGCAGTAGTGACCCCGAATGCGCATGAGTAGTAGTGAGTTCGAGTGCGCATGACTAGTAGTGACCCCGAGTGCGCATGAGCAGTAGTGAGTCCGAGTGCGCATGAGCAGTAGTGACCCCGAGTGCGCATGAGCAGTAGTGACCCCGAGTGCGCATGCACAGTAGTGAGCCCGATTGCGCATCCGCAGTAGTGAGACCGTGTGCGCATGAGCAGTAGTGACCCCGAGTGCGCGTGCACAGTAGAGCGCCCCTGTGCGCATGAGCAGTAGTGAGTCCGAGTGCGCGTGAGCAGTAGTGAGCCCGGGTGCGCATGCGCAGTAGTGAGCCCGAGCGCGCATCCGCAGTAGTGAGTCCGAGGGCGCATGCGCAGTAGTGACCCCGAATGCGCATGAGTAGTAGTGAGTTCGAATGCGCATGAGCAGTAGTGACCCCGAGTGCGCATGAGCAGTAGTGAGTCCGAGTCCGCATGCGCAGTAGTGAGCCCGGGTGCGCATGCGCAGTAGTGAGCCCGAGCGCGCATCCGCAGTAGTGACCCCGAGTGCGCATGCGCAGTAGTGCGTCCGATTGCGCATGTGCAGGTCTGAGCCGGAGTGCGCATGCGCAGTAGTGGGCCCGTGCGCGCATGCGCAGTAGTGAGCCCGTGTGCGCATCCGCAGTAGTGACCCCGAGTGCGCGTGCACAGTAGAGCGCCCCTGTGCGCATGAGCAGTAGTGAGTCCGAGTGCGCGTGAGCAGTAGTGACCCCAAGTGCGCATGAGCAGTAGTGAGTCCGAGTGCGCATGAGCAGTAGTGACCCCGAGTGCGCATGAGCAGTAGTGACCCCGAGTGCGCATGCACAGTAGTGAGCCCGATGGCGCATCCGCAGTAGTGAGTCCGTGTGCGCATGTGCAGGTCTGAGCCGGAGTGCGCATGCGCAGTAGTGGGCCCGTGCGCGCATGCGCAGTAGTGAGCCCGTGTGCGCATGCGCAGTAGTGAGCCCGAGCGCGCATCCGCAGTAGTGAGTCCGAGTGCGCATGCGCAGTAGTGACCCCGAATGCGCATGAGCAGTAGTGAGTCCGAGTGCGCATGAGCAGTAGTAACCCCGAGTGCGCATGAGCAGTAGTGAGTCCGAGTGCGCATCAGCAGTAGTGACCCCGAGTGCGCACGAGCAGTAGTGACCCCGAGTGCGCATGCACAGTAGTGCGCCCCTGTGCGCATGAGCAGTAGTGAGTCCGAGTGCGCGTGAGCAGTAGTGACCCCAAGTGCGCATGAGCAGTAGTGAGTCCGAGTGCGCATGAGCAGTAGTGACCCCGAGTGCGCATGCACAGTAGTGAGTCCGATTGCGCATGCGCAGTAGTGGGCCCGTGCGCGCATGCGCAGTAGTGAGCCCGGGTGCGCATGCGCAGTAGTGACCCCGAATGCGCATGAGTAGTAGTGAGTTCGAGTGCGCATGACTAGTAGTGACCCCGAGTGCGCATGAGCAGTAGTGAGTCCGAGTGCGCATGAGCAGTAGTGACCCCGAGTGCGCATGAGCAGTAGTGACCCCGAGTGCGCATGCGCAGTAGTGAGCCCGGGTGCGCATGCGCAGTAGTGAGCCCGTGTGCGCATGCGCAGTAGTGAGCCCGAGCGCGCATGCGCAGTATTGAGTCCGATTGCGCATGTGCAGGTCTGAGCCGGAGTGCGCATGCGCAGTAGTGACCCCGAGTGCGCATGCACAGTAGTGTGCCCGTGTGCGCATGCGCAGTAGTGAGCCCGAGCGCGCATCCGCAGTAGTGACCCCGAGTGCGCATGAGTAGTAGTGAGTTCGAGTGCGCATGACCAGTAGTGACCCCGAGTGCGCATGAGCAGTAGTGAGCCCGAGTGCGCATGCGCAGTAGTGACCCCGAATGCGCATGAGTAGTAGTGAGTTCGAGTGCGCATGCGCAGTAGTGACCCCGAGTGCGCATACGCAGTAGTGACTCCCAGTGCGCATGCGCAGTAGTGAGCCCGAGCGCGCATCCGCAGTAGTGAGTCCGAGTGCGCATCCGCAGTAGTGAGTCCGAGTGCGCATGCGCAGTAGTGACCCCGAATGCGCATGAGCAGTAGTGAATCCGAGTGAGCATGAGCAGTAGTGACCCCAAGTGCGCATGAGCAGTAGTGAGTCCGGGTGCGCATGAGCAGTAGTGACCCCGAGTGCGCATGCACAGTAGTGAGTCCGAGTGCGCATGAGCAGTAGTGACCCCTAGTGCGCATGAGCAGTAGTGAGTCCGAGTGCGCATGAGCAGTAGTGACCCCGAGTGCGCATGAGCAGTAGTGACCCCGAGTGCGCATGCGCAGTAGTGCGTCCGATTGCGCATGTGCAGGTCTGAGCCGGAGTGCGCATGCGCAGTAGTGGGCCCGTGCGCGCATGCGCAGTAGTGAGCCCGTGTGCGCATCCGCAGTAGTGAGCCCGAGCGCGCATGCGCAGTAGTGAGTCCGATTGCGCATGCGCAGTAGTGGGCCCGTGCGCGCATGCGCAGTAGTGAGCCCGGGTGCGCATGCGCAGTAGTGAGCCCGTGTGCGCATGCGCAGTAGTGAGCCCGAGCGCGCATGCGCAGTATTGAGTCCGATTGCGCATGTGCAGGTCTGAGCCGGAGTGCGCATGCGCAGTAGTGACCCCGAGTGCGCATGCACAGTAGTGTGCCCGTGTGCGCATGCGCAGTAGTGAGCCCGAGCGCGCATCCGCAGTAGTGAGTCCGAGTGCGCATGCGCAGTAGTGACCCCGAATGCGCATGAGTAGTAGTGAGTTCGAGTGCGCATGACTAGTAGTGACCCCGAGTGCGCATGAGCAGTAGTGAGTCCGAGTGCGCATGAGCAGTAGTGACCCCGAGTGCGCATGAGCAGTAGTGACCCCGAGTGCGCATGCACAGTAGTGAGCCCGATTGCGCATCCGCAGTAGTGAGACCGTGTGCGCATGAGCAGTAGTGACCCCGAGTGCGCGTGCACAGTAGAGCGCCCCTGTGCGCATGAGCAGTAGTGAGTCCGAGTGCGCGTGAGCAGTAGTGAGCCCGGGTGCGCATGCGCAGTAGTGAGCCCGAGCGCGCATCCGCAGTAGTGAGTCCGAGGGCGCATGCGCAGTAGTGACCCCGAATGCGCATGAGTAGTAGTGAGTTCGAATGCGCATGAGCAGTAGTGACCCCGAGTGCGCATGAGCAGTAGTGAGTCCGAGTCCGCATGCGCAGTAGTGAGCCCGGGTGCGCATGCGCAGTAGTGAGCCCGAGCGCGCATCCGCAGTAGTGAGCCCGAGCGCGCATGCGCAGTAGTGAGTCCGATTGCGCATGTGCAGGTCTGAGCCGGAGTGCGCATGCGCAGTAGTGACCCCGAATGCGCATGAGCAGTAGTGAGTCCGAGTGCGCATGAGCAGTAGTGACCCCGAGTGCGCGTGCACAGTAGAGCGCCCCTGTGCGCATGAGCAGTAGTGAGTCCGAGTGCGCGTGAGCAGTAGTGACCCCAAGTGCGCATGAGCAGTAGTGAGTCCGAGTGCGCATGAGCAGTAGTGACCCCGAGTGCGCATGAGCAGTAGTGACCCCGAGTGCGCATGCACAGTAGTGAGCCCGATGGCGCATCCGCAGTAGTGAGTCCGTGTGCGCATGTGCAGGTCTGAGCCGGAGTGCGCATGCGCAGTAGTGGGCCCGTGCGCGCATGCGCAGTAGTGAGCCCGTGTGCGCATGCGCAGTAGTGAGCCCGAGCGCGCATCCGCAGTAGTGAGTCCGAGTGCGCATGCGCAGTAGTGACCCCGAATGCGCATGAGCAGTAGTGAGTCCGAGTGCGCATGAGCAGTAGTAACCCCGAGTGCGCATGAGCAGTAGTGAGTCCGAGTGCGCATCAGCAGTAGTGACCCCGAGTGCGCACGAGCAGTAGTGACCCCGAGTGCGCATGCACAGTAGTGCGCCCCTGTGCGCATGAGCAGTAGTGAGTCCGAGTGCGCGTGAGCAGTAGTGACCCCAAGTGCGCATGAGCAGTAGTGAGTCCGAGTGCGCATGAGCAGTAGTGACCCCGAGTGCGCATGCACAGTAGTGAGTCCGATTGCGCATGCGCAGTAGTGGGCCCGTGCGCGCATGCGCAGTAGTGAGCCCGGGTGCGCATGCGCAGTAGTGACCCCGAATGCGCATGAGTAGTAGTGAGTTCGAGTGCGCATGACTAGTAGTGACCCCGAGTGCGCATGAGCAGTAGTGAGTCCGAGTGCGCATGAGCAGTAGTGACCCCGAGTGCGCATGAGCAGTAGTGACCCCGAGTGCGCATGCACAGTAGTGAGCCCGATTGCGCATCCGCAGTAGTGAGACCGTGTGCGCATGAGCAGTAGTGACCCCGAGTGCGCGTGCACAGTAGAGCGCCCCTGTGCGCATGAGCAGTAGTGAGTCCGAGTGCGCGTGAGCAGTAGTGAGCCCGGGTGCGCATGCGCAGTAGTGAGCCCGAGCGCGCATCCGCAGTAGTGAGTCCGAGGGCGCATGCGCAGTAGTGACCCCGAATGCGCATGAGTAGTAGTGAGTTCGAATGCGCATGAGCAGTAGTGACCCCGAGTGCGCATGAGCAGTAGTGAGTCCGAGTCCGCATGCGCAGTAGTGAGCCCGGGTGCGCATGCGCAGTAGTGAGCACGAGCGCGCATCCGCAGTAGTGAGCCCGAGCGCGCATGCGCAGTAGTGAGTCCGATTGCGCATGTGCAGGTCTGAGCCGGAGTGCGCATGCGCAGTAGTGACCCCGAATGCGCATGAGCAGTAGTGAGTCCGAGTGCGCATGAGCAGTAGTGACCCCGAGTGCGCGTGCACAGTAGAGCGCCCCTGTGCGCATGAGCAGTAGTGAGTCCGAGTGCGCGTGAGCAGTAGTGACCCCAAGTGCGCATGAGCAGTAGTGAGTCCGAGTGCGCATGAGCAGTAGTGACCCCGAGTGCGCATGAGCAGTAGTGACCCCGAGTGCGCATGCACAGTAGTGAGCCCGATGGCGCATCCGCAGTAGTGAGTCCGTGTGCGCATGTGCAGGTCTGAGCCGGAGTGCGCATGCACAGTAGTGGGCCCGTGCGCGCATGCGCAGTAGTGAGCCCGTGTGCGCATGCGCAGTAGTGAGCCCGAGCGCGCATCCGCAGTAGTGAGTCCGAGTGCGCATGCGCAGTAGTGACCCCGAATGCGCATGAGCAGTAGTGAGTCCGAGTGCGCATGAGCAGTAGTAACCCCGAGTGCGCATGAGCAGTAGTGAGTCCGAGTGCGCATCAGCAGTAGTGACCCCGAGTGCGCACGAGCAGTAGTGACCCCGAGTGGGCATGCACAGTAGTGCGCCCCTGTGCGCATGAGCAGTAGTGAGTCCGAGTGCGCGTGAGCAGTAGTGACCCCAAGTGCGCATGAGCAGTAGTGAGTCCGAGTGCGCATGAGCAGTAGTGACCCCGAGTGCGCATGCACAGTAGTGAGTCCGATTGCGCATGCGCAGTAGTGGGCCCGTGCGCGCATGCGCAGTAGTGAGCCCGGGTGCGCATCCGCAGTAGTGAGCCCGAGCGCGCATGCGCAGTAGTGAGTCCGATTGCGCATGCGCAGTAGTGACCCCGAGTGCGCGTGCACAGTAGAGCGCCCCTGTGCGCATGAGCAGTAGTGAGTCCGAGTGCGCGTGAGCAGTAGTGACCCCAAGTGCGCATGAGCAGTAGTGAGTCCGAGTGCGCATGAGCGGTAGTGACCCCGAGTGCGCATGAGCAGTAGTGACCCCGAGTGCGCATGCACAGTAGTGAGCCCGATTGCGCATCCGCAGTAGTGAGTCCGTGTGCGCATGTGCAGGTCTGAGCCGGAGTGCGCATGCGCAGTAGTGACCCCGAGTGCGCATGCACAGTAGTGTGCCCGTGTGCGCATGCGCAGTAGTGAGCCCGAGCGCGCATCCGCAGTAGTGAGTCCGAGTGCGCATGCGCAGTAGTGACCCCGAATGCGCATGAGTAGTAGTGAGTTCGAGTGCGCATGACTAGTAGTGACCCCGAGTGCGCATGAGCAGTAGTGAGTCCGAGTGCGCATGAGCAGTAGTGACCCCGAGTGCGCATGAGCAGTAGTGACCCCGAGTGCGCATGCACAGTAGTGAGCCCGATTGCGCATCCGCAGTAGTGAGACCGTGTGCGCATGAGCAGTAGTGACCCCGAGTGCGCGTGCACAGTAGAGCGCCCCTGTGCGCATGAGCAGTAGTGAGTCCGAGTGCGCGTGAGCAGTAGTGAGCCCGGGTGCGCATGCGCAGTAGTGAGCCCGAGCGCGCATCCGCAGTAGTGAGTCCGAGGGCGCATGCGCAGTAGTGACCCCGAATGCGCATGAGTAGTAGTGAGTTCGAATGCGCATGAGCAGTAGTGACCCCGAGTGCGCATGAGCAGTAGTGAGTCCGAGTCCGCATGCGCAGTAGTGAGCCCGAGCGCGCATGCGCAGTAGTGAGTCCGATTGCGCATGTGCAGGTCTGAGCCGGAGTGCGCATGCGCAGTAGTGACCCCGAATGCGCATGAGCAGTAGTGAGTCCGAGTGCGCATGAGCAGTAGTGACCCCGAGTGCGCGTGCACAGTAGAGCGCCCCTGTGCGCATGAGCAGTAGTGAGTCCGAGTGCGCGTGAGCAGTAGTGACCCCAAGTGCGCATGAGCAGTAGTGAGTCCGAGTGCGCATGAGCAGTAGTGACCCCGAGTGCGCATGAGCAGTAGTGACCCCGAGTGCGCATGCACAGTAGTGAGCCCGATGGCGCATCCGCAGTAGTGAGTCCGTGTGCGCATGTGCAGGTCTGAGCCGGAGTGCGCATGCGCAGTAGTGGGCCCGTGCGCGCATGCGCAGTAGTGAGCCCGTGTGCGCATGCGCAGTAGTGAGCCCGAGCGCGCATCCGCAGTAGTGAGTCCGAGAGCGCATGCGCAGTAGTGACCCCGAATGCGCATGAGCAGTAGTGAGTCCGAGTGCGCATGAGCAGTAGTAACCCCGAGTGCGCATGAGCAGTAGTGAGTCCGAGTGCGCATCAGCAGTAGTGACCCCGAGTGCGCACGAGCAGTAGTGACCCCGAGTGCGCATGCACAGTAGTGCGCCCCTGTGCGCATGAGCAGTAGTGAGTCCGAGTGCGCGTGAGCAGTAGTGACCCCAAGTGCGCATGAGCAGTAGTGAGTCCGAGTGCGCATGAGCAGTAGTGACCCCGAGTGCGCATGCACAGTAGTGAGTCCGATTGCGCATGCGCAGTAGTGGGCCCGTGCGCGCATGCGCAGTAGTGAGCCCGGGTGCGCATGCGCAGTAGTGACCCCGAATGCGCATGAGTAGTAGTGAGTTCGAGTGCGCATGACTAGTAGTGACCCCGAGTGCGCATGAGCAGTAGTGAGTCCGAGTGCGCATGAGCAGTAGTGACCCCGAGTGCGCATGAGCAGTAGTGACCCCGAGTGCGCATGCACAGTAGTGAGCCCGATTGCGCATCCGCAGTAGTGAGACCGTGTGCGCATGAGCAGTAGTGACCCCGAGTGCGCGTGCACAGTAGAGCGCCCCTGTGCGCATGAGCAGTAGTGAGTCCGAGTGCGCGTGAGCAGTAGTGAGCCCGGGTGCGCATGCGCAGTAGTGAGCCCGAGCGCGCATCCGCAGTAGTGAGTCCGAGGGCGCATGCGCAGTAGTGACCCCGAATGCGCATGAGTAGTAGTGAGTTCGAATGCGCATGAGCAGTAGTGACCCCGAGTGCGCATGAGCAGTAGTGAGTCCGAATCCGCATGCGCAGTAGTGAGCCCGGGTGCGCATGCGCAGTAGTGAGCCCGAGCGCGCATCCGCAGTAGTGAGCCCGAGCGCGCATGCGCAGTAGTGAGTCCGATTGCGCATGTGCAGGTCTGAGCCGGAGTGCGCATGCGCAGTAGTGACCCCGAATGCGCATGAGCAGTAGTGAGTCCGAGTGCGCATGAGCAGTAGTGACCCCGAGTGCGCGTGCACAGTAGAGCGCCCCTGTGCGCATGAGCAGTAGTGAGTCCGAGTGCGCGTGAGCAGTAGTGACCCCAAGTGCGCATGAGCAGTAGTGAGTCCGAGTGCGCATGAGCAGTAGTGACCCCGAGTGCGCATGAGCAGTAGTGACCCCGAGTGCGCATGCACAGTAGTGAGCCCGATGGCGCATCCGCAGTAGTGAGTCCGTGTGCGCATGTGCAGGTCTGAGCCGGAGTGCGCATGCGCAGTAGTGGGCCCGTGCGCGCATGCGCAGTAGTGAGCCCGTGTGCGCATGCGCAGTAGTGAGCCCGAGCGCGCATCCGCAGTAGTGAGTCCGAGTGCGCATGCGCAGTAGTGACCCCGAATGCGCATGAGCAGTAGTGAGTCCGAGTGCGCATGAGCAGTAGTAACCCCGAGTGCGCATGAGCAGTAGTGAGTCCGAGTGCGCATCAGCAGTAGTGACCCCGAGTGCGCACGAGCAGTAGTGACCCCGAGTGCGCATGCACAGTAGTGCGCCCCTGTGCGCATGAGCAGTAGTGAGTCCGAGTGCGCGTGAGCAGTAGTGACCCCAAGTGCGCATGAGCAGTAGTGAGTCCGAGTGCGCATGAGCAGTAGTGACCCCGAGTGCGCATGCACAGTAGTGAGTCCGATTGCGCATGCGCAGTAGTGGGCCCGTGCGCGCATGCGCAGTAGTGAGCCCGGGTGCGCATGCGCAGTAGTGACCCCGAATGCGCATGAGTAGTAGTGAGTTCGAGTGCGCATGACTAGTAGTGACCCCGAGTGCGCATGAGCAGTAGTGAGTCCGAGTGCGCATGAGCAGTAGTGACCCCGAGTGCGCATGAGCAGTAGTGACCCCGAGTGCGCATGCGCAGTAGTGAGCCCGGGTGCGCATGCGCAGTAGTGAGCCCGTGTGCGCATGCGCAGTAGTGAGCCCGAGCGCGCATCCGCAGTAGTGAGTCCGAGTGCGCATGCGCAGTAGTGACCCCGAATGCGCATGAGCAGTAGTGAGTCCGAGTGCGCATGAGCAGTAGTAACCCCGAGTGCGCATGAGCAGTAGTGAGTCCGAGTGCGCATCAGCAGTAGTGACCCCGAATGCGCATGAGCAGTAGTGAGTCCGAGTGCGCATGAGCAGTAGTGACCCCGAGTGCGCGTGCACAGTAGAGCGCCCCTGTGCGCATGAGCAGTAGTGAGTCCGAGTGCGCGTGAGCAGTAGTGACCCCAAGTGCGCATGAGCAGTAGTGAGTCCGAGTGCGCATGAGCAGTAGTGACCCCGAGTGCGCATGAGCAGTAGTGACCCCGAGTGCGCATGCACAGTAGTGAGCCCGATGGCGCATCCGCAGTAGTGAGTCCGTGTGCGCATGTGCAGGTCTGAGCCGGAGTGCGCATGCGCAGTAGTGGGCCCGTGCGCGCATGCGCAGTAGTGAGCCCGTGTGCGCATGCGCAGTAGTGAGCCCGAGCGCGCATCCGCAGTAGTGAGTCCGAGTGCGCATGCGCAGTAGTGACCCCGAATGCGCATGAGCAGTAGTGAGTCCGAGTGCGCATGAGCAGTAGTAACCCCGAGTGCGCATGAGCAGTAGTGAGTCCGAGTGCGCATCAGCAGTAGTGACCCCGAGTGCGCACGAGCAGTAGTGACCCCGAGTGCGCATGCACAGTAGTGCGCCCCTGTGCGCATGAGCAGTAGTGAGTCCGAGTGCGCGTGAGCAGTAGTGACCCCAAGTGCGCATGAGCAGTAGTGAGTCCGAGTGCGCATGAGCAGTAGTGACCCCGAGTGCGCATGCACAGTAGTGAGTCCGATTGCGCATGCGCAGTAGTGGGCCCGTGCGCGCATGCGCAGTAGTGAGCCCGGGTGCGCATCCGCAGTAGTGAGCCCGAGCGCGCATGCGCAGTAGTGAGTCCGATTGCGCATGCGCAGTAGTGACCCCGAGTGCGCGTGCACAGTAGAGCGCCCCTGTGCGCATGAGCAGTAGTGAGTCCGAGTGCGCGTGAGCAGTAGTGACCCCAAGTGCGCATGAGCAGTAGTGAGTCCGAGTGCGCATGAGCGGTAGTGACCCCGAGTGCGCATGAGCAGTAGTGACCCCGAGTGCGCATGCACAGTAGTGAGCCCGATTGCGCATCCGCAGTAGTGAGTCCGTGTGCGCATGTGCAGGTCTGAGCCGGAGTGCGCATGCGCAGTAGTGACCCCGAGTGCGCATGCACAGTAGTGTGCCCGTGTGCGCATGCGCAGTAGTGAGCCCGAGCGCGCATCCGCAGTAGTGAGTCCGAGTGCGCATGCGCAGTAGTGACCCCGAATGCGCATGAGTAGTAGTGAGTTCGAGTGCGCATGACTAGTAGTGACCCCGAGTGCGCATGAGCAGTAGTGAGTCCGAGTGCGCATGAGCAGTAGTGACCCCGAGTGCGCATGAGCAGTAGTGACCCCGAGTGCGCATGCACAGTAGTGAGCCCGATTGCGCATCCGCAGTAGTGAGACCGTGTGCGCATGAGCAGTAGTGACCCCGAGTGCGCGTGCACAGTAGAGCGCCCCTGTGCGCATGAGCAGTAGTGAGTCCGAGTGCGCGTGAGCAGTAGTGAGCCCGGGTGCGCATGCGCAGTAGTGAGCCCGAGCGCGCATCCGCAGTAGTGAGTCCGAGGGCGCATGCGCAGTAGTGACCCCGAATGCGCATGAGTAGTAGTGAGTTCGAATGCGCATGAGCAGTAGTGACCCCGAGTGCGCATGAGCAGTAGTGAGTCCGAATCCGCATGCGCAGTAGTGAGCCCGGGTGCGCATGCGCAGTAGTGAGCCCGAGCGCGCATCCGCAGTAGTGAGCCCGAGCGCGCATGCGCAGTAGTGAGTCCGATTGCGCATGTGCAGGTCTGAGCCGGAGTGCGCATGCGCAGTAGTGACCCCGAATGCGCATGAGCAGTAGTGAGTCCGAGTGCGCATGAGCAGTAGTGACCCCGAGTGCGCGTGCACAGTAGAGCGCCCCTGTGCGCATGAGCAGTAGTGAGTCCGAGTGCGCGTGAGCAGTAGTGACCCCAAGTGCGCATGAGCAGTAGTGAGTCCGAGTGCGCATGAGCAGTAGTGACCCCGAGTGCGCATGAGCAGTAGTGACCCCGAGTGCGCATGCACAGTAGTGAGCCCGATGGCGCATCCGCAGTAGTGAGTCCGTGTGCGCATGTGCAGGTCTGAGCCGGAGTGCGCATGCGCAGTAGTGGGCCCGTGCGCGCATGCGCAGTAGTGAGCCCGTGTGCGCATGCGCAGTAGTGAGCCCGAGCGCGCATCCGCAGTAGTGAGTCCGAGTGCGCATGCGCAGTAGTGACCCCGAATGCGCATGAGCAGTAGTGAGTCCGAGTGCGCATGAGCAGTAGTAACCCCGAGTGCGCATGAGCAGTAGTGAGTCCGAGTGCGCATCAGCAGTAGTGACCCCGAGTGCGCACGAGCAGTAGTGACCCCGAGTGCGCATGCACAGTAGTGCGCCCCTGTGCGCATGAGCAGTAGTGAGTCCGAGTGCGCGTGAGCAGTAGTGACCCCAAGTGCGCATGAGCAGTAGTGAGTCCGAGTGCGCATGAGCAGTAGTGACCCCGAGTGCGCATGCACAGTAGTGAGTCCGATTGCGCATGCGCAGTAGTGGGCCCGTGCGCGCATGCGCAGTAGTGAGCCCGGGTGCGCATGCGCAGTAGTGACCCCGAATGCGCATGAGTAGTAGTGAGTTCGAGTGCGCATGACTAGTAGTGACCCCGAGTGCGCATGAGCAGTAGTGAGTCCGAGTGCGCATGAGCAGTAGTGACCCCGAGTGCGCATGAGCAGTAGTGACCCCGAGTGCGCATGCGCAGTAGTGAGCCCGGGTGCGCATGCGCAGTAGTGAGCCCGTGTGCGCATGCGCAGTAGTGAGCCCGAGCGCGCATGCGCAGTATTGAGTCCGATTGCGCATGTGCAGGTCTGAGCCGGAGTGCGCATGCGCAGTAGTGACCCCGAGTGCGCATGCACAGTAGTGTGCCCGTGTGCGCATGCGCAGTAGTGAGCCCGAGCGCGCATCCGCAGTAGTGAGTCCGAGTGCGCATGCGCAGTAGTGACCCCGAATGCGCATGTGTAGTAGTGAGTTCGAGTGCGCATGACTAGTAGTGACCCCGAGTGCGCATGAGCAGTAGTGAGTCCGAGTGCGCATGAGCAGTAGTGACCCCGAGTGCGCATGAGCAGTAGTGACCCCGAGTGCGCATGCACAGTAGTGAGCCCGATTGCGCATCCGCAGTAGTGAGACCGTGTGCGCATGAGCAGTAGTGACCCCGAGTGCGCGTGCACAGTAGAGCGCCCCTGTGCGCATGAGCAGTAGTGAGTCCGAGTGCGCGTGAGCAGTAGTGAGCCCGGGTGCGCATGCGCAGTAGTGAGCCCGAGCGCGCATCCGCAGTAGTGAGTCCGAGGGCGCATGCGCAGTAGTGACCCCGAATGCGCATGAGTAGTAGTGAGTTCGAATGCGCATGAGCAGTAGTGACCCCGAGTGCGCATGAGCAGTAGTGAGTCCGAGTCCGCATGCGCAGTAGTGAGCCCGGGTGCGCATGCGCAGTAGTGAGCCCGAGCGCGCATCCGCAGTAGTGAGCCCGAGCGCGCATGCGCAGTAGTGAGTCCGATTGCGCATGTGCAGGTCTGAGCCGGAGTGCGCATGCGCAGTAGTGACCCCGAATGCGCATGAGCAGTAGTGAGTCCGAGTGCGCATGAGCAGTAGTGACCCCGAGTGCGCGTGCACAGTAGAGCGCCCCTGTGCGCATGAGCAGTAGTGAGTCCGAGTGCGCGTGAGCAGTAGTGACCCCAAGTGCGCATGAGCAGTAGTGAGTCCGAGTGCGCATGAGCAGTAGTGACCCCGAGTGCGCATGAGCAGTAGTGACCCCGAGTGCGCATGCACAGTAGTGAGCCCGATGGCGCATCCGCAGTAGTGAGTCCGTGTGCGCATGTGCAGGTCTGAGCCGGAGTGCGCATGCGCAGTAGTGGGCCCGTGCGCGCATGCGCAGTAGTGAGCCCGTGTGCGCATGCGCAGTAGTGAGCCCGAGCGCGCATCCGCAGTAGTGAGTCCGAGTGCGCATGCGCAGTAGTGACCCCGAATGCGCATGAGCAGTAGTGAGTCCGAGTGCGCATGAGCAGTAGTAACCCCGAGTGCGCATGAGCAGTAGTGAGTCCGAGTGCGCATCAGCAGTAGTGACCCCGAGTGCGCACGAGCAGTAGTGACCCCGAGTGCGCATGCACAGTAGTGCGCCCCTGTGCGCATGAGCAGTAGTGAGTCCGAGTGCGCGTGAGCAGTAGTGACCCCAAGTGCGCATGAGCAGTAGTGAGTCCGAGTGCGCATGAGCAGTAGTGACCCCGAGTGCGCATGCACAGTAGTGAGTCCGATTGCGCATGCGCAGTAGTGGGCCCGTGCGCGCATGCGCAGTAGTGAGCCCGGGTGCGCATGCGCAGTAGTGACCCCGAATGCGCATGAGTAGTAGTGAGTTCGAGTGCGCATGACTAGTAGTGACCCCGAGTGCGCATGAGCAGTAGTGAGTCCGAGTGCGCATGAGCAGTAGTGACCCCGAGTGCGCATGAGCAGTAGTGACCCCGAGTGCGCATGCACAGTAGTGAGCCCGATTGCGCATCCGCAGTAGTGAGACCGTGTGCGCATGAGCAGTACTGACCCCGAGTGCGCGTGCACAGTAGAGCGCCCCTGTGCGCATGAGCAGTAGTGAGTCCGAGTGCGCGTGAGCAGTAGTGAGCCCGGGTGCGCATGCGCAGTAGTGAGCCCGAGCGCGCATCCGCAGTAGTGAGTCCGAGGGCGCATGCGCAGTAGTGACCCCGAATGCGCATGAGTAGTAGTGAGTTCGAATGCGCATGAGCAGTAGTGACCCCGAGTGCGCATGAGCAGTAGTGAGTCCGAGTCCGCATGCGCAGTAGTGAGCCCGGGTGCGCATGCGCAGTAGTGAGCCCGAGCGCGCATCCGCAGTAGTGAGCCCGAGCGCGCATGCGCAGTAGTGAGTCCGATTGCGCATGTGCAGGTCTGAGCCGGAGTGCGCATGCGCAGTAGTGACCCCGAATGCGCATGAGCAGTAGTGAGTCCGAGTGCGCATGAGCAGTAGTGACCCCGAGTGCGCGTGCACAGTAGAGCGCCCCTGTGCGCATGAGCAGTAGTGAGTCCGAGTGCGCGTGAGCAGTAGTGACCCCAAGTGCGCATGAGCAGTAGTGAGTCCGAGTGCGCATGAGCAGTAGTGACCCCGAGTGCGCATGAGCAGTAGTGACCCCGAGTGCGCATGCACAGTAGTGAGCCCGATGGCGCATCCGCAGTAGTGAGTCCGTGTGCGCATGTGCAGGTCTGAGCCGGAGTGCGCATGCGCAGTAGTGGGCCCGTGCGCGCATGCGCAGTAGTGAGCCCGTGTGCGCATGCGCAGTAGTGAGCCCGAGCGCGCATCCGCAGTAGTGAGTCCGAGTGCGCATGCGCAGTAGTGACCCCGAATGCGCATGAGCAGTAGTGAGTCCGAGTGCGCATGAGCAGTAGTAACCCCGAGTGCGCATGAGCAGTAGTGAGTCCGAGTGCGCATCAGCAGTAGTGACCCCGAGTGCGCACGAGCAGTAGTGACCCCGAGTGCGCATGCACAGTAGTGCGCCCCTGTGCGCATGAGCAGTAGTGAGTCCGAGTGCGCGTGAGCAGTAGTGACCCCAAGTGCGCATGAGCAGTAGTGAGTCCGAGTGCGCATGAGCAGTAGTGACCCCGAGTGCGCATGCACAGTAGTGAGTCCGATTGCGCATGCGCAGTAGTGGGCCCGTGCGCGCATGCGCAGTAGTGAGCCCGGGTGCGCATCCGCAGTAGTGAGCCCGAGCGCGCATGCGCAGTAGTGAGTCCGATTGCGCATGCGCAGTAGTGACCCCGAGTGCGCGTGCACAGTAGAGCGCCCCTGTGCGCATGAGCAGTAGTGAGTCCGAGTGCGCGTGAGCAGTAGTGACCCCAAGTGCGCATGAGCAGTAGTGAGTCCGAGTGCGCATGAGCGGTAGTGACCCCGAGTGCGCATGAGCAGTAGTGACCCCGAGTGCGCATGCACAGTAGTGAGCCCGATTGCGCATCCGCAGTAGTGAGTCCGTGTGCGCATGTGCAGGTCTGAGCCGGAGTGCGCATGCGCAGTAGTGGGCCCGTGCGCGCATGCGCAGTAGTGAGCCCGTGTGCGCATGCGCAGTAGTGAGCCCGAGCGCGCATCCGCAGTAGTGAGTCCGAGTGCGCATGCGCAGTAGTGACCCCGAATGCGCATGAGCAGTAGTGAGTCCGAGTGCGCATGAGCAGTAGTAACCCCGAGTGCGCATGAGCAGTAGTGAGTCCGAGTGCGCATCAGCAGTAGTGACCCCGAGTGCGCACGAGTAGTAGTGACCCCGAGTGCGCATGCACAGTAGTGCGCCCCTGTGCGCATGAGCAGTAGTGAGTCCGAGTGCGCGTGAGCAGTAGTGACCCCAAGTGCGCATGAGCAGTAGTGACCCCGAGTGCGCATGCACAGTAGTGAGTCCGATTGCGCATGCGCAGTAGTGGGCCCGTGCGCGCATGCGCAGTAGTGAGCCCGGGTGCGCATCCGCAGTAGTGAGCCCGAGCGCGCATGCGCAGTAGTGAGTCCGATTGCGCATGCGCAGTAGTGGGCCCGTGCGCGCATGCGCAGTAGTGAGCCCGGGTGCGCATGCGCAGTAGTGAGCCCGTGTGCGCATGCGCAGTAGTGAGCCCGAGCGCGCATGCGCAGTAGTGAGTCCGATTGCGCATGTGCAGGTCTGAGCCGGAGTGCGCATGCGCAGTAGTGACCCCGAGTGCGCATGCACAGTAGTGTGCCCGTGTGCGCATGCGCAGTAGTGAGCCCGAGCGCGCATCCGCAGTAGTGAGTCCGAGTGCGCATGCGCAGTAGTGACCCCGAATGCGCATGAGTAGTAGTGAGTTCGAGTGCGCATGAGCAGTAGTGACCCCGAGTGCGCATGAGCAGTAGTGAGTCCGAGTGCGCATGAGCAGTAGTGACCCCGAGTGCGCATGAGCAGTAGTGACCCCGAGTGCGCATGCCCAGTAATGTGCCCGTGTGAGCATGCGCAGAAGTGAGCTCGAATGCGCATGTGCAGGTCTGAGCCGGAGTGCGCATGCGCAGTAGTGGACCCGTGCGCGCATGCGCAGTAGTGAGCCCGGGTGCGCATGCGCAGTAGTGAGCCCGAGCGCGCATCCGCAGTAGTGAGTCCGAGGGCGCATGCGCAGTAGTGACCCCGAATGCGCATGAGTAGTAGTGAGTTCGAGTGCGCATGAGCAGTAGTGACCCCGAGTGCGCATGAGCAGTAGTGAGCCCGAGTGCGCATGCGCAGTAGTGACCCCGAATGCGCATGAGTAGTAGTGAGTTCGAGTGCGCATGACCAGTAGTGACCCCGAGTGCGCATACGCAGTAGTGACTCCCAGTGCGCATGCGCAGTAGTGAGCCCGAGCGCGCGTGCAAAGTAGAGCGCCCCTGTGCGCATGAGCAGTAGTGAGTCCGAGTGCGCGTGAGCAGTAGTGAGCCCGGGTGCGCATGCGCAGTAGTGAGCCCGAGCGCGCATCCGCAGTAGTGAGTCCGAGGGCGCATGCGCAGTAGTGACCCCGAAAGCGCATGAGTAGTAGTGAGTTCGAATGCGCATGAGCAGTAGTGACCCCGAGTGCGCATGAGCAGTAGTGAGTCCGAGTCCGCATGCGCAGTAGTGAGCCCGGGTGCGCATGCGCAGTAGTGAGCCCGAGCGCGCATCCGCAGTAGTGAGCCCGAGCGCGCATGCGCAGTAGTGAGTCCGATTGCGCATGTGCAGGTCTGAGCCGGAGTGCGCATGCGCAGTAGTGACCCCGAATGCGCATGAGCAGTAGTGAGTCCGAGTGCGCATGAGCAGTAGTGACCCCGAGTGCGCGTGCACAGTAGAGCGCCCCTGTGCGCATGAGCAGTAGTGAGTCCGAGTGCGCGTGAGCAGTAGTGACCCCAAGTGCGCATGAGCAGTAGTGAGTCCGAGTGCGCATGAGCAGTAGTGACCCCGAGTGCGCATGAGCAGTAGTGACCCCGAGTGCGCATGCACAGTAGTGAGCCCGATGGCGCATCCGCAGTAGTGAGTCCGAGTGCGCATCCGCAGTAGTGAGTCCGAGTGCGCATGCGCAGTAGTGACCCCGAATGCGCATGAGCAGTAGTGAATCCGAGTGCGCATGCGCAGTAGTGACCCCTAGTGCGCATGAGCAGTAGTGAGTCCGAGTGCGCATGAGCAGTAGTGACCCCGAGTGCGCATGAGCAGTAGTGACCCCGAGTGCGCATGCGCAGTAGTGAGTCCGATTGCGCATGTGCAGGTCTGAGCCGGAGTGCGCATGCGCAGTAGTGGGCCCGTGCGCGCATGCGCAGTAGTGAGCCCGTGTGCGCATCCGCAGTAGTGAGCCCGAGCGCGCATGCGCAGTAGTGAGTCCGATTGCGCATGCGCAGTAGTGGGCCCGTGCGCGCATGCGCAGTAGTGAGCCCGGGTGCGCATGCGCAGTAGTGAGCCCGTGTGCGCATGCGCAGTAGTGAGCCCGAGCGCGCATGCGCAGTATTGAGTCCGATTGCGCATGTGCAGGTCTGAGCCGGAGTGCGCATGCGCAGTAGTGACCCCGAGTGCGCATGCACAGTAGTGTGCCCGTGTGCGCATGCGCAGTAGTGAGCCCGAGCGCGCATCCGCAGTAGTGAGTCCGAGTGCGCATGCGCAGTAGTGACCCCGAATGCGCATGAGCAGTAGTGAGTCCGAGTGCGCATGAGCAGTAGTAACCCCGAGTGCGCATGAGCAGTAGTGAGTCCGAGTGCGCATCAGCAGTAGTGACCCCGAGTGCGCACGAGCAGTAGTGACCCCGAGTGCGCATGCACAGTAGTGCGCCCCTGTGCGCATGAGCAGTAGTGAGTCCGAGTGCGCGTGAGCAGTAGTGACCCCAAGTGCGCATGAGCAGTAGTGAGTCCGAGTGCGCATGAGCAGTAGTGACCCCGAGTGCGCATGCACAGTAGTGAGTCCGATTGCGCATGCGCAGTAGTGGGCCCGTGCGCGCATGCGCAGTAGTGAGCCCGGGTGCGCATCCGCAGTAGTGAGCCCGAGCGCGCATGCGCAGTAGTGAGTCCGATTGCGCATGCGCAGTAGTGGCCCCGTGCGCGCATGCGCAGTAGTGAGCCCGGGTGCGCATGCGCAGTAGTGAGCCCGTGTGCGCATGCGCAGTAGTGAGCCCGAGCGCGCATGCGCAGTAGTGAGTCCGATTGCGCATGTGCAGGTCTGAGCCGGAGTGCGCATGCGCAGTAGTGACCCCGAGTGCGCATGCACAGTAGTGTGCCCGTGTGCGCATGCGCAGTAGTGAGCCCGAGCGCGCATCCGCAGTAGTGAGTCCGAGTGCGCATGCGCAGTAGTGACCCCGAATGCGCATGAGTAGTAGTGAGTTCGAGTGCGCATGAGCAGTAGTGACCCCGAGTGCGCATGAGCAGTAGTGAGTCCGAGTGCGCATGAGCAGTAGTGACCCCGAGTGCGCATGAGCAGTAGTGACACCGAGTGCGCATGCCCAGTAATGTGCCCGTGTGAGCATGCGCAGAAGTGAGCTCGAATGCGCATGTGCAGGTCTGAGCCGGAGTGCGCATGCGCAGTAGTGGACCCGTGCGCGCATGCGCAGTAGTGATCCCGGGTGCGCATGCGCAGTAGTGAGCCCGAGCGCGCGTCCGCAGTAGTGAGTCCGAGGGCGCATGCGCAGTAGTGACCCCGAAAGCGCATGAGTAGTAGTGAGTTCGAATGCGCATGAGCAGTAGTGACCCCGAGTGCGCATGAGCAGTAGTGAGTCCGAGTCCGCATGCGCAGTAGTGAGCCCGGGTGCGCATGCGCAGTAGTGAGCCCGAGCGCGCATCCGCAGTAGTGAGCCCGAGCGCGCATGCGCAGTAGTGAGTCCGATTGCGCATGTGCAGGTCTGAGCCGGAGTGCGCATGCGCAGTAGTGACCCCGAATGCGCATGAGCAGTAGTGAGTCCGAGTGCGCATGAGCAGTAGTGACCCCGAGTGCGCGTGCACAGTAGAGCGCCCCTGTGCGCATGAGCAGTAGTGAGTCCGAGTGCGCGTGAGCAGTAGTGACCCCAAGTGCGCATGAGCAGTAGTGAGTCCGAGTGCGCATGAGCAGTAGTGACCCCGAGTGCGCATGAGCAGTAGTGACCCCGAATGCGCATGAGCAGTAGTGAGTCCGAGTGCGCATGAGCAGTAGTAACCCCGAGTGCGCATGAGCAGTAGTGAGTCCGAGTGCGCATCAGCAGTAGTGACCCCGAGTGCGCACGAGCAGTAGTGACCCCGAGTGCGCATGCACAGTAGTGCGCCCCTGTGCGCATGAGCAGTAGTGAGTCCGAGTGCGCGTGAGCAGTAGTGACCCCAAGTGCGCATGAGCAGTAGTGAGTCCGAGTGCGCATGAGCAGTAGTGACCCCGAGTGCGCATGCACAGTAGTGAGTCCGATAGCGCATGCGCAGTAGTGGGCCCGTGCGCGCATGCGCAGTAGTGAGCCCGGGTGCGCATCCGCAGTAGTGAGCCCGAGCGCGCATGCGCAGTAGTGAGTCCGATTGCGCATGCGCAGTAGTGGGCCCGTGCGCGCATGCGCAGTAGTGAGCCCGGGTGCGCATGCGCAGTAGTGAGCCCGTGTGCGCATGCGCAGTAGTGAGCCCGAGCGCGCATGCGCAGTAGTGAGTCCGATTGCGCATGTGCAGGTCTGAGCCGGAGTGCGCATGCGCAGTAGTGACCCCGAGTGCGCATGCACAGTAGTGTGCCCGTGTGCGCATGCGCAGTAGTGAGCCCGAGCGCGCATCCGCAGTAGTGAGTCCGAGTGCGCATGCGCAGTAGTGACCCCGAATGCGCATGAGTAGTAGTGAGTTCGAGTGCGCATGAGCAGTAGTGACCCCGAGTGCGCATGAGCAGTAGTGAGTCCGAGTGCGCATGAGCAGTAGTGACCCCGAGTGCGCATGAGCAGTAGTGACACCGAGTGCGCATGCCCAGTAATGTGCCCGTGTGAGCATGCGCAGAAGTGAGCTCGAATGCGCATGTGCAGGTCTGAGCCGGAGTGCGCATGCGCAGTAGTGGACCCGTGCGCGCATGCGCAGTAGTGATCCCGGGTGCGCATGCGCAGTAGTGAGCCCGAGCGCGCATCCGCAGTAGTGAGTCCGAGGGCGCATGCGCAGTAGTGACCCCGAAAGCGCATGAGTAGTAGTGAGTTCGAATGCGCATGAGCAGTAGTGACCCCGAGTGCGCATGAGCAGTAGTGAGTCCGAGTCCGCATGCGCAGTAGTGAGCCCGGGTGCGCATGCGCAGTAGTGAGCCCGAGCGCGCATCCGCAGTAGTGAGCCCGAGCGCGCATGCGCAGTAGTGAGTCCGATTGCGCATGTGCAGGTCTGAGCCGGAGTGCGCATGCGCAGTAGTGACCCCGAATGCGCATGAGCAGTAGTGAGTCCGAGTGCGCATGAGCAGTAGTGACCCCGAGTGCGCGTGCACAGTAGAGCGCCCCTGTGCGCATGAGCAGTAGTGAGTCCGAGTGCGCGTGAGCAGTAGTGACCCCAAGTGCGCATGAGCAGTAGTGAGTCCGAGTGCGCATGAGCAGTAGTGACCCCGAGTGCGCATGAGCAGTAGTGACCCCGAGTGCGCGTGCACAGTAGTGAGTCCGAGTGCGCATGAGCAGTAGTGACCCCTAGTGCGCATGAGCAGTAGTGAGTCCGAGTGCGCATGAGCAGTAGTGACCCCGAGTGCGCATGAGCAGTAGTGACCCCGAGTGCGCATGCGCAGTAGTGAGTCCGATTGCGCATGTGCAGGTCTGAGCCGGAGTGCGCATGCGCAGTAGTGGGCCCGTGCGCGCATGCGCAGTAGTGAGCCCGTGTGCGCATCCGCAGTAGTGAGCCCGAGCGCGCATGCGCAGTAGTGAGTCCGATTGCGCATGCGCAGTAGTGGGCCCGTGCGCGCATGCGCAGTAGTGAGCCCGGGTGCGCATGCGCAGTAGTGAGCCCGTGTGCGCATGCGCAGTAGTGAGCCCGAGCGCGCATGCGCAGTATTGAGTCCGATTGCGCATGTGCAGGTCTGAGCCGGAGTGCGCATGCGCAGTAGTGACCCCGAGTGCGCATGCACAGTAGTGTGCCCGTGTGCGCATGCGCAGTAGTGAGCCCGAGCGCGCATCCGCAGTAGTGAGTCCGAGTGCGCATGCGCAGTAGTGACCCCGAATGCGCATGAGCAGTAGTGAGTCCGAGTGCGCATGAGCAGTAGTAACCCCGAGTGCGCATGAGCAGTAGTGAGTCCGAGTGCGCATCAGCAGTAGTGACCCCGAGTGCGCACGAGCAGTAGTGACCCCGAGTGCGCATGCACAGTAGTGCGCCCCTGTGCGCATGAGCAGTAGTGAGTCCGAGTGCGCGTGAGCAGTAGTGACCCCAAGTGCGCATGAGCAGTAGTGAGTCCGAGTGCGCATGAGCAGTAGTGACCCCGAGTGCGCATGCACAGTAGTGAGTCCGATAGCGCATGCGCAGTAGTGGGCCCGTGCGCGCATGCGCAGTAGTGAGCCCGGGTGCGCATCCGCAGTAGTGAGCCCGAGCGCGCATGCGCAGTAGTGAGTCCGATTGCGCATGCGCAGTAGTGGGCCCGTGCGCGCATGCGCAGTAGTGAGCCCGGGTGCGCATGCGCAGTAGTGAGCCCGTGTGCGCATGCGCAGTAGTGAGCCCGGGTGCGCATCCGCAGTAGTGAGCCCGAGCGCGCATGCGCAGTAGTGAGTCCGATTGCGCATGCGCAGTAGTGGGCCCGTGCGCGCATGCGCAGTAGTGAGCCCGGGTGCGCATGCGCAGTAGTGAGCCCGTGTGCGCATGCGCAGTAGTGAGCCCGAGCGCGCATGCGCAGTAGTGAGTCCGATTGCGCATGTGCAGGTCTGAGCCGGAGTGCGCATGCGCAGTAGTGACCCCGAGTGCGCATGCACAGTAGTGTGCCCGTGTGCGCAGGCGCAGTAGTGAGCCCGAGCGCGCATCCGCAGTAGTGAGTCCGAGTGCGCATGCGCAGTAGTGACCCCGAATGCGCATGAGTAGTAGTGAGTTCGAGTGCGCATGAGCAGTAGTGACCCCGAGTGCGCATGAGCAGTAGTGAGTCCGAGTGCGCATGAGCAGTAGTGACCCCGAGTGCGCATGAGCAGTAGTGACCCCGAGTGCGCATGCCCAGTAATGTGCCCGTGTGAGCATGCGCAGAAGTGAGCTCGAATGCGCATGTGCAGGTCTGAGCCGGAGTGCGCATGCGCAGTAGTGGACCCGTGCGCGCATGCGCAGTAGTGAGCCCGGGTGCGCATGCGCAGTAGTGAGCCCGAGCGCGCATCCGCAGTAGTGAGTCCGAGGGCGCATGCGCAGTAGTGACCCCGAATGCGCATGAGTAGTAGTGAGTTCGAGTGCGCATGAGCAGTAGTGACCCCGAGTGCGCATGAGCAGTAGTGAGTCCGAGTGCGCATGAGCAGTAGTGACCCCGAGTGCGCATGAGCAGTAGTGACCCCGAGTGCGCATGCACAGTAGTGAGCCCGATTGCGCATCCGCAGTAGTGAGACTGTGTGCGCATGTGCATGTCTGAGCCGGAGTGCGCATGCGCAGTAGTGGGCCCGTGCGCGCATGCGCAGTAGTGAGCCCGGGTGCGCATGCGCAGTAGTGAGCCCGAGCGCGCATCCGCAGTAGTGAGCCCGATTGCGCATCCGCAGTAGTGAGTCCGTGTGCGCATGAGCAGTAGTGAGTCCGAGTGCGCATGAGCAGTAGTGACCCCGAGTGCGCATGAGCAGTAGTGAGTCCGAGTGCGCATGAGCAGTAGTGACCCCGAGTGCGCATGCGCAGTAGTGAGTCCGATTGCGCATGTGCAGGTCTGAGCCGGCGTGCGCATGCGCAGTAGTGGACCCGTGCGCGCATGCGCAGTAGTGAGCCCGGGTGCGCATGCGCAGAAGTGAGCTCGAATGCGCATGTGCAGGTCTGAGCCGGACTGCGCATGCGCAGTAGTGAGCCCGTGTGCGCATCAGCTGTAGTGACCCGAGTGCGCATGAGCAGTAGTGACCCCGAGTGCGAATGCACAGTAGTGAGCCCGTGTGCGCATGCGCAGAAGTGAGCTCGAATGCGCATGTGCAGGTCTGAGCCGGAGTGCGCATGCGCAGTAGTGGGCCCGTGCGCGCATGCGCAGTAGTGAGCCCGTGTGCGCATGCGCAGTAGTGAGCCCGAGCGCGCATCCGCAGTAGCGAGTCCGAGTGCGCATGCGCAGTAGTGACCCCGAATGCGCATGAGCAGTAGTGAGTCCGAGTGCGCATGAGCAGTAGTGACCCCGAGTGCGCATGAGCAGTAGTGAGCCCGAGTGCGCATGAGCAGTAGTGAGTCCGAGTGCGCATGAGCAGTAGTGACCCCGAGTGCGCATGAGCAGTAGTGAGTCCGAGTGCGCATGAGCAGTAGTGGCCCCGAGTGCGCATGTGCAGTAGTGACCTCGAGTGCGCATGAGCAGTAGTGAGTCCGAGTGCGCATGAGCAGTAGTGACCCCGAGTACGCATGCACATAAGTGAGCCCGAGTGTGCATGAGTAGTAGTGACCCCGAGTGCGCATGCACAGTAGTGAGCCCGTGTGCGCATGCGCAGAAGTGAGCTCGAATGCGCATGTGCAGGTCTGAGCCGGACTGCGCATGCGCAGTAGTGAGCCCGTTTGCGCATCAGCTGTAGTGACCCGAGTGCGCATGAGCAGTAGTGACCCCGAGTGCGCGTGCACAGTAGTGCGCCCCTGTGCGCATGAGCAGTAGTGAGCCGGATTGCGCATCCGCAGTAGTGAGTCCGTGTGCGCATGTGCAGGTCTGAGCCGGAGTGCGCATGCGCAGTGGTGAGTCCGAGTGTGCAAGCGCAGTAGTGAGCCCGGGTGCGCATGCGCAGTAGTGAGCCCGAGCGCGCATCCGCAGTAGTGAGCCCGAGCGCGCATGCGCAGTAGTGAGTCCGATTGCGCATGTGCAGGTCTGAGCCGGAGTGCGCATGCGCAGTAGTGGGCCCGTGCGCGCATGCGCAGTAGCGAGCCCGTGTGCGCATGCGCAGTAGTGAGCCCGAGCGCGCATCCGCAGTAGTGAGTCCGATTGCGCATGCGCAGTAGTGACCCCGAGTGCGCATGAGCAGTAGTGACCCCGAGTGCGCATGCACAGTAGTGTGCCCGTGTGAGCATGCGCAGAAGTGAGCTCGAATGCGCATGTGCAGGTCTGAGCCGGAGTGCGCATGCGCAGTAGTGGGCCCGTGCGCGCATGCGCAGTAGTGAGCCCGGGTGCGCATGCGCAGTAGTGACCCCGAGTGCGCATCCGCAGTAGTGAGTCCGAGTGCGCATGAGCAGTAGTGACCCCGAGTGCGCATGAGCAGTAGTGACCCCGAGTGCGCATGCACAGCAGTGTGCCCGTGTGAGCATGCGCAGAAGTGAGCTAGAATGCGCATGTGCAGGTCTGAGCCGGAGTGCGCATGCGCAGTAGTGGGCCCGTGCAGCATGCGCACTAGTGAGCGCGGGTGCGCATGCGCAGTAGTGAGCCCGAGCGCGCATCCGTAGTAGTGAGTCCGAGTGCGCATGCGCAGTAGTGACCCCGAGTGCGCATGAGTAGTAGTGAGTTCGAGTGCGCATGAGCAGTAGTGACCCCGAGTGCGCATGAGCAGTAGTGAGTCCGAGTGCGCATGAGCAGTAGTGACCCCGAGTGCGCATGAGCAGTAGTGACCCCGAGTGCGCATGCACAGTAGTGAGCCCGATTGCGCATCCGCAGTAGTGAGACCGTGTGCGCATGTGCATGTCTGAGCCGGAGTGCGCATGCGCAGTAGTGGGCCCGTGCGCGCATGCGCAGTAATGAGCCCGGGTGCGCATGCGCAGTAGTGAGCCCGAGCGCGCATCCGCAGTAGTGAGCCCGATTGCGCATCCGCAGTAGTGAGTCCGCGTGCGCATGTGCAGGTCTGAGCCGGAGTGCGCATGCGCGGTAGTGGGCCCGTGCGCACATGCGCAGTAGTGAGCCCGTGTGCGCATGCGCAGTAGTGAGCCCGAGCGCGCATCCGCAGTAGTGACCCCGAGTGCGCATGAGTAGTAGTGAGTTCGAGTGCGCATGAGCAGTAGTGACCCCGAGTGCGCATGAGCAGTAGTGAGTCCGAGTGCGCATGAGCAGTAGTGACCCCGAGTGCGCATGAGCAGTAGTGACCCCGAGTGCGCATGCACAGTAGTGAGTCCGAGTGCGCATGAGCAGTGGTGACCCCGAGTGCGCATGAGCAGTAGTGAGTCCGAGTGCGCATGAGCAGTAGTGACCCCGAGTGCGCATGAGCAGTAGTGAGTCCGTGTGCGCATGAGCAGTAGTGACCCCGAGTGCGCATGCACATTAGTGAGCCCGAGTGTGCATGAGTAGTAGTGTCCCCGAGTGCGCATGCACAGTAGTGAGCCCGTGTGCGCATGCACAGTAGTGAGCCTGTGTGCGCATGCGCAGTAGTGAGCCCGAGCGCGCATCCGCAGTAGTGAGTCCGAGTGCGCATGCGCAGTAGTGACCCCGAATGCGCATGAGCAGTAATGAGTCCGAGTGCGCATGAGCAGTAGTGACCCCGAGTGCGCATGGGCAGTAGTGAGTCCGAGTGCGCATGAGCAGTAGTGACCCCGAGTGCGCATGCACATTAGTGAGCCCGAGTGTGCATGAGTAGTAGCGTCCCCGAGTGCGCATGCACAGTAGTGAGCCCGTGTGCGCATGCACAGTAGTGAGCCCGTGTGCGCATGCGCAGAAGTGAGCTCGAATGCGCATGTGCAGGTCTGAGCCGGAGTGCGCATGCGCAGTAGTGGGCGCGTGCGCGCATGCGCAGTAGTGAGCCCGTGTGCGCATGCGCAGTAGTGAGCCCGAGCGCGCATCCGCAGTAGTGAGTCCCAGTGCGCATGCGCAGTAGTGACCCCGAATGCGCATGAGCAGTAATGAGTCCGAGTGCGCATGAGCAGTAGTGACCCCGAGTGCGCATGAGCAGTAGTGAGCCCGAGTGCGCATGAGCAGTAGTGGCCCCGAGTGCGCATGCACAGTAGTGAGCCCGATTGCGCATCCGCAGTAGTGAGTCCGAGTGCGCATGCACAGTAGTGACCCCGAATGTGCATGAGCAGTTTTGAGTCCGAGTGCGCATGAGCAGTAGTGACCCCGAGTGCGCATGAGCAGTAGTGAGTCCGAGTGCGCATCAGCAGTAGTGACCCCGAGTGCGCATGCACAGTAGTGAGCCCGTGTGCGCATGCGCAGAAGTGAGCTCGAATACGCATGTGCAGGTCTGAGCCGGAGTGCGCATGCGCAGTAGTGGGCCCGTGCACGCATGCGCAGCAGTGAGCCCGTGTTCGCATGCGCAGTAGTGAGCCCGAGCGCGCATCCGCAATAGTGAGTCCGAGTGCGCACGCGCAGTAGTGACCCCGAATGCGCATGAGCAATAGAGAGTCCGAGTGCGCATGAGCAGTAGTGACCCCGAGTGCGCATGAGCAGTAGTGAGTCCGAGTGCGCATGCGCAGAAGTGAGCTCGAATGCGCATGTGCAGGTCTGAGCCGGACTGCGCATGCGCAGTAGTGAGCCCGATTGCGCATCCGCAGTAGTGAGTCCGTGTGCGCATGCGCAGTTCTGAGCCGGAGTGCGCATGCGCAGTAGTGGGCCCGTGCGCGCATGCGCTGTAGTGAGCCCGGGTGCGCATGCGCAGTAGTGCGCCCGAGCGCGCATCCACAGTAGTGAGCCCGATTGCGCATCCGCAGTAGTGAGTCCGTGTGCGCATGCGCAGGTCTGAGCCGGAGTGCGCATGCGCAGTATTGGGCCCGTGCGCGCATGCGCAGTAGTGAGCCCGAGCGCGCATGCGCAGTAGTGAGACCGAGCGCGCATCCGCAGTAGTGAGTCCGAGTGCGCATGCGCAGTAGTGACCCCGAATGCGCATGAGCAGTAGTGAGTCCGAGTGCGCATGAGCAGTAGTTACCCCGAGTGCGCATGAGCAGTAGTGAGTCCGAGTGCGCATGAGCAGTAGTGACCCCGAGTGTGCATGCACATTAGTGAGCCCGAGTGTGCATGAGTAGTAGTGTCCCCGAGTGCGCATGCACAGTAGTGAGCCCGTGTGCGCATGCACAGTAGTGAGCCCGTGTGCGCATGCGCAGAAGTGAGCTCGAATGCGCATGTACAGGTCTGAGCCGGAGTGCGCATGCGCAGTAGTGGGCCCGTGCGCGCATGCGCAGCAGTGAGCCCGTGTGCGCATGCGCAGTAGTGAGCCCGAGCGCGCATCCGCAGTAGTGAGTCCGAGTGCGCATGAGCAGTAGTGACCCCGAGTGCGCATGAGCAGTAGTGAGTCCGAGTGCGCATCAGCAGTAGTGACCCCGAGTGCGCATGAGCAGTAGTGACCCCGAGTGCGCATGCACAGTAGTGAGCCCGTGTGCGCATGCGCAGAAGTGAGCTCGAATCCGCATGTGCAGGTCTGAGCCGGAGTGCGCATGCGCAGTTGTGGGCCCGTGCGCGCATGCGCAGTAGTGAGCCCGTGTGTGCATGCGCAGTAGTGAGCCCGAGCGCGCATCCGCAGTAGTGAGTCCGAGTGCGCATGCGCAGTAGTGACCCCGAATGCGCATGAGCAGTAGTGAGTCCGAGTGCGCATGAGCAGTAGTGACCCCGAGTGCGCATGCAGAGTAGTGAGCCCGAGTGCGCATGAGCAGTAGTGAGTCCGAGTGCGCATGAGCAGTAGTGACCCCGAGTGCGCATGAGCAGTAGTGAGTCCGAGTGCGCATCAGCAGTAGTGACCCCGAGTGCGCATGAGCAGTAGTGACCCCGAGTGCGCATGCACAGTAGTGAGCCCGATTGCGCATCCGCAGTGGTGAGACCGTGTGCGCATGTGCATGTCTGAGCCGGAGTGCGCATGCGCAGTAGTGGGCCCGTGCGCGCATGTGCAGTAGTGAGCCCGGGTGCGCATGCGCAGTAGTGAGCCCGAGCGCGCATCCGCAGTAGTGAGCCCGATTGCGCATCCGCAGTAGTGAGTCCGTGTGCGCATGTGCAGGTCTGAGCCGGAGTGCGCATGCGCGGTAGTGGGCCCGTGCGCACATGCGCAGTAGTGAGCCCGTGTGCGCATGCGCAGTAGTGAGCCCGAGCGCGCATCCGCAGTAGTGACCCCGAGTGCGCATGAGTAGTAGTGAGTTCGAGTGCGCATGAGCAGTAGTGACCCCGAGTGCGCATGAGCAGTAGTGAGTCCGAGTGCGCATGAGCAGTAGTGACCCCGATTGCGCATGAGCAGTAGTGACCCCGAGTGCGCATGCACAGTAGTGAGTCCGAGTGCGCATGAGCAGTAGTGACCCCGAGTGCGCATGAGCAGTAGTGAGTCCGAGTGCGCATGAGCAGTAGTGACGCCGAGTGCGCATGAGCATTAGTGAGTCCGTGTGCGCATGAGCAGTAGTGACCCCGAGTGCGCATGCACATTAGTGAGCCCGAGTGTGCATGAGTAGTAGTGTCCCCGAGTGCGCATGCACAGTAGTGAGCCCGTGTGCGCATGCACAGTAGTGAGCCTGTGTGCGCATGCGCAGTAGTGAGCCCGAGCGCGCATCCGCAGTAGTGAGTCCGAGTGCGCATGCGCAGTAGTGACCCCGAATGCGCATGAGCAGTAATGAGTCCGAGTGCGCATGAGCAGTAGTGACCCCGAGTGCGCATGGGCAGTAGTGAGTCCGAGTGCGCATGAGCAGTAGTGACCCCGAGTGCGCATGCACATTAGTGAGCCCGAGTGTGCATGAGTAGTAGTGTCCCCGAGTGCGCATGCACAGTAGTGAGCCCGTGTGCGCATGCACAGTAGTGAGCCCGTGTGCGCATGCGCAGAAGTGAGCTCGAATGCGCATGTGCAGGTCTGAGCTGGAGTGCGCATGCGCAGTAGTGGGCGCGTGCGCGCATGCGCAGTAGTGAGCCCGTGTGCGCATGCGCAGTAGTGAGCCCGAGCGCGCATCCGCAGTAGTGAGTCCGAGTGCGCATGCGCAGTAGTGACCCCGAATGCGCATGAGCAGTAATGAGTCCGAGTGCGCATGAGCAGTAGTGACCCCGAGTGCGCATGAGCAGTAGTGAGCTCGAGTGCGCATGAGCAGTAGTGACCCCGAGTGCGCATGCACAGTAGTGAGCCCGATTGCGCATCCGCAGTAGTGAGTCCGAGTGCGCATGCACAGTAGTGACCCCGAATGTGCTTGAGCAGTTTTGAGTCCGAGTGCGCATGAGCAGTAGTGACCCCGAGTGCGCATGAGCAGTAGTGAGTCCGAGTGCGCATCAGCAGTAGTGACCCCGAGTGCGCATGCACAGTAGTGAGCCCGTGTGCGCATGCGCAGAAGTGAGCTCGAATACGCATGTGCAGGTCTGAGCCGGAGTGCGCATGCGCAGTAGTGGGCCCGTGCACGCATGCGCAGCAGTGAGCCCGTGTTCGCATGCGCAGTAGTGAGCCCGAGCGCGCATCCGCAATAGTGAGTCCGAGTGCGCACGCGCAGTAGTGACCCCGAATGCGCATGAGCAATAGAGAGTCCGAGTGCGCATGAGCAGTAGTGACCCCGAGTGCGCATGAGCAGTAGTGAGTCCGAGTGCGCATGCGCAGAAGTGAGCTCGAATGCGCATGTGCAGGTCTGAGCCGGACTGCGCATGCGCAGTAGTGAGCCCGATTGCGCATCCGCAGTAGTGAGTCCGTGTGCGCATGTGCAGTTCTGAGCCGGAGTGCGCATGCGCAGTAGTGGGCCCGTGCGCGCATGCGCTGTACTGAGCCCGGGTGCGCATGCGCAGTAGTGAGCCCGAGCGCGCATCCACAGTAGTGAGCCCGATTGCGCATCCGCAGTAGTGAGTCCGTGTGCGCATGTGCAGGTCTGAGCCGGAGTGCGCATGCGCAGTATTGGGCCCGTGCGCGCATGCGCAGTAGTGAGCCCGAGCGCGCATGCGCAGTAGTGAGACCGAGCGCGCATCCGCAATAGTGAGTCCGAGTGCGCACGCGCAGTAGTGACCCCGAATGCGCATGAGCAATAGAGAGTCCGAGTGCGCATGAGCAGTAGTGACCCCGAATGCGCATGAGCAGTAGTGAGTCCGAGTGCGCATGAGCAGTAGTGACCCCGAGTGCGCATGCACATTAGTGAGCCCGAGTGTGCATGAGTAGTAGTGACGCCGAGTGCGCATGCACAGTAGTGAGCCCGTGTGCGCATGCGCAGAAGTGAGCTCGAATGCGCATGTGCAGGTCTGAGCCGGACTGCGCATGCGCAGTAGTGAGCCCGTGTGCGCATGCGCAGTAGTGACCCCGAATGCGCATGAGCAGTAGTGAGTCCGAGTGCGCATGAGCAGTAGTGACCCCGAGTGCGCATGAGCAGTAGTGACCCCGAGTGCGCATGAGCAGTAGTGAATCCGAGTGCACATGAGCAGTAGTGACCCCGAGTGCGCATGAGCAGTAGTGAGTCCTAGTGCGCATGAGCAGTAGTGACCCGGAGTGCGCATGAGCAGTAGTGACCCCGAGTGCGCATGCACAGTAGTGAGCCCGATTGCGCATCCGCAGTAGTGAGACCGTGTGCGCATGTGCATGTCTGAGCCGGAGTGCGCATGCGCAGTAGTGGGCCAGTGCGCGCATGCGCAGTAGTGAGCCCGGGTGCGCATGCGCAGTAGTGAGCCCGAGCGCGCATCCGCAGTAGTGAGCCCGAGCGCGCATGCGCAGTAGTGAGTCCGATTGCGCATGCAGAGTAGTGAGCCCGAGTGCGCATGAGCAGTAGTGAGTCCGAGTGCGCATGAGCAGTAGCGACCCCGAGTGCGCATGAGCAGTAGTGAGTCCGAGTGCGCATGAGCAGTAGTTACCCCGAGTGCGCATGCACATTAGTGAGCCCGAGTGTGCATGAGTAGTAGTGACCCCGAGTGCGCATGCACAGTAGTGAGCCCGTGTGCGCATGCGCAGAAGTGAGCTCGAATGCGCATGTGCAGGTCTGAGCCGGACTGCGCATGCGCAGTAGTGAGCCCGTGTGCGCATCAGCTGTAGTGACCCGAGTGCGCATGAGCAGAAGTGACCCCGAGTGCTCATGCACAGTAGTGAGCCCGTGTGCGCATGCGCAGAAGTGAGCTCGAATACGCATGTGCAGGTCTGAGCCGGACTGCGCATGCGCAGTAGTGAGCCCGATTGCGCATCCGCAGTAGTGAGTCCGTGTGCGCATGTGCAGTTCTGAGCCGGAGTGCGCATGCGCAGTAGTGGGCCCGTGCGCGCATGCGCTGTAGTGAGCCCGGGTGCGCATGCGCAGTAGTGAGCCCGTGCGCGCATCCACAGTAGTGAGCCCGATTGCGCATCCGCAGTAGTGAGTCCGTGTGCGCATGTGCAGGTCTGAGCCGGAGTGCGCATGCGCAGTATTGGGCCAGTGCGCGCATGCGCAGTAGTGAGCCCGAGCGCGCATGCGCAGTAGTGAGACCGAGCGCGCATCCGCAGTAGTGAGTCCGAGTGCGCATGCGCAGTAGTGACCCCGAATGCGCATGAGCAGTAGTGAGTCCGAGTGCGCATGAGCAGTAGTTACCCCGAGTGCGCATGAGCAGTAGTGAGTCCGAGTGCGCATGAGCAGTAGTGACCCCGAGTGCGCATGCACATTAGTGAGCCCGAGTGTGCATGAGTAGTAGTGTCCCCGAGTGCGCATGCACAGTAGTGAGCCCGTGTGCGCATGCACAGTAGTGAGCCCGTGTGCGCATGCGCAGAAGTGAACTCGAATGCGCATGTACAGGTCTGAGCCGGAGTGCGCATGCGCAGTAGTGGGCCCGTGCGCGCATGCGCAGCAGTGAGCCCGTGTGCGCATGCGCAGTAGTGAGCCCGAGCGCGCATCCGCAGTAGTGAGTCCGAGTGCGCATGAGCAGTAGTGACCCCGAGTGCGCATGAGCAGTAGTGAGTCCGAGTGCGCATCAGCAGTAGTGACCCCGAGTGCGCATGAGCAGTAGTGACCCCGAGTGCGCATGCACAGTAGTGAGCCCGTGTGCGCATGCGCTGAAGTGAGCTCGAATCCGCATGTGCAGGTCTGAGCCGGAGTGCGCATGCGCAGTAGTGGGCCCGTGCGCGCATGCGCAGTAGTGAGCCCGTGTGTGCATGCGCAGTAGTGAGCCCGAGCGCGCATCCGCAGTAGTGAGTCCGCGTGCGCATGCGCAGTAGTGACCCCGAATGCGCATGAGCAGTAGGGACCCCGAGTGCGCATGCAGAGTAGTGAGCCCGAGTGCGCATGAGCAGTAGTGAGTCCGAGTGCGCATGAGCAGTAGTGACCCCGAGTGCGCATGAGCAGTAGTGAGTCCGAGTGCGCATCAGCAGTAGTGACCCCGAGTGCGCATGAGCAGTAGTGACCCCGAGTGCGCATGCACAGTAGTGAGCCCGTGTGCGCATGCGCAGAAGTGAGCTCGAATCCGCATGTGCAGGTCTGAGCCGGAGTGCGCATGCGCAGTAGTGGGCCCGTGCGCGCATGCGCAGTAGTGAGCCCGTGTGTGCATGCGCAGTAGTGAGCCCGAGCGCGCATCCGCAGTAGTGAGTCCGAGTGCGCATGCGCAGTAGTGACCCCGAATGCGCATGAGCAGTAGTGAGTCCGAGTGCGCATGAGCAGTAGTGACCCCGAGTGCGCATGCAGAGTAGTGAGCCCGAGTGCGCATGAGCAGTAGTGAGTCCGAGTGCGCATGAGCAGTAGTGACCCCGAATGCGCATGAGCAGTAGTGAGTCCGAGTGCGCATGAGCAGTAGTGACCCCGAGTGCGCATGCACATTAGTGAGCCCGAGTGTGCATGAGTAGTAGTGACGCCGAGTGCGCATGCGCAGTAGTGGGCCCGTGCGCGCATGCGCAGTAGTGAGTCCGAGTGCGCATGAGCAGTAGTGACCCCGAGTGCGCATGCAGAGTAGTGAGCCCGAGTGCGCATGAGCAGTAGTGAGTCCGAGTGCGCATGAGCAGTAGTGACCCCGAATGCGCATGAGCAGTAGTGAGTCCGAGTGCGCATGAGCAGTAGTGACCCCGAGTGCGCATGCAGAGTAGTGAGCCCGAGTGCGCATGAGCAGTAGTGAGTCCGAGTGCGCATGAGCAGTAGTGACCCCGAATGCGCATGAGCAGTAGTGAGTCCGAGTGCGCATGAGCAGTAGTGAGTCCGAGTGCGCATGAGCAGTAGTGACCCCGAATGCGCATGAGCAGTAGTGAGTCCGAGTGCGCATGAGCAGTAGGGACCCCGAGTGCGCATGCAGAGTAGTGAGCCCGAGTGCGCATGAGCAGTAGTGACCCCGAGTGCGCATGCAGAGTAGTGAGCCCGAGTGCGCATGAGCAGTAGTGAGTCCGAGTGCGCATGAGCAGTAGGGACCCCGAGTGCGCATGCAGAGTAGTGAGCCCGTGTGCGCATGCGCAGTAGTGACCCCGAATGCGCATGAGCAGTAGTGAGTCCGAGTGCGCATGAGCAGTAGTGACCCCGAGTGCGCATGAGCAGTAGTGACCCCGAGTGCGCATGAGCAGTAGTGAATCCGAGTGCACATGAGCAGTAGTGACCCCGAGTGCGCATGAGCAGTAGTGAGTCCGAGTGCGCATGAGCAGTAGTGACCCCGAGTGCGCATGAGCAGTAGTGACCCCGAGTGCGCATGCACAGTAGTGAGCCCGATTGCGCATCCGCAGTAGTGAGCCCGTGTGCGCATGCGCAGTAGTGAGCCCGAGCGCGCATGCGCAGTATTGAGTCCGATTGCGCATGTGCAGGTCTGAGCCGGAGTGCGCATGCGCAGTAGTGACCCCGAGTGCGCATGCACAGTAGTGTGCCCGTGTGCGCATGCGCAGTAGTGAGCCCGAGCGCGCATCCGCAGTAGTGAGTCCGAGTGCGCATGCGCAGTAGTGACCCCGAATGCGCATGAGCAGTAGTGAGTCCGAGTGCGCATGAGCAGTAGTAACCCCGAGTGCGCATGAGCAGTAGTGAGTCCGAGTGCGCATCAGCAGTAGTGACCCCGAGTGCGCACGAGCAGTAGTGACCCCGAGTGCGCATGCACAGTAGTGCGCCCCTGTGCGCATGAGCAGTAGTGAGTCCGAGTGCGCGTGAGCAGTAGTGACCCCAAGTGCGCATGAGCAGTAGTGAGTCCGAGTGCGCATGAGCAGTAGTGACCCCGAGTGCGCATGCACAGTAGTGAGTCCGATTGCGCATGCGCAGTAGTGGGCCCGTGCGCGCATGCGCAGTAGTGAGCCCGGGTGCGCATCCGCAGTAGTGAGCCCGAGCGCGCATGCGCAGTAGTGAGTCCGATTGCGCATGCGCAGTAGTGGCCCCGTGCGCGCATGCGCAGTAGTGAGCCCGGGTGCGCATGCGCAGTAGTGAGCCCGTGTGCGCATGCGCAGTAGTGAGCCCGAGCGCGCATGCGCAGTAGTGAGTCCGATTGCGCATGTGCAGGTCTGAGCCGGAGTGCGCATGCGCAGTAGTGACCCCGAGTGCGCATGCACAGTAGTGTGCCCGTGTGCGCATGCGCAGTAGTGAGCCCGAGCGCGCATCCGCAGTAGTGAGTCCGAGTGCGCATGCGCAGTAGTGACCCCGAATGCGCATGAGTAGTAGTGAGTTCGAGTGCGCATGAGCAGTAGTGACCCCGAGTGCGCATGAGCAGTAGTGAGTCCGAGTGCGCATGAGCAGTAGTGACCCCGAGTGCGCATGAGCAGTAGTGACACCGAGTGCGCATGCCCAGTAATGTGCCCGTGTGAGCATGCGCAGAAGTGAGCTCGAATGCGCATGTGCAGGTCTGAGCCGGAGTGCGCATGCGCAGTAGTGGACCCGTGCGCGCATGCGCAGTAGTGATCCCGGGTGCGCATGCGCAGTAGTGAGCCCGAGCGCGCATCCGCAGTAGTGAGTCCGAGGGCGCATGCGCAGTAGTGACCCCGAAAGCGCATGAGTAGTAGTGAGTTCGAATGCGCATGAGCAGTAGTGACCCCGAGTGCGCATGAGCAGTAGTGAGTCCGAGTCCGCATGCGCAGTAGTGAGCCCGGGTGCGCATGCGCAGTAGTGAGCCCGAGCGCGCATCCGCAGTAGTGAGCCCGAGCGCGCATGCGCAGTAGTGAGTCCGATTGCGCATGTGCAGGTCTGAGCCGGAGTGCGCATGCGCAGTAGTGACCCCGAATGCGCATGAGCAGTAGTGAGTCCGAGTGCGCATGAGCAGTAGTGACCCCGAGTGCGCGTGCACAGTAGAGCGCCCCTGTGCGCATGAGCAGTAGTGAGTCCGAGTGCGCGTGAGCAGTAGTGACCCCAAGTGCGCATGAGCAGTAGTGAGTCCGAGTGCGCATGAGCAGTAGTGACCCCGAGTGCGCATGAGCAGTAGTGACCCCGAATGCGCATGAGCAGTAGTGAGTCCGAGTGCGCATGAGCAGTAGTAACCCCGAGTGCGCATGAGCAGTAGTGAGTCCGAGTGCGCATCAGCAGTAGTGACCCCGAGTGCGCACGAGCAGTAGTGACCCCGAGTGCGCATGCACAGTAGTGCGCCCCTGTGCGCATGAGCAGTAGTGAGTCCGAGTGCGCGTGAGCAGTAGTGACCCCAAGTGCGCATGAGCAGTAGTGAGTCCGAGTGCGCATGAGCAGTAGTGACCCCGAGTGCGCATGCACAGTAGTGAGTCCGATAGCGCATGCGCAGTAGTGGGCCCGTGCGCGCATGCGCAGTAGTGAGCCCGGGTGCGCATCCGCAGTAGTGAGCCCGAGCGCGCATGCGCAGTAGTGAGTCCGATTGCGCATGCGCAGTAGTGGGCCCGTGCGCGCATGCGCAGTAGTGAGCCCGGGTGCGCATGCGCAGTAGTGAGCCCGTGTGCGCATGCGCAGTAGTGAGCCCGAGCGCGCATGCGCAGTAGTGAGTCCGATTGCGCATGTGCAGGTCTGAGCCGGAGTGCGCATGCGCAGTAGTGACCCCGAGTGCGCATGCACAGTAGTGTGCCCGTGTGCGCATGCGCAGTAGTGAGCCCGAGCGCGCATCCGCAGTAGTGAGTCCGAGTGCGCATGCGCAGTAGTGACCCCGAATGCGCATGAGTAGTAGTGAGTTCGAGTGCGCATGAGCAGTAGTGACCCCGAGTGCGCATGAGCAGTAGTGAGTCCGAGTGCGCATGAGCAGTAGTGATCCCGGGTGCGCATGCGCAGTAGTGAGCCCGAGCGCGCATCCGCAGTAGTGAGTCCGAGGGCGCATGCGCAGTAGTGACCCCGAAAGCGCATGAGTAGTAGTGAGTTCGAATGCGCATGAGCAGTAGTGACCCCGAGTGCGCATGAGCAGTAGTGAGTCCGAGTCCGCATGCGCAGTAGTGAGCCCGGGTGCGCATGCGCAGTAGTGAGCCCGAGCGCGCATCCGCAGTAGTGAGCCCGAGCGCGCATGCGCAGTAGTGAGTCCGATTGCGCATGTGCAGGTCTGAGCCGGAGTGCGCATGCGCAGTAGTGACCCCGAATGCGCATGAGCAGTAGTGAGTCCGAGTGCGCATGAGCAGTAGTGACCCCGAGTGCGCGTGCACAGTAGAGCGCCCCTGTGCGCATGAGCAGTAGTGAGTCCGAGTGCGCGTGAGCAGTAGTGACCCCAAGTGCGCATGAGCAGTAGTGAGTCCGAGTGCGCATGAGCAGTAGTGACCCCGAGTGCGCATGAGCAGTAGTGACCCCGAGTGCGCGTGCACAGTAGTGAGTCCGAGTGCGCATGAGCAGTAGTGACCCCTAGTGCGCATGAGCAGTAGTGAGTCCGAGTGCGCATGAGCAGTAGTGACCCCGAGTGCGCATGAGCAGTAGTGACCCCGAGTGCGCATGCGCAGTAGTGAGTCCGATTGCGCATGTGCAGGTCTGAGCCGGAGTGCGCATGCGCAGTAGTGGGCCCGTGCGCGCATGCGCAGTAGTGAGCCCGTGTGCGCATCCGCAGTAGTGAGCCCGAGCGCGCATGCGCAGTAGTGAGTCCGATTGCGCATGCGCAGTAGTGGGCCCGTGCGCGCATGCGCAGTAGTGAGCCCGGGTGCGCATGCGCAGTAGTGAGCCCGTGTGCGCATGCGCAGTAGTGAGCCCGAGCGCGCATGCGCAGTATTGAGTCCGATTGCGCATGTGCAGGTCTGAGCCGGAGTGCGCATGCGCAGTAGTGACCCCGAGTGCGCATGCACAGTAGTGTGCCCGTGTGCGCATGCGCAGTAGTGAGCCCGAGCGCGCATCCGCAGTAGTGAGTCCGAGTGCGCATGCGCAGTAGTGACCCCGAATGCGCATGAGCAGTAGTGAGTCCGAGTGCGCATGAGCAGTAGTAACCCCGAGTGCGCATGAGCAGTAGTGAGTCCGAGTGCGCATCAGCAGTAGTGACCCCGAGTGCGCACGAGCAGTAGTGACCCCGAGTGCGCATGCACAGTAGTGCGCCCCTGTGCGCATGAGCAGTAGTGAGTCCGAGTGCGCGTGAGCAGTAGTGACCCCAAGTGCGCATGAGCAGTAGTGAGTCCGAGTGCGCATGAGCAGTAGTGACCCCGAGTGCGCATGCACAGTAGTGAGTCCGATAGCGCATGCGCAGTAGTGGGCCCGTGCGCGCATGCGCAGTAGTGAGCCCGGGTGCGCATCCGCAGTAGTGAGCCCGAGCGCGCATGCGCAGTAGTGAGTCCGATTGCGCATGCGCAGTAGTGGGCCCGTGCGCGCATGCGCAGTAGTGAGCCCGGGTGCGCATGCGCAGTAGTGAGCCCGTGTGCGCATGCGCAGTAGTGAGCCCGGGTGCGCATCCGCAGTAGTGAGCCCGAGCGCGCATGCGCAGTAGTGAGTCCGATTGCGCATGCGCAGTAGTGGGCCCGTGCGCGCATGCGCAGTAGTGAGCCCGGGTGCGCATGCGCAGTAGTGAGCCCGTGTGCGCATGCGCAGTAGTGAGCCCGAGCGCGCATGCGCAGTAGTGAGTCCGATTGCGCATGTGCAGGTCTGAGCCGGAGTGCGCATGCGCAGTAGTGACCCCGAGTGCGCATGCACAGTAGTGTGCCCGTGTGCGCATGCGCAGTAGTGAGCCCGAGCGCGCATCCGCAGTAGTGAGTCCGAGTGCGCATGCGCAGTAGTGACCCCGAATGCGCATGAGTAGTAGTGAGTTCGAGTGCGCATGAGCAGTAGTGACCCCGAGTGCGCATGAGCAGTAGTGAGTCCGAGTGCGCATGAGCAGTAGTGACCCCGAGTGCGCATGAGCAGTAGTGACCCCGAGTGCGCATGCCCAGTAATGTGCCCGTGTGAGCATGCGCAGAAGTGAGCTCGAATGCGCATGTGCAGGTCTGAGCCGGAGTGCGCATGCGCAGTAGTGGACCCGTGCGCGCATGCGCAGTAGTGAGCCCGGGTGCGCATGCGCAGTAGTGAGCCCGAGCGCGCATCCGCAGTAGTGAGTCCGAGGGCGCATGCGCAGTAGTGACCCCGAATGCGCATGAGTAGTAGTGAGTTCGAGTGCGCATGAGCAGTAGTGACCCCGAGTGCGCATGAGCAGTAGTGAGTCCGAGTGCGCATGAGCAGTAGTGACCCCGAGTGCGCATGAGCAGTAGTGACCCCGAGTGCGCATGCACAGTAGTGAGCCCGATTGCGCATCCGCAGTAGTGAGACTGTGTGCGCATGTGCATGTCTGAGCCGGAGTGCGCATGCGCAGTAGTGGGCCCGTGCGCGCATGCGCAGTAGTGAGCCCGGGTGCGCATGCGCAGTAGTGAGCCCGAGCGCGCATCCGCAGTAGTGAGCCCGATTGCGCATCCGCAGTAGTGAGTCCGTGTGCGCATGAGCAGTAGTGAGTCCGAGTGCGCATGAGCAGTAGTGACCCCGAGTGCGCATGAGCAGTAGTGAGTCCGAGTGCGCATGAGCAGTAGTGACCCCGAGTGCGCATGCGCAGTAGTGAGTCCGATTGCGCATGTGCAGGTCTGAGCCGGCGTGCGCATGCGCAGTAGTGGACCCGTGCGCGCATGCGCAGTAGTGAGCCCGGGTGCGCATGCGCAGTAGTGAGCCCGAGCGCGCATCCGCAGTAGTGAGTTCGAGGGCGCATGCGCAGTAGTGACACCGAATGCGCATGAGTAGTAGTGAGTTCGAATGCGCATGAGCAGTAGTGACCCCGAGTGCGCATGAGCAGTAGTGAGTCCGAGTCCGCATGAGCAGTAGTGACCCCGAGTGCGCATGAGCAGTAGTGACCCCGAGTGCGCATGCACAGTAGTGAGCCCGATTGCGCATCCGCAGTAGTGAGACCGTGTGCGCATGTGCATGTCTGAGCCGGAGTGCGCATGCGCAGTAGTGGGCCCGTGCGCGCATGCGCAGTAGTGAGCCCGGGTGCGCATGCGCAGTAGTGAGCCCGAGCGCGCATCCGCAGTAGTGAGCCCGAGCGCGCATGCGCAGTAGTGAGTCCGATTGCGCATGCAGAGTAGTGAGCCCGAGTGCGCATGAGCAGTAGTGAGTCCGAGTGCGCATGAGCAGTAGCGACCCCGAGTGCGCATGAGCAGTAGTGAGTCCGAGTGCGCATGAGCAGTTGTTACCCCGAGTGCGCATGCACATTAGTGAGCCCGAGTGTGCATGAGTAGTAGTGACCCCGAGTGCGCATGCACAGTAGTGAGCCCGTGTGCGCATGCGCAGAAGTGAGCTCGAATGCGCATGTGCAGGTCTGAGCCGGACTGCGCATGCGCAGTAGTGAGCCCGTGTGCGCATCAGCTGTAGTGACCCGAGTGCGCATGAGCAGTAGTGACCCCGAGTGCGAATGCACAGTAGTGAGCCCGTGTGCGCATGCGCAGAAGTGAGCTCGAATGCGCATGTGCAGGTCTGAGCCGGAGTGCGCATGCGCAGTAGTGGGCCCGTGCGCGCATGCGCAGTAGTGAGCCCGTGTGCGCATGCGCAGTAGTGAGCCCGAGCGCGCATCCGCAGTAGCGAGTCCGAGTGCGCATGCGCAGTAGTGACCCCGAATGCGCATGAGCAGTAGTGAGTCCGAGTGCGCATGAGCAGTAGTGACCCCGAGTGCGCATGAGCAGTAGTGAGCCCGAGTGCGCATGAGCAGTAGTGAGTCCGAGTGCGCATGAGCAGTAGTGACCCCGAGTGCGCATGAGCAGTAGTGAGTCCGAGTGCGCATGAGCAGTAGTGGCCCCGAGTGCGCATGTGCAGTAGTGACCTCGAGTGCGCATGAGCAGTAGTGAGTCCGAGTGCGCATGAGCAGTAGTGACCCCGAGTACGCATGCACATAAGTGAGCCCGAGTGTGCATGAGTAGTAGTGACCCCGAGTGCGCATGCACAGTAGTGAGCCCGTGTGCGCATGCGCAGAAGTGAGCTCGAATGCGCATGTGCAGGTCTGAGCCGGACTGCGCATGCGCAGTAGTGAGCCCGTTTGCGCATCAGCTGTAGTGACCCGAGTGCGCATGAGCAGTAGTGACCCCGAGTGCGCGTGCACAGTAGTGCGCCCCTGTGCGCATGAGCAGTAGTGAGCCGGATTGCGCATCCGCAGTAGTGAGTCCGTGTGCGCATGTGCAGGTCTGAGCCGGAGTGCGCATGCGCAGTGGTGAGTCCGAGTGTGCAAGCGCAGTAGTGAGCCCGGGTGCGCATGCGCAGTAGTGAGCCCGAGCGCGCATCCGCAGTAGTGAGCCCGAGCGCGCATGCGCAGTAGTGAGTCCGATTGCGCATGTGCAGGTCTGAGCCGGAGTGCGCATGCGCAGTAGTGGGCCCGTGCGCGCATGCGCAGTAGCGAGCCCGTGTGCGCATGCGCAGTAGTGAGCCCGAGCGCGCATCCGCAGTAGTGAGTCCGATTGCGCATGCGCAGTAGTGACCCCGAGTGCGCATGAGCAGTAGTGACCCCGAGTGCGCATGCACAGTAGTGTGCCCGTGTGAGCATGCGCAGAAGTGAGCTCGAATGCGCATGTGCAGGTCTGAGCCGGAGTGCGCATGCGCAGTAGTGGGCCCGTGCGCGCATGCGCAGTAGTGAGCCCGGGTGCGCATGCGCAGTAGTGACCCCGAGTGCGCATCCGCAGTAGTGAGTCCGAGTGCGCATGAGCAGTAGTGACCCCGAGTGCGCATGAGCAGTAGTGACCCCGAGTGCGCATGCACAGCAGTGTGCCCGTGTGAGCATGCGCAGAAGTGAGCTCGAATGCGCATGTGCAGGTCTGAGCCGGAGTGCGCATGCGCAGTAGTGGGCCCGTGCAGCATGCGCACTAGTGAGCGCGGGTGCGCATGCGCAGTAGTGAGCCCGAGCGCGCATCCGTAGTAGTGAGTCCGAGTGCGCATGCGCAGTAGTGACCCCGAGTGCGCATGAGTAGTAGTGAGTTCGAGTGCGCATGAGCAGTAGTGACCCCGAGTGCGCATGAGCAGTAGTGAGTCCGAGTGCGCATGAGCAGTAGTGACCCAGAGTGCGCATGAGCAGTAGTGACCCCGAGTGCGCATGCACAGTAGTGAGCCCGATTGCGCATCCGCAGTAGTGAGACCGTGTGCGCATGTGCATGTCTGAGCCGGAGTGCGCATGCGCAGTAGTGGGCCCGTGCGCGCATGCGCAGTAATGAGCCCGGGTGCGCATGCGCAGTAGTGAGCCCGAGCGCGCATCCGCAGTAGTGAGCCCGATTGCGCATCCGCAGTAGTGAGTCCGCGTGCGCATGTGCAGGTCTGAGCCGGAGTGCGCATGCGCGGTAGTGGGCCCGTGCGCACATGCGCAGTAGTGAGCCCGTGTGCGCATGCGCAGTAGTGAGCCCGAGCGCGCATCCGCAGTAGTGACCCCGAGTGCGCATGAGTAGTAGTGAGTTCGAGTGCGCATGAGCAGTAGTGACCCCGAGTGCGCATGAGCAGTAGTGAGTCCGAGTGCGCATGAGCAGTAGTGACCCCGAGTGCGCATGAGCAGTAGTGACCCCGAGTGCGCATGCACAGTAGTGAGTCCGAGTGCGCATGAGCAGTGGTGACCCCGAGTGCGCATGAGCAGTAGTGAGTCCGAGTGCGCATGAGCAGTAGTGACCCCGAGTGCGCATGAGCAGTAGTGAGTCCGTGTGCGCATGAGCAGTAGTGACCCCGAGTGCGCATGCACATTAGTGAGCCCGAGTGTGCATGAGTAGTAGTGTCCCCGAGTGCGCATGCACAGTAGTGAGCCCGTGTGCGCATGCACAGTAGTGAGCCTGTGTGCGCATGCGCAGTAGTGAGCCCGAGCGCGCATCCGCAGTAGTGAGTCCGAGTGCGCATGCGCAGTAGTGACCCCGAATGCGCATGAGCAGTAATGAGTCCGAGTGCGCATGAGCAGTAGTGACCCCGAGTGCGCATGGGCAGTAGTGAGTCCGAGTGCGCATGAGCAGTAGTGACCCCGAGTGCGCATGCACATTAGTGAGCCCGAGTGTGCATGAGTAGTAGCGTCCCCGAGTGCGCATGCACAGTAGTGAGCCCGTGTGCGCATGCACAGTAGTGAGCCCGTGTGCGCATGCGCAGAAGTGAGCTCGAATGCGCATGTGCAGGTCTGAGCCGGAGTGCGCATGCGCAGTAGTGGGCGCGTGCGCGCATGCGCAGTAGTGAGCCCGTGTGCGCATGCGCAGTAGTGAGCCCGAGCGCGCATCCGCAGTAGTGAGTCCCAGTGCGCATGCGCAGTAGTGACCCCGAATGCGCATGAGCAGTAATGAGTCCGAGTGCGCATGAGCAGTAGTGACCCCGAGTGCGCATGAGCAGTAGTGAGCCCGAGTGCGCATGAGCAGTAGTGGCCCCGAGTGCGCATGCACAGTAGTGAGCCCGATTGCGCATCCGCAGTAGTGAGTCCGAGTGCGCATGCACAGTAGTGACCCCGAATGTGCATGAGCAGTTTTGAGTCCGAGTGCGCATGAGCAGTAGTGACCCCGAGTGCGCATGAGCAGTAGTGAGTCCGAGTGCGCATCAGCAGTAGTGACCCCGAGTGCGCATGCACAGTAGTGAGCCCGTGTGCGCATGCGCAGAAGTGAGCTCGAATACGCATGTGCAGGTCTGAGCCGGAGTGCGCATGCGCAGTAGTGGGCCCGTGCACGCATGCGCAGCAGTGAGCCCGTGTTCGCATGCGCAGTAGTGAGCCCGAGCGCGCATCCGCAATAGTGAGTCCGAGTGCGCACGCGCAGTAGTGACCCCGAATGCGCATGAGCAATAGAGAGTCCGAGTGCGCATGAGCAGTAGTGACCCCGAGTGCGCATGAGCAGTAGTGAGTCCGAGTGCGCATGCGCAGAAGTGAGCTCGAATGCGCATGTGCAGGTCTGAGCCGGACTGCGCATGCGCAGTAGTGAGCCCGATTGCGCATCCGCAGTAGTGAGTCCGTGTGCGCATGCGCAGTTCTGAGCCGGAGTGCGCATGCGCAGTAGTGGGCCCGTGCGCGCATGCGCTGTAGTGAGCCCGGGTGCGCATGCGCAGTAGTGAGCCCGAGCGCGCATCCACAGTAGTGAGCCCGATTGCGCATCCGCAGTAGTGAGTCCGTGTGCGCATGCGCAGGTCTGAGCCGGAGTGCGCATGCGCAGTATTGGGCCCGTGCGCGCATGCGCAGTAGTGAGCCCGAGCGCGCATGCGCAGTAGTGAGACCGAGCGCGCATCCGCAGTAGTGAGTCCGAGTGCGCATGCGCAGTAGTGACCCCGAATGCGCATGAGCAGTAGTGAGTCCGAGTGCGCATGAGCAGTAGTTACCCCGAGTGCGCATGAGCAGTAGTGAGTCCGAGTGCGCATGAGCAGTAGTGACCCCGAGTGTGCATGCACATTAGTGAGCCCGAGTGTGCATGAGTAGTAGTGTCCCCGAGTGCGCATGCACAGTAGTGAGCCCGTGTGCGCATGCACAGTAGTGAGCCCGTGTGCGCATGCGCAGAAGTGAGCTCGAATGCGCATGTACAGGTCTGAGCCGGAGTGCGCATGCGCAGTAGTGGGCCCGTGCGCGCATGCGCAGCAGTGAGCCCGTGTGCGCATGCGCAGTAGTGAGCCCGAGCGCGCATCCGCAGTAGTGAGTCCGAGTGCGCATGAGCAGTAGTGACCCCGAGTGCGCATGAGCAGTAGTGAGTCCGAGTGCGCATCAGCAGTAGTGACCCCGAGTGCGCATGAGCAGTAGTGACCCCGAGTGCGCATGCACAGTAGTGAGCCCGTGTGCGCATGCGCAGAAGTGAGCTCGAATCCGCATGTGCAGGTCTGAGCCGGAGTGCGCATGCGCAGTAGTGGGCGCGTGCGCGCATGCGCAGTAGTGAGCCCGTGTGCGCATGCGCAGTAGTGAGCCCGAGCGCGCATCCGCAGTAGTGAGTCCGAGTGCGCATGCGCAGTAGTGACCCCGAATGCGCATGAGCAGTAATGAGTCCGAGTGCGCATGAGCAGTAGTGACCCCGAGTGCGCATGAGCAGTAGTGAGCCCGAGTGCGCATGAGCAGTAGTGACCCCGAGTGCGCATGCACAGTAGTGAGCCCGATTGCGCATCCGCAGTAGTGAGTCCGAGTGCGCATGCACAGTAGTGACCCCGAATGTGCATGAGCAGTTTTGAGTCCGAGTGCGCATGAGCAGTAGTGACCCCGAGTGCGCATGAGCAGTAGTGAGTCCGAGTGCGCATCAGCAGTAGTGACCCCGAGTGCGCATGCACAGTAGTGAGCCCGTGTGCGCATGCGCAGAAGTGAGCTCGAATACGCATGTGCAGGTCTGAGCCGGAGTGCGCATGCGCAGTAGTGGGCCCGTGCACGCATGCGCAGCAGTGAGCCCGTGTTCGCATGCGCAGTAGTGAGCCCGAGCGCGCATCCGCAATAGTGAGTCCGAGTGCGCACGCGCAGTAGTGACCCCGAATGCGCATGAGCAATAGAGAGTCCGAGTGCGCATGAGCAGTAGTGACCCCGAGTGCGCATGAGCAGTAGTGAGTCCGAGTGCGCATGCGCAGAAGTGAGCTCGAATGCGCATGTGCAGGTCTGAGCCGGACTGCGCATGCGCAGTAGTGAGCCCGATTGCGCATCCGCAGTAGTGAGTCCGTGTGCGCATGTGCAGTTCTGAGCCGGAGTGCGCATGCGCAGTAGTGGGCCCGTGCGCGCATGCGCTGTAGTGAGCCCGGGTGCGCATGCGCAGTAGTGAGCCCGAGCGCGCATCCACAGTAGTGAGCCCGATTGCGCATCCGCAGTAGTGAGTCCGTGTGCGCATGTGCAGGTCTGAGCCGGAGTGCGCATGCGCAGTATTGGGCCCGTGCGCGCATGCGCAGTAGTGAGCCCGAGCGCGCATGCGCAGTAGTGAGACCGAGCGCGCATCCGCAATAGTGAGTCCGAGTGCGCACGCGCAGTAGTGACCCCGAATGCGCATGAGCAATAGAGAGTCCGAGTGTGCATGAGCAGTAGTGACCCCGAATGCGCATGAGCAGTAGTGAGTCCGAGTGCGCATGAGCAGTAGTGACCCCGAGTGCGCATGCACATTAGTGAGCCCGAGTGTGCATGAGTAGTAGTGACGCCGAGTGCGCATGCACAGTAGTGAGCCCGTGTGCGCATGCGCAGAAGTGAGCTCGAATGCGCATGTGCAGGTCTGAGCCGGACTGCGCATGCGCAGTAGTGAGCCCGTGTGCGCATGCGCAGTAGTGACCCCGAATGCGCATGAGCAGTAGTGAGTCCGAGTGCGCATGAGCAGTAGTGACCCCGAGTGCGCATGAGCAGTAGTGACCCCGAGTGCGCATGAGCAGTAGTGAATCCGAGTGCACATGAGCAGTAGTGACCCCGAGTGCGCATGAGCAGTAGTGAGTCCTAGTGCGCATGAGCAGTAGTGACCCGGAGTGCGCATGAGCAGTAGTGACCCCGAGTGCGCATGCACAGTAGTGAGCCCGATTGCGCATCCGCAGTAGTGAGACCGTGTGCGCATGTGCATGTCTGAGCCGGAGTGCGCATGCGCAGTAGTGGGCCAGTGCGCGCATGCGCAGTAGTGAGCCCGGGTGCGCATGCGCAGTAGTGAGCCCGAGCGCGCATCCGCAGTAGTGAGCCCGAGCGCGCATGCGCAGTAGTGAGTCCGATTGCGCATGCAGAATAGTGAGCCCGAGTGCGCATGAGCAGTAGTTACCCCGAGTGCGCATGCACATTAGTGAGCCCGAGTGTGCATGAGTAGTAGTGACCCCGAGTGCGCATGCACAGTAGTGAGCCCGTGTGCGCATGCGCAGAAGTGAGCTCGAATGCGCATGTGCAGGTCTGAGCCGGACTGCGCATGCGCAGAAGTGAGCCCGTGTGCGCATCAGCTGTAGTGACCCGAGTGCGCATGAGCAGAAGTGACCCCGAGTGCTCATGCACAGTAGTGAGCCCGTGTGCGCATGCGCAGAAGTGAGCTCGAATACGCATGTGCAGGTCTGAGCCGGAGTGCGCATGCGCAGTAGTGGGCCCGTGCACGCATGCGCAGCAGTGAGCCCGTGTTCGCATGCGCAGTAGTGAGCCCGAGCGCGCATCCGCAATAGTGAGTCCGAGTGCGCACGCGCAGTAGTGACCCCGAATGCGCATGAGCAATAGAGAGTCCGAGTGCGCATGAGCAGTAGTGACCCCGAGTGCGCATGAGCAGTAGTGAGTCCGAGTGCGCATGCGCAGAAGTGAGCTCGAATGCGCATGTGCAGGTCTGAGCCGGACTGCGCATGCGCAGTAGTGAGCCCGATTGCGCATCCGCAGTAGTGAGTCCGTGTGCGCATGTGCAGTTCTGAGCCGGAGTGCGCATGCGCAGTAGTGGGCCCGTGCGCGCATGCGCTGTAGTGAGCCCGTGCGCGCATGCGCAGCAGTGAGCCCGTGTGCGCATGCGCAGTAGTGAGCCCGAGCGCGCATCCGCAGTAGTGAGTCCGAGTGCGCATGAGCAGTAGTGACCCCGAGTGCGCATGAGCAGTAGTGAGTCCGAGTGCGCATCAGCAGTAGTGACCCCGAGTGCGCATGCACAGTAGTGAGCCCGTGTGCGCATGCGCAGAAGTGAGCTCGAATACGCATGTGCAGGTCTGAGCCGGAGTGCGCATGCGCAGTAGTGGGCCCGTGCACGCATGCGCAGCAGTGAGCCCGTGTTCGCATGCGCAGTAGTGAGCCCGAGCGCGCATCCGCAATAGTGAGTCCGAGTGCGCACGCGCAGTAGTGACCCCGAATGCGCATGAGCAATAGAGAGTCCGAGTGCGCATGAGCAGTAGTGACCCCGAGTGCGCATGAGCAGTAGTGAGTCCGAGTGCGCATGCGCAGAAGTGAGCTCGAATGCGCATGTGCAGGTCTGAGCCGGACTGCGCATGCGCAGTAGTGAGCCCGATTGCGCATCCGCAGTAGTGAGTCCGTGTGCGCATGTGCAGTTCTGAGCCGGAGTGCGCATGCGCAGTAGTGGGCCCGTGCGCGCATGCGCTGTACTGAGCCCGGGTGCGCATGCGCAGTAGTGAGCCCGAGCGCGCATCCACAGTAGTGAGCCCGATTGCGCATCCGCAGTAGTGAGTCCGTGTGCGCATGTGCAGGTCTGAGCCGGAGTGCGCATGCGCAGTATTGGGCCCGTGCGCGCATGCGCAGTAGTGAGCCCGAGCGCGCATGCGCAGTAGTGAGACCGAGCGCGCATCCGCAATAGTGAGTCCGAGTGCGCACGCGCAGTAGTGACCCCGAATGCGCATGAGCAATAGAGAGTCCGAGTGCGCATGAGCAGTAGTGACCCCGAATGCGCATGAGCAGTAGTGAGTCCGAGTGCGCATGAGCAGTAGTGACCCCGAGTGCGCATGCACATTAGTGAGCCCGAGTGTGCATGAGTAGTAGTGACGCCGAGTGCGCATGCACAGTAGTGAGCCCGTGTGCGCATGCGCAGAAGTGAGCTCGAATGCGCATATGCAGGTCTGAGCCGGACTGCGCATGCGCAGTAGTGAGCCCGTGTGCGCATGCGCAGTAGTGACACCGAATGCGCATGAGCAGTAGTGAGTCCGAGTGCGCATGAGCAGTAGTGACCCCGAGTGCGCATGAGCAGTAGTGACCCCGAGTGCGCATGAGCAGTAGTGAATCCGAATGCACATGAGCAGTAGTGACCCCGAGTGCGCATGAGCAGTAGTGAGTCCTAGTGCGCATGAGCAGTAGTGACCCGGAGTGCGCATGAGCAGTAGTGACCCCGAGTGCGCATGCACAGTAGTGAGCCCGATTGCGCATCCGCAGTAGTGAGACCGTGTGCGCATGTGCATGTCTGAGCCGGAGTGCGCATGCGCAGTAGTGAGCCCGAGCGCGCATCCGCAGTAGTGAGCCCGAGCGCGCATGCGCAGTAGTGAGTCCGATTGCGCATGCAGAGTAGTGAGCCCGAGTGCGCATGAGCAGTAGTGAGTCCGAGTGCGCATGAGCAGTAGCGACCCCGAGTGCGCATGAGCAGTAGTGAGTCCGAGTGCGCATGAGCAGTAGTTACCCCGAGTGCGCATGCACATTAGTGAGCCCGAGTGTGCATGAGTAGTAGTGACCCCGAGTGCGCATGCACAGTAGTGAGCCCGTGTGCGCATGCGCAGAAGTGAGCTCGAATGCGCATGTGCAGGTCTGAGCCGGACTGCGCATGCGCAGTAGTGAGCCCGTGTGCGCATCAGCTGTAGTGACCCGAGTGCGCATGAGCAGAAGTGACCCCGAGTGCTCATGCACAGTAGTGAGCCCGTGTGCGCATGCGCAGAAGTGAGCTCGAATACGCATGTGCAGGTCTGAGCCGGACTGCGCATGCGCAGTAGTGAGCCCGATTGCGCATCCGCAGTAGTGAGTCCGTGTGCGCATGTGCAGTTCTGAGCCGGAGTGCGCATGCGCAGTAGTGGGCCCGTGCGCGCATGCGCTGTAGTGAGCCCGGGTGCGCATGCGCAGTAGTGAGCCCGTGCGCGCATCCACAGTAGTGAGCCCGATTGCGCATCCGCAGTAGTGAGTCCGTGTGCGCATGTGCAGGTCTGAGCCGGAGTGCGCATGCGCAGTATTGGGCCAGTGCGCGCATGCGCAGTAGTGAGCCCGAGCGCGCATGCGCAGTAGTGAGACCGAGCGCGCATCCGCAGTAGTGAGTCCGAGTGCGCATGCGCAGTAGTGACCCCGAATGCGCATGAGCAGTAGTGAGTCCGAGTGCGCATGAGCAGTAGTTACCCCGAGTGCGCATGAGCAGTAGTGAGTCCGAGTGCGCATGAGCAGTAGTGACCCCGAGTGCGCATGCACATTAGTGAGCCCGAGTGTGCATGAGTAGTAGTGTCCCCGAGTGCGCATGCACAGTAGTGAGCCCGTGTGCGCATGCACAGTAGTGAGCCCGTGTGCGCATGCGCAGAAGTGAACTCGAATGCGCATGTACAGGTCTGAGCCGGAGTGCGCATGCGCAGTAGTGGGCCCGTGCGCCCATGCGCAGCAGTGAGCCCGTGTGCGCATGCGCAGTAGTGAGCCCGAGCGCGCATCCGCAGTAGTGAGTCCGAGTGCGCATGAGCAGTAGTGACCCCGAGTGCGCATGAGCAGTAGTGAGTCCGAGTGCGCATCAGCAGTAGTGACCCCGAGTGCGCATGAGCAGTAGTGACCCCGAGTGCGCATGCACAGTAGTGAGCCCGTGTGCGCATGCGCTGAAGTGAGCTCGAATCCGCATGTGCAGGTCTGAGCCGGAGTGCGCATGCGCAGTAGTGGGCCCGTGCGCGCATGCGCAGTAGTGAGCCCGTGTGTGCATGCGCAGTAGTGAGCCCGAGCGCGCATCCGCAGTAGTGAGTCCGCGTGCGCATGCGCAGTAGTGACCCCGAATGCGCATGAGCAGTAGTGAGTCCGAGTGCGCATGAGCAGTAGGGACCCCGAGTGCGCATGCAGAGTAGTGAGCCCGAGTGCGCATGAGCAGTAGTGAGTCCGAGTGCGCATGAGCAGTAGTGACCCCGAGTGCGCATGAGCAGTAGTGAGTCCGAGTGCGCATCAGCAGTAGTGACCCCGAGTGCGCATGAGCAGTAGTGACCCCGAGTGCGCATGCACAGTAGTGAGCCCGTGTGCGCATGCGCAGAAGTGAGCTCGAATCCGCATGTGCAGGTCTGAGCCGGAGTGCGCATGCGCAGTAGTGGGCCCGTGCGCGCATGCGCAGTAGTGAGCCCGTGTGTGCATGCGCAGTAGTGAGCCCGAGCGCGCATCCGCAGTAGTGAGTCCGAGTGCGCATGCGCAGTAGTGACCCCGAATGCGCATGAGCAGTAGTGAGTCCGAGTGCGCATGAGCAGTAGTGACCCCGAGTGCGCATGCAGAGTAGTGAGCCCGAGTGCGCATGAGCAGTAGTGAGTCCGAGTGCGCATGAGCAGTAGTGACCCCGAATGCGCATGAGCAGTAGTGAGTCCGAGTGCGCATGAGCAGTAGTGACCCCGAGTGCGCATGCACATTAGTGAGCCCGAGTGTGCATGAGTAGTAGTGACGCCGAGTGCGCATGCACAGTAGTGAGCCGGTGTGCGCATGCGCAGAAGTGAGCTCGAATGCGCATGTGCAGGTCTGAGCCGGACTGCGCATGCGCAGTAGTGAGCCCGTGTGCGCATGCGCAGTAGTGACCCCGAATGCGCATGAGCAGTAGTGAGTCCGAGTGCGCATGAGCAGTAGTGACCCCGAGTGCGCATGAGCAGTAGTGACCCCGAGTGCGCATGAGCAGTAGTGAATCCGAGTGCACATGAGCAGTAGTGACCCCGAGTGCGCATGAGCAGTAGTGAGTCCGAGTGCGCATGAGCAGTAGTGACCCCGAGTGCGCATGAGCAGTAGTGACCCCGAGTGCGCATGCACAGTAGTGAGCCCGATTGCGCATCCGCAGTAGTGAGACCGTGTGCGCATGTGCATGTCTGAGCCGGAGTGCGCATGCGCAGTAGTGGGCCAGTGCGCGCATGCGCAGTAGTGAGCCCGGGTGCGCATGCGCAGTAGTGAGCCCGAGCGCGCATCCGCAGTAGTGAGCCCGAGCGCGCATGCGCAGTAGTGAGTCCGATTGCGCATGCAGAGTAGTGAGCCCGAGTGCGCATGAGCAGTAGTGAGTCCGAGTGCGCATGAGCAGTAGCGACCCCGAGTGCGCATGAGCAGTAGTGAGTCCGAGTGCGCATGAGCAGTAGGTACCCCGAGTGCGCATGCACATTAGTGAGCCCGAGTGTGCATGAGTAGTAGTGACCCCGAGTGCGCATGCACAGTAGTGAGCCCGTGTGCGCATGCGCAGAAGTGAGCTCGAATGCGCATGTGCAGGTCTGAGCCGGACTGCGCATGCGCAGTAGTGAGCCCGTGTGCGCATCAGCTGTAGTGACCCGAGTGCGCATGAGCAGTAGTGACCCCGAGTGCGCATGCACAGTAGTGAGCCCGTGTGCGCATGCGCAGAAGTGAGCTCGAATACGCATGTGCAGGTCTGAGCCGGAGTGCGCATGCGCAGTAGTGGGCCCGTGCACGCATGCGCAGCAGTGAGCCCGTGTTCGCATGCGCAGTAGTGAGCCCGAGCGCGCATCCGCAATAGTGAGTCCGAGTGCGCACGCGCAGTAGTGACCCCGAATGCGCATGAGCAATAGAGAGTCCGAGTGCGCATGAGCAGTAGTGACCCCGAGTGCGCATGAGCAGTAGTGAGTCCGAGTACGCATGCGCAGAAGTGAGCTCGAATGCGCATGTGCAGGTCTGAGCCGGACTGCGCATGCGCAGTAGTGAGCCCGATTGCGCATCCGCAGTAGTGAGTCCGTGTGCGCATGTGCAGTTCTGAGCCGGAGTGCGCATGCGCAGTAGTGGGCCCGTGCACGCATGCGCTGTAGTGAGCCCGGGTGCGCATGCGCAGTAGTGAGCCCGAGCGCGCATCCACAGTAGTGAGCCCGATTACGCATCCGCAGTAGTGAGACCGTGTGCGCACTTGCAGGTCTGAGCCGGAGTGCGCATGCGCAGTATTGGGCCCGTGCGCGCATGCGCAGTAGTGAGCCCGAGCGCGCATGCGCAGTAGTGAGACCGAGCGCGCATCCGCAGTAGTGAGTCCGAGTGCGCATGCGCAGTAGTGACCCCGAATGCGCATGAGCAGTAGTGAGTCCGAGTGCGCATGAGCAGTAGTGACCCCGAGTGCGCATGCACATTAGTGAGCCCGAGTGTGCATGAGTAGTAGTGTCCCCGAGTGCGCATGCACAGTAGTGAGCCCGTGTGCGCATGCACAGTAGTGAGCCCGTGTGCGCATGCGCAGAAGTGAACTCGAATGCGCATGTACAGGTCTGAGCCGGAGTGCGCATGCGCAGTAGTGGGCCCGTGCGCCCATGCGCAGCAGTGAGCCCGTGTGCGCATGCGCAGTAGTGAGCCCGAGCGCGCATCCGCAGTAGTGAGTCCGAGTGCGCATGAGCAGTAGTGACCCCGAGTGCGCATGAGCAGTAGTGAGTCCGAGTGCGCATCAGCAGTAGTGACCCCGAGTGCGCATGAGCAGTAGTGACCCCGAGTGCGCATGCACAGTAGTGAGCCCGTGTGCGCATGCGCTGAAGTGAGCTCGAATCCGCATGTGCAGGTCTGAGCCGGAGTGCGCATGCGCAGTAGTGGGCCCGTGCGCGCATGCGCAGTAGTGAGCCCGTGTGTGCATGCGCAGTAGTGAGCCCGAGCGCGCATCCGCAGTAGTGAGTCCGCGTGCGCATGCGCAGTAGTGACCCCGAATGCGCATGAGCAGTAGTGAGTCCGAGTGCGCATGAGCAGTAGGGACCCCGAGTGCGCATGCAGAGTAGTGAGCCCGAGTGCGCATGAGCAGTAGTGACTCCGAGTGCGCATGAGCAGTAGTGACCCCGAGTGCGCATGAGCAGTAGTGAGTCCGAGTGCGCATCAGCAGTAGTGACCCCGAGTGCGCATGAGCAGTAGTGACCCCGAGTGCGCATGCACAGTAGTGAGCCCGTGTGCGCATGCGCAGAAGTGAGCTCGAATCCGCATGTGCAGGTCTGAGCCGGAGTGCGCATGCGCAGTAGTGGGCCCGTGCGCGCATGCGCAGTAGTGAGCCCGTGTGTGCATGCGCAGTAGTGAGCCCGAGCGCGCATCCGCAGTAGTGAGTCCGAGTGCGCATGCGCAGTAGTGACCCCGAATGCGCATGAGCAGTAGTGAGTCCGAGTGCGCATGAGCAGTAGTGACCCCGAGTGCGCATGCAGAGTAGTGAGCCCGAGTGCGCATGAGCAGTAGTGAGTCCGAGTGCGCATGAGCAGTAGTGACCCCGAATGCGCATGAGCAGTAGTGAGTCCGAGTGCGCATGAGCAGTAGTGACCCCGAGTGCGCATGCACATTAGTGAGCCCGAGTGTGCATGAGTAGTAGTGACGCCGAGTGCGCATGCACAGTAGTGAGCCGGTGTGCGCATGCGCAGAAGTGAGCTCGAATGCGCATGTGCAGGTCTGAGCCGGACTGCGCATGCGCAGTAGTGAGCCCGTGTGCGCATGCGCAGTAGTGAGCCCGGGTGCGCATCCGCAGTAGTGAGCCCGAGCGCGCATGCGCAGTAGTGAGTCCGATTGCGCATGCAGAGTAGTGAGCCCGAGTGCGCATGAGCAGTAGTGAGTCCGAGTGCGCATGAGCAGTAGCGACCCCGAGTGCGCATGAGCAGTAGTGAGTCCGAGTGCGCATGAGCAGTAGGTACCCCGAGTGCGCATGCACATTAGTGAGCCCGAGTGTGCATGAGTAGTAGTGACCCCGAGTGCGCATGCACAGTAGTGAGCCCGTGTGCGCATGCGCAGAAGTGAGCTCGAATGCGCATGTGCAGGTCTGAGCCGGACTGCGCATGCGCAGTAGTGAGCCCGTGTGCGCATCAGCTGTAGTGACCCGAGTGCGCATGAGCAGTAGTGACCCCGAGTGCGCATGCACAGTAGTGAGCCCGTGTGCGCATGCACAGTAGTGAGCCCGTGTGCGCATGCGCAGAAGTGAGCTCGAATGCGCATGTACAGGTCTGAGCCGGAGTGCGCATGCGCAGTAGTGGGCCCGTGCACGCATGCGCAGCAGTGAGCCCGTGTTCGCATGCGCAGTAGTGAGCCCGAGCGCGCATCCGCAATAGTGAGTCCGAGTGCGCACGCGCAGTAGTGACCCCGAATGCGCATGAGCAATAGAGAGTCCGAGTGCGCATGAGCAGTAGTGACCCCGAGTGCGCATGAGCAGTAGTGAGTCCGAGTACGCATGCGCAGAAGTGAACTCGAATGCGCATGTGCAGGTCTGAGCCGGACTGCGCATGCGCAGTAGTGAGCCCGATTGCGCATCCGCAGTAGTGAGTCCGTGTGCGCATGTGCAGTTCTGAGCCGGAGTGCGCATGCGCAGTAGTGGGCCCGTGCGCGCATGCGCTGTAGTGAGCCCGGGTGCGCATGCGCAGTAGTGAGCCCGAGCGCGCATCCACAGTAGTGAGCCCGATTACGCATCCGCAGTAGTGAGACCGTGTGCGCACTTGCAGGTCTGAGCCGGAGTGCGCATGCGCAGTATTGGGCCCGTGCGCGCATGCGCAGTAGTGAGCCCGAGCGCGCATGCGCAGTAGTGAGACCGAGCGCGCATCCGCAGTAGTGAGTCCGAGTGCGCATGCGCAGTAGTGACCCCGAATGCGCATGAGCAGTAGTGAGTCCGAGTGCGCATGAGCAGTAGTGACCCCGAGTGCGCATGCACATTAGTGAGCCCGAGTGTGCATGAGTAGTAGTGACCCCGAGTGCGCATGCACATTAGTGAGCCCGAGTGTGCACGAGTAGTAGTGTCCCCGAGTGCGCATGCACAGTAGTGAGCCCGTGTGCGCATGCACAGTAGTGAGCCCGTGTGCGCATGCGCAGAAGTGAGCTCGAATGCGCATGTACAGGTCTGAGCCGGAGTGCGCATGCGCAGTAGTGGGCCCGTGCGCGCATGAGCAGTAGTTACCCCGAGTGCGCATGCACATTAGTGAGCCCGAGTGTGCATGAGTAGTAGTGACCCCGAGTGCGCATGCACAGTAGTGAGCCCGTGTGCGCATGCGCAGAAGTGAGCTCGAATGCGCATGTGCAGGTCTGAGCCGGACTGCGCATGCGCAGTAGTGAGCCCGTGTGCGCATCAGCTGTAGTGACCCGAATGCGCATGAGCAGTCGTGACCCCGAGTGCGCATGCACAGTAGTGAGCCCGTGTGCGCATGCGCAGAAGTGAGCTCGAATACGCATGTGCAGGTCTGAGCCGGAGTGCGCATGCGCAGTAGTGGGCCCGTGCACGCATGCGCAGCAGTGAGCCCGTGTTCGCATGCGCAGTAGTGAGCCCGAGCGCGCATCCGCAATAGTGAGTCCGAGTGCGCACGCGCAGTAGTGACCCCGAATGCGCACGAGCAATAGAGAGTCCGAGTGCGCATGAGCAGTAGTGACCCCGAGTGCGCATGAGCAGTAGTGAGTCCGAGTGCGCATGCGCCGAAGTGAGCTCGAATGCGCATGTGCAGGTCTGAGCCGGACTGTGCATGCGCAGTAGTGAGCCCGATTGCGCATCCGCAGTAGTGAGTCCGTGTGCGCATGTGCAGTTCTGAGCCGGAGTGCGCATGCGCAGTAGTGGGCCCGTGCGCGCATGCGCTGTAGTGTGCCCGGGTGCGCATGCGCAGTAGTGAGCCCGAGCGCGCATCCACAGTAGTGAGCCCGATTACGCATCCGCAGTAGTGAGACCGTGTGCGCATGTGCAGGTCTGAGCCGGAGTGCGCATGCGCAGTATTGGGCCCGTGCGCGCATGCGCAGTAGTGAGCCCGAGCGCGCATGCGCAGTAGTGAGACCGAGCGCGCATCCGCAGTAGTGAGTCCGAGTGCGCATGCGCAGTAGTGACCCCGAATGCGCATCAGCAGTAGTGAGTCCGAGTGCGCATGAGCAGTAGTGACCCCGAGTGCGCATGCACATTAGTGAGCCCGAGTGTGCATGAGTAGTAGTGACCCCGAGTGCGCATGCACATTAGTGAGCCCGAGTGTGCATGAGTAGTAGTGTCCCCGAGTGCGCATGCACAGTAGTGAGCCCGTGTGCGCATGCACAGTAGTGAGCCCGTGTGCGCATGCGCAGAAGTGAGCTCGAATGCGCATGTACAGGTCTGAGCCGGAGTGCGCATGCGCAGTAGTGGGCCCGTGCGCGCATGCGCAGCAGTGAGCCCGTGTGCGCATGCGCAGTAGTGAGCCCGAGCGCGCATCCGCAGTAGTGAGTCCGAGTGCGCATGAGCAGTAGTGACCCCGAGTGCGCATGAGCAGTAGTGAGTCCGAGTGCGCATCAGCAGTAGTGACCCCGAGTGCGCATGAGCGGTAGTGACCCCGAGTGCGCATGCACAGTAGTGAGCCCGTGTGCGCATGCGCAGAAGTGAGCTCGAATCCGCATGTGCAGGTCTGAGCCGGAGTGCGCATGCGCAGTAGTGGGCCCGTGCGCGCATGCGCAGTAGTGAGCCTGTGTGTGCATGCGCAGTAGTGAGCCCGAGCGCGCATCCGCAGTAGTGAGTCCGAGTGCGCATGCGCAGTAGTGACCCCGAATGCGCATGAGCAGTAGTGAGTCCGAGTGCGCATGCGCAGTAGTGACCCCGAATGCGCATCAGCAGTAGTGAGTCCGAGTGCGCATGAGCAGTAGTGACCCCGAGTGCGCATGCACATTAGTGAGCCCGAGTGTGCATGAGTAGTAGTGACCCCGAGTGCGCATGCACATTAGTGAGCCCGAGTGTGCACGAGTAGTAGTGTCCCCGAGTGCGCATGCACAGTAGTGAGCCCGTGTGCGCATGCACAGTAGTGAGCCCGTGTGCGCATGCGCAGAAGTGAGCTCGAATGCGCATGTACAGGTCTGAGCCGGAGTGCGCATGCGCAGTAGTGGGCCCGTGCGCGCATGCGCAGTAGTGAGCCCGGGTGCGCATGCGCAGTAGTGATCCCGAGCGTGCATCCGCAGTAGTGAGCCCGATTGCGCATCCGCAGTAGTGAGTCCGTGTGCGCATGTGCAGGTCTGAGCCGGAGTGCGCATGCGCGGTAGTGGGCCCGTGCGCACATGCGCAGTAGTGAGCCCGTGTGCGCATGCGCAGTAGTGAGCCCGAGCGCGCATCCGCAGTAGTGACCCCGAGTGCGCATGAGTAGTAGTGAGTTCGAGTGCGCATGAGCAGTAGTGACCCCGAGTGCGCATGAGCAGTAGTGAGTCCGAGTGCGCATGAGCAGTAGTGACCCCGAGTGCGCATGAGCAGTAGTGACCCCGAGTGCGCATGCACAGTAGTGAGTCCGAGTGCGCATGAGCAGTAGTGACCCCGAGTGCGCATGAGCAGTAGTGAGTCCGAGTGCGCATGAGCAGTAGTGACCCCGAGTGCGCATGAGCAGTAGTGAGTCCGTGTGCGCATGAGCAGTAGTGACCCCGAGTGCGCATGCACATTAGTGAGCCCGAGTGTGCATGAGTAGTAGTGTCCCCGAGTGCGCATGCACAGTAGTGAGCCCGTGTGCGCATGCACAGTAGTGAGCCTGTGTGCGCATGCGCAGTAGTGAGCCCGAGCGCGCATCCGCAGTAGTGAGTCCGAGTGCGCATGCGCAGTAGTGACCCCGAATGCGCATGAGCAGTAATGAGTCCGAGTGCGCATGAGCAGTAGTGACCCCGAGTGCGCATGGGCAGTAGTGAGTCCGAGTGCGCATGAGCAGTAGTGACCCCGAGTGCGCATGCACATTAGTGAGCCCGAGTGTGCATGAGTAGTAGTGTCCCCGAGTGCGCATGCACAGTAGTGAGCCCGTGTGCGCATGCACAGTAGTGAGCCCGTGTGCGCATGCGCAGAAGTGAGCTCGAATGCGCATGTGCAGGTCTGAGCCGGAGTGCGCATGCGCAGTAGTGGGCGCGTGCGCGCATGCGCAGTAGTGAGCCCGTGTGCGCATGCGCAGTAGTGAGCCCGAGCGCGCATCCGCAGTAGTGAGTCCGAGTGCGCATGCGCAGTAGTGACCCCGAATGCGCATGAGCAGTAATGAGTCCGAGTGCGCATGAGCAGTAGTGACCCCGAGTGCGCATGAGCAGTAGTGAGCCCGAGTGCGCATGAGCAGTAGTGACCCCGAGTGCGCATGCACAGTAGTGAGCCCGATTGCGCATCCGCAGTAGTGAGTCCGAGTGCGCATGCACAGTAGTGACCCCGAATGTGCATGAGCAGTTTTGAGTCCGAGTGCGCATGAGCAGTAGTGACCCCGAGTGCGCATGAGCAGTAGTGAGTCCGAGTGCGCATCAGCAGTAGTGACCCCGAGTGCGCATGCACAGTAGTGAGCCCGTGTGCGCATGCGCAGAAGTGAGCTCGAATACGCATGTGCAGGTCTGAGCCGGAGTGCGCATGCGCAGTAGTGGGCCCGTGCACGCATGCGCAGCAGTGAGCCCGTGTTCGCATGCGCAGTAGTGAGCCCGAGCGCGCATCCGCAATAGTGAGTCCGAGTGCGCACGCGCAGTAGTGACCCCGAATGCCCATGAGCAATAGAGAGTCCGAGTGCGCATGAGCAGTAGTGACCCCGAGTGCGCATGAGCAGTAGTGAGTCCGAGTGCGCATGCGCAGAAGTGAGCTCGAATGCGCATGTGCAGGTCTGAGCCGGACTGCGCATGCGCAGTAGTGAGCCTGATTGCGCATCCGCAGTAGTGAGTCCGTGTGCGCATGTGCAGTTCTGAGCCGGAGTGCGCATGCGCAGTAGTGGGCCCGTGCGCGCATGCGCTGTAGTGAGCCCGGGTGCGCATGCGCAGTAGTGAGCCCGGGTGCGCATGCGCAGTAGTGAGCCCGAGCGCGCATCCACAGTAGTGAGCCCGATTGCGCATCCGCAGTAGTGAGTCCGTGTGCGCATGTGCAGGTCTGAGCCGGAGTGCGCATGCGCAGTATTGGGCCCGTGCGCGCATGCGCAGTAGTGAGCCCGAGCGCGCATGCGCAGTAGTGAGACCGAGCGCGCATCCGCAGTAGTGAGTCCGAGTGCGCATGCGCAGTAGTGACCCCGAATGCGCATGAGCAGTAGTGAGTCCGAGTGCGCATGAGCAGTAGTTACCCCGAGTGCGCATGAGCAGTAGTGAGTCCGAGTGCGCATGAGCAGTAGTGACCCCGAGTGCGCATGCACATTAGTGAGCCCGAGTGTGCATGAGTAGTAGTGTCCCCGAGTGCGCATGCACAGTAGTGAGCCCGTGTGCGCATGCACAGTAGTGAGCCCGTGTGCGCATGCGCAGAAGTGAGCTCGAATGCGCATGTACAGGTCTGAGCCGGAGTGCGCATGCGCAGTAGTGGGCCCGTGCGCGCATGCGCAGCAGTGAGCCCGTGTGCGCATGCGCAGTAGTGAGCCCGAGCGCGCATCCGCAGTAGTGAGTCCGAGTGCGCATGAGCAGTAGTGACCCCGAGTGCGCATGAGCAGTAGTGAGTCCGAGTGCACATCAGCAGTAGTGACCCCGAGTGCGCATGAGCAGTAGTGACCCCGAGTGCGCATGCACAGTAGTGAGCCCGTGTGCGCATGCGCAGAAGTGAGCTCGAATCCGCATGTGCAGGTCTGAGCCGGAGTGCGCATGCGCAGTAGTGGGCCCGTGCGCGCATGCGCAGTAGTGAGCCCGTGTGTGCATGCGCAGTAGTGAGCCCGAGCGCGCATCCGCAGTAGTGAGTCCGAGTGCGCATGCGCAGTAGTGACCCCGAATGCGCATGAGCAGTAGTGAGTCCGAGTGCGCATGAGCAGTAGTGACCCCGAGTGCGCATGAGCAGTAGTGAGTCCGAGTGCGCATGAGCAGTAGTGACCCCGAGTGCGCATGCACATTAGTGAGCCCGAGTGTGCATGAGTAGTAGTGTCCCCGAGTGCGCATGCACAGTAGTGAGCCCGTGTGCGCATGCACAGTAGTGAGCCCGTGTGCGCATGCGCAGAAGTGAGCTCGAATGCGCATGTACAGGTCTGAGCCCGAGCGCGCATCCGCAGTAGTGAGTCCGAGTGCGCATGAGCATTAGTGACCCCGAGTGCGCATGAGCAGTAGTGAGTCCGAGTGCGCATCAGCAGTAGTGACCCCGAGTGCGCATGAGCAGTAGTGACCCCGAGTGCGCATGCACAGTAGTGAGCCCGTGTGCGCATGCGCAGAAGTGAGCTCGAATCCGCATGTGCAGGTCTGAGCCGGAGTGCGCATGCGCAGTAGTGGGCCCGTGCGCGCATGCGCAGTAGTGAGCCCGTGTGTGCATGCGCAGTAGTGAGCCCGAGCGCGCATCCGCAGTAGTGAGTCCGAGTGCGCATGCGCAGTAGTGACCCCGAATGCGCATGAGCAGTAGTGAGTCCGAGTGCGCATGAGCAGTAGTGACCCCGAGTGCGCATGCAGAGTAGTGAGCCCGAGTGCGCATGAGCAGTAGTGAGTCCGAGTGCGCATGAGCAGTAGTGACCCCGAGTGCGCATGAGCAATAGTGAGTCCGAGTGCGCATCTGCAGTAGTGACCCCGAGTGCGCATGAGCAGTAGTGACCCCGAGTGCGCATGCACAGTAGTGAGCCCGTGTGCGCATGCGCAGAAGTGAGCTCGAATCCGCATGTGCAGGTCTGAGCCGGAGTGCGCATGCGCAGTAGTGGGCCCGTGCGCGCATGCGCAGTAGTGAGCCCGTGTGTGCATGCGCAGTAGTGAGCCCGAGCGCGCATCCGCAGTAGTGAGTCCGAGTGCGCATGCGCAGTAGTGACCCCGAATGCGCATGAGCAGTAGTGAGTCCGAGTGCGCATGAGCAGTAGTGACACCGAGTGCGCATGCAGAGTAGTGAGCCCGAGTGCGCATGAGCAGTAGTGAGTCCGAGTGCGCATGAGCAGTAGTGACCCCGAATGCGCATGAGCAGTAGTGAGTCCGAGTGCGCATGAGCAGTAGTGACCCCGAGTGCGCATGCACATTAGTGAGCCCGAGTGTGCATGAGTAGTAGTGACGCCGAGTGCGCATGCACAGTAGTGAGCCCGTGTGCGCATGCGCAGAAGTGAGCTCGAATGCGCATGTGCAGGTCTGAGCCGGACTGCGCATGCGCAGTAGTGACCCCGAATGCGCATGAGCAGTAGTGAGTCCGAGTGCGCATGAGCAGTAGTGACCCCGAGTGCGCATGAGCAGTAGTGACCCCGAGTGCGCATGAGCAGTAGTGAATCCGAGTGCACATGAGCAGTAGTGACCCCGAGTGCGCATGAGCAGTAGTGAGTCCGAGTGCGCATGAGCAGTAGTGACCCCGAGTGCGCATGAGCAGTAGTGACCCCGAGTGCGCATGCACAGTAGTGAGCCCGATTGCGCATCCGCAGTAGTGAGACCGTGTGCGCATGTGCATGTCTGAGCCGGAGTGCGCATGCGCAGTAGTGGGCCAGTGCGCGCATGCGCAGTAGTGAGCCCGGGTGCGCATGCGCAGTAGTGAGCCCGAGCGCGCATCCGCAGTAGTGAGCCCGAGCGCGCATGCGCAGTAGTGAGTCCGATTGCGCATGCAGAGTAGTGAGCCCGAGTGCGCATGAGCAGTAGTGAGTCCGAGTGCGCATGAGCAGTAGCGACCCCGAGTGCGCATGAGCAGTAGTGAGTCCGAGTGCGCATGAGCAGTAGTTACCCCGAGTGCGCATGCACATTAGTGAGCCCGAGTGTGCATGAGTAGTAGTGACCCCGAGTGCGCATGCACAGTAGTGAGCCCGTGTGCGCATGCGCAGAAGTGAGCTCGAATGCGCATGTGCAGGTCTGAGCCGGACTGCGCATGCGCAGTAGTGAGCCCGTGTGCGCATCAGCTGTAGTGACCCGAGTGCGCATGAGCAGTAGTCACCCCGAGTGCGCATGCACAGTAGTGAGCCCGTGTGCGCATGCGCAGAAGTGAGTCCGAGTGCGCATGAGCAGTAGTGACCCCGAGTGCGCATGAGCAGTAGTGAGTCCGAGTGCGCATGAGCAGTAGTGACCCCGAGTGCGCATGCACATTAGTGAGCCCGAGTGTGCATGAGTAGTAGTGTCCCCGAGTGCGCATGCACAGTAGTGAGCCCGTGTGCGCATGCACAGTAGTGAGCCCGTGTGCGCATGCGCAGAAGTGAGCTCGAATGCGCATGTACAGGTCTGAGCCCGAGCGCGCATCCGCAGTAGTGAGTCCGAGTGCGCATGAGCAGTAGTGACCCCGAGTGCGCATGAGCAGTAGTGAGTCCGAGTGCGCATCAGCAGTAGTGACCCCGAGTGCGCATGAGCAGTAGTGACCCCGAGTGCGCATGCACAGTAGTGAGCCCGTGTGCGCATGCGCAGAAGTGAGCTCGAATCCGCATGTGCAGGTCTGAGCCGGAGTGCGCATGCGCAGTAGTGGGCCCGTGCGCGCATGCGCAGTAGTGAGCCCGTGTGTGCATGCGCAGTAGTGAGCCCGAGCGCGCATCCGCAGTAGTGAGTCCGAGTGCGCATGCGCAGTAGTGACCCCGAATGCGCATGAGCAGTAGTGAGTCCGAGTGCGCATGAGCAGTAGTGACCCCGAGTGCGCATGCAGAGTAGTGAGCCCGAGTGCGCATGAGCAGTAGTGAGTCCGAGTGCGCATGAGCAGTAGTGACCCCGAGTGCGCATGAGCAATAGTGAGTCCGAGTGCGCATCTGCAGTAGTGACCCCGAGTGCGCATGAGCAGTAGTGACCCCGAGTGCGCATGCACAGTAGTGAGCCCGTGTGCGCATGCGCAGAAGTGAGCTCGAATCCGCATGTGCAGGTCTGAGCCGGAGTGCGCATGCGCAGTAGTGGGCCCGTGCGCGCATGCGCAGTAGTGAGCCCGTGTGTGCATGCGCAGTAGTGAGCCCGAGCGCGCATCCGCAGTAGTGAGTCCGAGTGCGCATGCGCAGTAGTGACCCCGAATGCGCATGAGCAGTGGTGAGTCCGAGTGCGCATGAGCAGTAGTGACACCGAGTGCGCATGCTGAGTAGTGAGCCCGAGTGCGCATGAGCAGTAGTGAGTCCGAGTGCGCATGAGCAGTAGTGACCCCGAATGCGCATGAGCAGTAGTGAGTCCGAGTGCGCATGAGCAGTAGTGACCCCGAGTGCGCATGCACATTAGTGAGCCCGAGTGTGCATGAGTAGTAGTGACGCCGAGTGCGCATGCACAGTAGTGAGCCCGTGTGCGCATGCGCAGAAGTGAGCTCGAATGCGCATGTGCAGGTCTGAGCCGGACTGCGCATGCGCAGTAGTGAGCCCGTGTGCGCATGCGCAGTAGTGACCCCGAATGCGCATGAGCAGTAGTGAGTCCGAGTGCGCATGAGCAGTAGTGACCCCGAGTGCGCATGAGCAGTAGTGACCCGAGTGCGCATGAGCAGTAGTGAATCCGAGTGCACATGAGCAGTAGTGACCCCGAGTGCGCATGAGCAGTAGTGAGTCCGAGTGCGCATGAGCAGTAGTGACCCCGAGTGCGCATGAGCAGTAGTGACCCCGAGTGCGCATGCACAGTAGTGAGCCCGATTGCGCATCCGCAGTAGTGAGACCGTGTGCGCATGTGCATGTCTGAGCCGGAGTGCGCATGCGCAGTAGTGGGCCAGTGCGCGCATGCGCAGTAGTGAGCCCGGGTGCGCATGCGCAGTAGTGAGCCCGAGCGCGCATCCGCAGTAGTGAGCCCGAGCGCGCATGCGCAGTAGTGAGTCCGATTGCGCATCTAGAGTAGTGAGCCCGAGTGCGCATGAGCAGTAGTGAGTCCGAGTGCGCATGAGCAGTAGCGACCCCGAGTGCGCATGAGCAGTAGTGAGTCCGAGTGCGCATGAGCAGTAGTTACCCCGAGTGCGCATGCACATTAGTGAGCCCGAGTGTGCATGAGTAGTAGTGACCCCGAGTGCGCATGCACAGTAGTGAGCCCGTGTGCGCATGCGCAGAAGTGAGCTCGAATGCGCATGTGCAGGTCTGAGCCGGACTGCGCATGCGCAGTAGTGAGCCCGTGTGCGCATCAGCTGTAGTGACCCGAGTGCGCATGAGCAGTAGTGACCCCGAGTGCGCATGCACAGTAGTGAGCCCGTGTGCGCATGCGCAGAAGTGAGCTCGAATGCGCATATGCAGGTCTGAGCCGGAGTGCGCATGCGCAGTAGTGGGCCCGTGCGCGCATGCGCAGTAGTGAGCCCGTGTGCGCATGCGCAGTAGTGAGCCCGAGCGCGCATCCGCAGTAGCGAGTCCGAGTGCGCATGCGCAGTAGTGACCCCGAATGCGCATGAGCAGTAGTGAGTCCGAGTGCGCATGAGCAGTAGTGACCCCGAGTGCGCATGAGCAGTAGTGAGCCCGAGTGCGCATGAGCAGTAGTGAGTCCGAGTGCGCATGAGCAGTAGTGACCCCGAGTGCGCATGAGCAGTAGTGAGTCCGAGTGCGCATGAGCAGTAGTGACCCCGAGTGCGCATGTGCAGTAGTGACCTCGAGTGCGCATGAGCAGTAGTGAGTCCGAGTGCGCATGAGCAGTAGTGACCCCGAGTACGCATGCACATAAGTGAGCCCGAGTGTGCATGAGTAGTAGTGACCCCGAGTGCGCATGCACAGTAGTGAGCCCGTGTGCGCATGCGCAGAAGTGAGCTCGAATGCGCATGTGCAGGTCTGAGCCGGACTGCGCATGCGCAGTAGTGAGCCCGTTTGCGCATCAGCTGTAGTGACCCGAGTGCGCATGAGCAGTAGTGACCCCGAGTGCGCGTGCACAGTAGTGCGCCCCTGTGCGCATGAGCAGTAGTGAGCCCGATTGCGCATCCGCAGTAGTGAGTCCGTGTGCGCATGTGCAGGTCTGAGCCGGAGTGCGCATGCGCAGTGGTGAGTCCGAGTGTGCAAGCGCAGTAGTGAGCCCGGGTGCGCATGCGCAGTAGTGAGCCCGAGCGCGCATCCGCAGTAGTGAGCCCGTGCGCGCATGCGCAGTAGTGAGTCCGATTGCGCATGTGCAGGTCTGAGCCGGAGTGCGCATGCGCAGTAGTGGGCCCGTGCGCGCACGCGCAGTAGCGAGCCCGTGTGCGCATGCGCAGTAGTGAGCCCGAGCGCGCATCCGCAGTAGTGAGTCCGATTGCGCATGCGCAGTAGTGACCCCGAGTGCGCATGAGCAGTAGTGAGCCCGAGTGCGCATGAGCAGTAGTGAGTCCGAGTGCGCATGAGCAGTAGTGACCCCGAGTGCGCATGAGCAGTAGTGAGTCCGAGTGCGCATGAGCAGTAGTGACCCCGAGTGCGCATGAGCAGTAGTGACCTCGAGTGCGCATGAGCAGTAGTGAGTCCGAGTGCGCATGAGCAGTAGTGACCCCGAGTGCGCATGCACAGTAGTGTGCCCGTGTGAGCATGCGCAGAAGTGAGCTCGAATGCGCATGTGCAGGTCTGAGCCGGAGTGCGCATGCGCAGTAGTGGGCCCGTGCGCGCATGCGCAGTAGTGAGCCCGGGTGCGCATGCGCAGTAGTGAGCCCGTGCGCGCATCCGCAGTAGTGAGTCCGAGTGCGCATGCGCAGTAGTGACCCCGAATGCGCATGAGTAGTAGTGAGTTCGAGTGCGCATGAGCAGTAGTGACCCCGAGTGCGCATGAGCAGTAGTGAGTCCGAGTGCGCATGAGCAGTAGTGACCCCGAGTGCGCATGAGCAGTAGTGACCCCAAGTGCGCATGCACAGCAGTGTGCCCGTGTGAGCATGCGCAGAAGTGAGCTCGAATGCGCATGTGCAGCTCTGAGCCGGAGTGTGCATGCGCAGTAGTGGGCGCGTGCGCGCATGCGCAATAGTGAGCCCGTGTGCGCATGCGCAGTAGTGAGCCCGAGCGCGCATCCGCAGTAGTGAGTCCGAGTGCGCATGCGCAGTAGTGACCCCGAATGCGCATGAGCAGTAATGAGTCCGAGTGCGCATGAGCAGTAGTGACCCCGAGTGCGCATGAGCAGTAGTGAGCCCGAGTGCGCATGAGCAGTAGTGACCCCGAGTGCGCATGCACTGTAGTGAGCCCGATTGCGCATCCGCAGTAGTGAGTCCGAGTTCGCATGCACAGTAGTGACCCCGAATGTGCATGAGCAGTTTTGAGTCCGAGTGCGCATGAGCAGTAGTGACCCCGAGTGCGCATGGGCAGTAGTGAGTCCGAGTGCGCATCAGCAGTAGTGACCCAGAGTGCGCATGCACAGTAGTGAGCCCGTGTGCGCATGCGCAGAAGTGAGCTCGAATACGCATGTGCAGGTCTGAGCCGGAGTGCGCATGCGCAGTAGTGGGCCCGTGCACGCATGCGCAGCAGTGAGCCCGTGTTCGCATGCGCAGTAGTGAGCCCGAGCGCGCATCCGCAATAGTGAGTCCGAGTGCGCACGCGCAGTAGTGACCCCGAATGCGCATGAGCAATAGAGAGTCCGAGTGCGCATGAGCAGTAGTGACCCCGAGTGCGCATGAGCAGTAGTGAGTCCGAGTGCGCATGCGCAGAAGTGAGCTCGAATGTGCATGTGCAGGTCTGAGCCGGACTGCGCATGCGCAGTAGTGAGCCCGATTGCGCATCCGCAGTAGTGAGTCCGTGTGCGCATGTGCAGTTCTGAGCCGGAGTGCGCATGCGCAGTAGTGGGCCCGTGCGCGCATGCGCTGTAGTGAGCCCGCGTGCGCATGCGCAGTAGTGAGCCCGAGCGCGCATGCGCAGTAGTGACCCCGAATGCGCATGAGCAGTAGTGAGTCAGAGTGCGCATGAGCAGTAGTTACCCCGAGTGCGCATGAGCAGTAGTGAGTCCGAGTGCGCATGAGCAGTAGTGACCCCGAGTGCGCATGCACATTAGTGAGCCCGAGTGTGCATGAGTAGTAGTGTCCCCGAGTGCGCATGCACAGTAGTGAGCCCGTGTGCGCATGCACAGTAGTGAGCCCGTGTGCGCATGCGCAGAAGTGAGCTCGAATGCGCATGTACAGGTCTGAGCCGGAGTGCGCATGCGCAGTAGTGGGCCCGTGCGCGCATGCGCAGCAGTGAGCCCGTGTGCGCATGCGCAGTAGTGAGCCCGAGCGCGCATCCGCAGTAGTGAGTCCGAGTGCGCATGAGCAGTAGTGACCCCGAGTGCGCATGAGCAGTAGTGAGTCCGAGTGCGCATCAGCAGTAGTGACCCCGAGTGCGCATGAGCAGTAGTGAGCCCGAGTGCGCATGAGCAGTAGTGACCCCGAGTGCGCATGCACAGTAGTGAGCCCGATTGCGCATCCGCAGTAGTGAGTCCGAGTGCGCATGCACAGTAGTGACCCCGAATGTGCATGAGCAGTTTTGAGTCCGAGTGCGCATGAGCAGTAGTGACCCCGAGTGCGCATGGGCAGTAGTGAGTCCGAGTGCGCATCAGCAGTAGTGACCCAGAGTGCGCATGCACAGTAGTGAGCCCGTGTGCGCATGCGCAGAAGTGAGCTCGAATACGCATGTGCAGGTCTGAGCCGGAGTGCGCATGCGCAGTAGTGGGCCCGTGCACGCATGCGCAGCAGTGAGCCCGTGTTCGCATGCGCAGTAGTGAGCCCGAGCGCGCATCCGCAATAGTGAGTCCGAGTGCGCACGCGCAGTAGTGACCCCGAATGCGCATGAGCAATAGAGAGTCCGAGTGCGCATGAGCAGTAGTGACCCCGAGTGCGCATGAGCAGTAGTGAGTCCGAGTGCGCATGCGCAGAAGTGAGCTCGAATGTGCATGTGCAGGTCTGAGCCGGACTGCGCATGCGCAGTAGTGAGCCCGATTGCGCATCCGCAGTAGTGAGTCCGTGTGCGCATGTGCAGTTCTGAGCCGGAGTGCGCATGCGCAGTAGTGGGCCCGTGCGCGCATGCGCTGTAGTGAGCCCGCGTGCGCATGCGCAGTAGTGAGCCCGAGCGCGCATGCGCAGTAGTGACCCCGAATGCGCATGAGCAGTAGTGAGTCAGAGTGCGCATGAGCAGTAGTTACCCCGAGTGCGCATGAGCAGTAGTGAGTCCGAGTGCGCATGAGCAGTAGTGACCCCGAGTGCGCATGCACATTAGTGAGCCCGAGTGTGCATGAGTAGTAGTGTCCCCGAGTGCGCATGCACAGTAGTGAGCCCGTGTGCGCATGCACAGTAGTGAGCCCGTGTGCGCATGCGCAGAAGTGAGCTCGAATGCGCATGTACAGGTCTGAGCCGGAGTGCGCATGCGCAGTAGTGGGCCCGTGCGCGCATGCGCAGCAGTGAGCCCGTGTGCGCATGCGCAGTAGTGAGCCCGAGCGCGCATCCGCAGTAGTGAGTCCGAGTGCGCATGAGCAGTAGTGACCCCGAGTGCGCATGAGCAGTAGTGAGTCCGAGTGCGCATCAGCAGTAGTGACCCCGAATGCGCATGCACAGTAGTGAGCCCGTGTGCGCATGCGCAGAAGTGAGCTCGAATACGCATGTGCAGGTCTGAGCCGGAGTGCGCATGCGCAGTAGTGGGCCCGTGCACGCATGCGCAGCAGTGAGCCCGTGCTCGCATGCGCAGTAGTGAGCCCGAGCGCGTATCCGCAATAGTGAGTCCGAGTGCGCACGCGCAGTAGTGACCCCGAATGCGCATGAGCAATAGAGAGTCCGAGTGCGCATGAGCGGTAGTGACCCCGAGTGCGCATGAGCAGTAGTGAGTCCGAGTGCGCATGCGCAGAAGTGAGCTCGAATGCGCATGTGCAGGTCTGAGCCGGACTGCGCATGCGCAGTAGTGAGCCCGATTGCGCATCCGCAGTAGTGAGTCCGTGTGCGCATGTGCAGTTCTGAGCCGGAGTGCGCATGCGCAGTAGTGGGCCCGTGCGCGCATGCGCTGTAGTGAGCCCGGGTGCGCATGCGCAGTAGTGAGCCCGAGCGCGCATCCACAGTAGTGAGCCCGATTGCGCATCCGCAGTAGTGAGTCCGTGTGCGCATGTGCAGGTCTGAGCCGGAGTGCGCATGCGCAGTATTGGGCCCGTGCGCGCATGCGCAGTAGTGAGCCCGAGCGCGCATGCGCAGTAGTGAGACCGAGCGCGCATCCGCAGTAGTGAGTCCGAGTGCGCATGCGCAGTAGTGACCCCGAATGCGCATGAGCAGTAGTGAGTCCGAGTGCGTATGAGCAGTAGTTACCCCGAGTGCGCATGAGCAGTAGTGAGTCCGAGTGCGCATGAGCAGTAGTGACCCCGAGTGCGCATGCACATTAGTGAGCCCGAGTGTGCATGAGTAGTAGTGTCCCCGAGTGCGCATGCACAGTAGTGAGCCCGTGTGCGCATGCACAGTAGTGAGCCCGTGTGCGCATGCGCAGAAGTGAGCTCGAATGCGCATGTACAGGTCTGAGCCGGAGTGCGCATGCGCAGTAGTGGGCCCGTGCGCGCATGCGCAGCAGTGAGCCCGTGTGCGCATGCGCAGTAGTGAGCCCGAGCGCGCATCCGCAGTAGTGAGTCCGAGTGCGCATGAGCAGTAGTGACCCCGAGTGCGCATGAGCAGTAGTGAGTCCGAGTGCGCATCAGCAGTAGTGACCCCGAGTGCGCATGAGCAGTAGTGACCCCGAGTGCGCATGCACAGTAGTGAGCCCGTGTGCGCATGCGCAGAAGTGAGCTCGAATCCGCATGTGCAGGTCTGAGCCGGAGTGCGCATGCGCAGTAGTGGGCCCGTGCGCGCATGCGCAGTAGTGAGCCCGTGTGTGCATGCGCAGTAGTGAGCCCGAGCGCGCATCCGCAGTAGTGAGTCCGAGTGCGCATGCGCAGTAGTGACCCCGAATGCGCATGAGCAGTAGTGAGTCCGAGTGCGCATGAGCAGTAGTGACCCCGAGTGCGCATGCAGAGTAGTGAGCCCGAGTGCGCATGAGCAGTAGTGAGTCCGAGTGCGCATGAGCAGTAGTGACCCCGAGTGCGCATGAGCAGTAGTGAGTCCGAGTGCGCATGAGCAGTAGTGTCCCCGAGTGCGCATGCACAGTAGTGAGCCCGTGTGCGCATGCACAGTAGTGAGCCCGTGTGCGCATGCGCAGAAGTCAGCTCGAATGCGCATGTACTGGTCTGAGCCGGAGTGCGCATGCGCAGTAGTGGGCCCGTGCGCGCATGCGCAGCAGTGAGCCCGTGTGCGCATGCGCAGTAGTGAGCCCGAGCGCGCATCCACAGTAGTGAGCCCGATTGCGCATCCGCAGTAGTGAGTCCGTGTGCGCATGTGCAGGTCTGAGCCGGAGTGCGCATGCGCAGTATTGGGCCCGTGCGCGCATGCGCAGTAGTGAGCCCGAGCGCGCATGCGCAGTAGTGAGACCGAGCGCGCATCCGCAGTAGTGAGTCCGAGTGCGCATGCCCAGTGGTGACCCCGAATGCGCATGAGCAGTAGTGAGTCCGAGTGCGCATGAGCAGTAGTTACCCCGAGTGCGCATGAGCAGTAGTGAGTCCGAGTGCGCATGAGCAGTAGTGACCCCGAGTGCGCATGCACATTAGTGAGCCCGAGTGTGCATGAGTAGTAGTGTCCCCGAGTGCGCATGCACAGTAGTGAGCCCGTGTGCGCATGCACAGTAGTGAGCCCGTGTGCGCATGCGCAGAAGTGAGCTCGAATGCGCATGTACAGGTCTGAGCCGGAGTGCGCATGCGCAGTAGTGGGCCCGTGCGCGCATGCGCAGCAGTGAGCCCGTGTGCGCATGCGCAGTAGTGAGCCCGAGCGCGCATCCGCAGTAGTGAGTCCGAGTGCGCATGAGCAGTAGTGACCCCGAGTGCGCATGAGCAGTAGTGAGTCCGAGTGCGCATCAGCAGTAGTGACCCCGAGTGCGCATGAGCAGTAGTGACCCCGAGTGCGCATGCACAGTAGTGAGCCCGTGTGCGCATGTGCAGAAGTGAGCTCGAATCCGCATGTGCAGGTCTGAGCCGGAGTGCGCATGCGCAGTAGTGGGCCCGTGCGCGCATGCGCAGTAGTGAGCCCGTGTGTGCATGCGCAGTAGTGAGCCCGAGCGCGCATCCGCAGTAGTGAGTCCGAGTGCGCATGCGCAGTAGTGACCCCGAATGCGCATGAGCAGTAGTGAGTCCGAGTGCGCATGAGCAGTAGTGACCCCGAGTGCGCATGCAGAGTAGTGAGCCCGAGTGCGCATGAGCAGTAGTGAGTCCGAGTGCGCATGAGCAGTAGTGACCCCGAGTGCGCATGAGCAGTAGTGAGTCCGAGTGCGCATGAGCAGTAGTGACCCCGACTGCGCATGCACATTAGTGAGCCCGAGTGTGCATGAGTAGTAGTGTCCCCGAGTGCGCATGCACAGTAGTGAGCCCGTGTGCGCATGCACAGTAGTGAGCCCGTGTGCGCATGCGCAGAAGTGAGCTCGAATGCGCATGTACAGGTCTGAGCCGGAGTGCGCATGCGCAGTAGTGGGCCCGTGCGCGCATGCGCAGCAGTGAGCCCGTGTGCGCATGCGCAGTAGTGAGCCCGAGCGCGCATCCGCAGTAGTGAGTCCGAGTGCGCATGAGCAGTAGTGACCCCGAGTGCGCATGAGCAGTAGTGAGTCCGAGTGCGCATCAGCAGTAGTGACCCCGAGTGCGCATGAGCAGTAGTGACCCCGAGTGCGCATGCACAGTAGTGAGCCCGTGTGCGCATGCGCAGAAGTGAGCTCGAATCCGCATGTGCAGGTCTGAGCCGGAGTGCGCATGCGCAGTAGTGGGCCCGTGCGCGCATGCGCAGTAGTGAGCCCGTGTGTGCATGCGCAGTAGTGAGCCCGAGCGCGCATCCGCAGTAGTGAGTCCGAGTGCGCATGCGCAGTAGTGACCCCGAATGCGCATGAGCAGTAGTGAGTCCGAGTGCGCATGAGCAGTAGTGACCCCGAGTGCGCATGCAGAGTAGTGAGCCCGAGTGCGCATGAGCAGTAGTGAGTCCGAGTGCGCATGAGCAGTAGTGACCCCGAGTGCGCATGAGCAATAGTGAGTCCGAGTGCGCATCTGCAGTAGTGAACCCGAGTGCGCATGAGCAGTAGTGACCCCGAGTGCGCATGCACAGTAGTGAGCCCGTGTGCGCATGCGCAGAAGTGAGCTCGAATCCGCATGTGCAGGTCTGAGCCGGAGTGCGCATGCGCAGTAGTGGGCCCGTGCGCGCATGCGCAGTAGTGAGCCCGTGTGTGCATGCGCAGTAGTGAGCCCGAGCGCGCATCCGCAGTAGTGAGTCCGAGTGCGCATGCGCAGTAGTGACCCCGAATGCGCATGAGCAGTAGTGAGTCCGAGTGCGCATGAGCAGTAGTGACCCCGAGTGCGCATGCAGAGTAGTGAGCCCGAGTGCGCATGAGCAGTAGTGAGTCCGAGTGCGCATGAGCAGTAGTGACCCCGAATGCGCATGAGCAGTAGTGAGTCCGAGTGCGCATGAGCAGTAGTGACCCCGAGTGCGCATGCACATTAGTGAGCCCGAGTGTGCATGAGTAGTAGTGACGCCGAGTGCGCATGCACAGTAGTGAGCCCGTGTGCGCATGCGCAGAAGTGAGCTCGAATGCGCATGTGCAGGTCTGAGCCGGACTGCGCATGCGCAGTAGTGAGCCCGTGTGCGCATGCGCAGTAGTGACCCCGAATGTGCATGAGCAGTAGTGAGTCCGAGTGCGCATGAGCAGTAGTGACCCCGAGTGCGCATGAGCAGTAGTGACCCCGAGTGCGCATGAGCAGTAGTGAATCCGAGTGCACATGAGCAGTAGTGACCCCGAGTGCGCATGAGCAGTAGTGAGTCCGAGTGCGCATGAGCAGTAGTGACCCCGAGTGCGCATGCGCAGTAGTGAGCCCGGGTGCGCATGCGCAGTAGTGAGCCCGAGCGCGCATCCGCAGTAGTGAGACCGTGTGCGCATGCGCAGTAGTGAGTCCGATTGCGCATGCAGAGTAGTGAGCCCGAGTGCGCATGAGCAGTAGTGAGTCCGAGTGCGCATGAGCAGTAGCGACCCCGAGTGCGCATGAGCAGTAGTGAGTCCGAGTGCGCATGAGCAGTAGTGAGCCCGTGTGCGCATCAGCTGTAGTGACCCGAGTGCGCATGAGCAGTAGTGACCCCGAGTGCGCATGCACAGTAGTGAGCCCGTGTGCGCATGCGCAGAAGTGAGCTCGAATGCGCATGTGCAGGTCTGAGCCGGAGTGCGCATGCGCAGTAGTGGGCCCGTGCGCGCATGCGCAGTAGTGAGCCCGTGTGTGCATGCGCAGTAGTGAGCCCGAGCGCGCATCCGCAGTAGTGAGTCCGAGTGCGCATGCGCAGTAGTGACCCCGAATGCGCATGAGCAGTAGTGAGTCCGAGTGCGCATGAGCAGTAGTGACCCCGAGTGCGCATGCAGAGTAGTGAGCCCGACTGCGCATGAGCAGTAGTGAGTCCGAGTGCGCATGAGCAGTAGTGACCCCGAATGCGCATGAGCAGTAGTGAGTCCGAGTGCGCATGAGCAGTAGTGACCCCGAGTGCGCATGCACATTAGTGAGCCCGAGTGTGCATGAGTAGTAGTGACGCCGAGTGCGCATGCACAGTAGTGAGCCCGTGTGCGCATGCGCAGAAGTGAGCTCGAATGCGCATGTGCAGGTCTGAGCCGGACTGCGCATGCGCAGTAGTGAGCCCGTGTGCGCATGCGCAGTAGTGACCCCGAATGCGCATGAGCAGTAGTGAGTCCGAGTGCGCATGAGCAGTAGTGACCCCGAGTGCGCATGAGCAGTAGTGACCCCGAGTGCGCATGAGCAGTAGTGAATCCGAGTGCACATGAGCAGTAGTGACCCCGAGTGCGCATGAGCAGTAGTGAGTCCGAGTGCGCATGAGCAGTAGTGACCCGAGTGCGCATGCGCAGTAGTGAGCCCGGGTGCGCATGCGCAGTAGTGAGCCCGAGCGCGCATCCGCAGTAGTGAGACCGTGTGCGCATGCGCAGTAGTGAGTCCGATTGCGCATGCGGAGTAGTGAGCCCGAGTGCGCATGAGCAGTAGTGAGTCCGAGTGCGCATGAGCAGTAGCGACCCCGAGTGCGCATGAGCAGTAGTGAGTCCGAGTGCGCATGAGCAGTAGTTACCCCGAGTGCGCATGCACATTAGTGAGCCCGAGTGTGCATGAGTAGTAGTGACCCCGAGTGCGCATGCACAGTAGTGAGCCCGTGTGCGCATGCGCAGAAGTGAGCTCGAATGCGCATGTGCAGGTCTGAGCCGGACTGCGCATGCGCAGTAGTGAGCCCGTGTGCGCATCAGCTGTAGTGACCCGAGTGCGCATGAGCAGTAGTGACCCCGAGTGCGCATGCACAGTAGTGAGCCCGTGTGCGCATGCGCAGAAGTGAGCTCGAATGCGCATGTGCAGGTCTGAGCCGGAGTGCGCATGCGCAGTAGTGGGCCCGTGCGCGCATGCGCAGTAGTGAGCCCGTGTGCGCATGCGCAGTAGTGAGCCCGAGCGCGCATCCGCAGTAGCGAGTCCGAGTGCGCATGCGCAGTAGTGACCCCGAATGCGCATGAGCAGTAGTGAGTCCGAGTGCGCATGAGCAGTAGTGACCCCGAGTGCGCATGAGCAGTAGTGAGTCCGAGTGCGCATGAGCAGTAGTGACCCCGAGTGCGCATGCACATTAGTGAGCCCGAGTGTGCATGAGTAGTAGTGTCCCCGAGTGCGCATGCACAGTAGTGAGCCCGTGTGCGCATGCACAGTAGTGAGCCCGTGTGCGCATGCGCAGAAGTGAGCTCGAATGCGCATGTACAGGTCTGAGCCGGAGTGCGCATGCGCAGTAGTGGGCCCGTGCGCGCATGCGCAGTAGTGAGACCGTGTGCGCATCCGCAGTAGTGAGTCCGTGTGCGCATGTGCAGTTCTGAGCCGGAGTGCGCATGCGCAGTAGTGGGCCCGTGCGCGCATGCGCTGTAGTGAGCCCGCGTGCGCATGCGCAGTAGTGAGCCCGAGCGCGCATGCGCAGTAGTGACCCCGAATGCGCATGAGCAGTAGTGAGTCAGAGTGCGCATGAGCAGTAGTTACCCCGAGTGCGCATGAGCAGTAGTGAGTCCGAGTGCGCATGAGCAGTAGTGACCCCGAGTGCGCATGCACATTAGTGAGCCCGAGTGTGCATGAGTAGTAGTGTCCCCGAGTGCGCATGCACAGTAGTGAGCCCGTGTGCGCATGCACAGTAGTGAGCCCGTGTGCGCATGCGCAGAAGTGAGCTCGAATGCGCATGTACAGGTCTGAGCCGGAGTGCGCATGCGCAGTAGTGGGCCCGTGCGCGCATGCGCAGCAGTGAGCCCGTGTGCGCATGCGCAGTAGTGAGCCCGAGCGCGCATCCGCAGTAGTGAGTCCGAGTGCGCATGAGCAGTAGTGACCCCGAGTGCGCATGAGCAGTAGTGAGTCCGAGTGCGCATCAGCAGTAGTGACCCCGAATGCGCATGCACAGTAGTGAGCCCGTGTGCGCATGCGCAGAAGTGAGCTCGAATACGCATGTGCAGGTCTGAGCCGGAGTGCGCATGCGCAGTAGTGGGCCCGTGCACGCATGCGCAGCAGTGAGCCCGTGCTCGCATGCGCAGTAGTGAGCCCGAGCGCGTATCCGCAATAGTGAGTCCGAGTGCGCACGCGCAGTAGTGACCCCGAATGCGCATGAGCAATAGAGAGTCCGAGTGCGCATGAGCAGTAGTGACCCCGAGTGCGCATGAGCAGTAGTGAGTCCGAGTGCGCATGCGCAGAAGTGAGCTCGAATGCGCATGTGCAGGTCTGAGCCGGACTGCGCATGCGCAGTAGTGAGCCCGATTGCGCATCCGCAGTAGTGAGTCCGTGTGCGCATGTGCAGTTCTGAGCCGGAGTGCGCATGCGCAGTAGTGGGCCCGTGCGCGCATGCGCTGTAGTGAGCCCGGGTGCGCATGCGCAGTAGTGAGCCCGAGCGCGCATCCACAGTAGTGAGCCCGATTGCGCATCCGCAGTAGTGAGTCCGTGTGCGCATGTGCAGGTCTGAGCCGGAGTGCGCATGCGCAGTATTGGGCCCGTGCGCGCATGCGCAGTAGTGAGCCCGAGCGCGCATGCGCAGTAGTGAGACCGAGCGCGCATCCGCAGTAGTGAGTCCGAGTGCGCATGCGCAGTAGTGACCCCGAATGCGCATGAGCAGTAGTGAGTCCGAGTGCGTATGAGCAGTAGTTACCCCGAGTGCGCATGAGCAGTAGTGAGTCCGAGTGCGCATGAGCAGTAGTGACCCCGAGTGCGCATGCACATTAGTGAGCCCGAGTGTGCATGAGTAGTAGTGTCCCCGAGTGCGCATGCACAGTAGTGAGCCCGTGTGCGCATGCACAGTAGTGAGCCCGTGTGCGCATGCGCAGAAGTGAGCTCGAATGCGCATGTACAGGTCTGAGCCGGAGTGCGCATGCGCAGTAGTGGGCCCGTGCGCGCATGCGCAGCAGTGAGCCCGTGTGCGCATGCGCAGTAGTGAGCCCGAGCGCGCATCCGCAGTAGTGAGTCCGAGTGCGCATGAGCAGTAGTGACCCCGAGTGCGCATGAGCAGTAGTGAGTCCGAGTGCGCATCAGCAGTAGTGACCCCGAGTGCGCATGAGCAGTAGTGACCCCGAGTGCGCATGCACAGTAGTGAGCCCGTGTGCGCATGCGCAGAAGTGAGCTCGAATCCGCATGTGCAGGTCTGAGCCGGAGTGCGCATGCGCAGTAGTGGGCCCGTGCGCGCATGCGCAGTAGTGAGCCCGTGTGTGCATGCGCAGTAGTGAGCCCGAGCGCGCATCCGCAGTAGTGAGTCCGAGTGCGCATGCGCAGTAGTGACCCCGAATGCGCATGAGCAGTAGTGAGTCCGAGTGCGCATGAGCAGTAGTGACCCCGAGTGCGCATGCAGAGTAGTGAGCCCGAGTGCGCATGAGCAGTAGTGAGTCCGAGTGCGCATGAGCAGTAGTGACCCCGAGTGCGCATGAGCAGTAGTGAGTCCGAGTGCGCATGAGCAGTAGTGTCCCCGAGTGCGCATGAGCAGTAGTGAGTCCGAGTGCGCATGAGCAGTAGTGACCCCGAGTGCGCATGCACATTAGTGAGTCCGAGTGCGCATCAGCAGTAGTGACCCCGAGTGCGCATGAGCAGTAGTGACCCCGAGTGCGCATGCACAGTAGTGAGCCCGTGTGCGCATGCGCAGAAGTGAGCTCGAATCCGCATGTGCAGGTCTGAGCCGGAGTGCGCATGCGCAGTAGTGGGCCCGTGCGCGCATGCGCAGTAGTGAGCCCGTGTGTGCATGCGCAGTAGTGAGCCCGAGCGCGCATCCGCAGTAGTGAGTCCGAGTGCGCATGCGCAGTAGTGACCCCGAATGCGCATGAGCAGTAGTGAGTCCGAGTGCGCATGAGCAGTAGTGACCCCGAGTGCGCATGCAGAGTAGTGAGCCCGAGTGCGCATGAGCAGTAGTGAGTCCGAGTGCGCATGAGCAGTAGTGACCCCGAGTGCGCATGAGCAGTAGTGAGTCCGAGTGCGCATGAGCAGTAGTGACCCCGAGTGCGCATGCACATTAGTGAGCCCGAGTGTGCATGAGTAGTAGTGTCCCCGAGTGCGCATGCACAGTAGTGAGCCCGTGTGCGCATGCACAGTAGTGAGCCCGTGTGCGCATGCGCAGAAGTGAGCTCGAATGCGCATGTACAGGTCTGAGCCGGAGTGCGCATGCGCAGTAGTGGGCCCGTGCGCGCATGCGCAGCAGTGAGCCCGTGTGCGCATGCGCAGTAGTGAGCCCGAGCGCGCATCCGCAGTAGTGAGTCCGAGTGCGCATGAGCAGTAGTGACCCCGAGTGCGCATGAGCAGTAGTGAGTCCGAGTGCGCATCAGCAGTAGTGACCCCGAGTGCGCATGAGCAGTAGTGACCCCGAGTGCGCATGCACAGTAGTGAGCCCGTGTGCGCATGCGCAGAAGTGAGCTCGAATCCGCATGTGCAGGTCTGAGCCGGAGTGCGCATGCGCAGTAGTGGGCCCGTGCGCGCATGCGCAGTAGTGAGCCCGTGTGTGCATGCGCAGTAGTGAGCCCGAGCGCGCATCCGCAGTAGTGAGTCCGAGTGCGCATGCGCAGTAGTGACCCCGAATGCGCATGAGCAGTAGTGAGTCCGAGTGCGCATGAGCAGTAGTGACCCCGAGTGCGCATGCAGAGTAGTGAGCCCGAGTGCGCATGAGCAGTAGTGAGTCCGAGTGCGCATGAGCAGTAGTGACCCCGAGTGCGCATGAGCAATAGTGAGTCCGAGTGCGCATCTGCAGTAGTGAACCCGAGTGCGCATGAGCAGTAGTGACCCCGAGTGCGCATGCACAGTAGTGAGCCCGTGTGCGCATGCGCAGAAGTGAGCTCGAATCCGCATGTGCAGGTCTGAGCCGGAGTGCGCATGCGCAGTAGTGGGCCCGTGCGCGCATGCGCAGTAGTGAGCCCGTGTGTGCATGCGCAGTAGTGAGCCCGAGCGCGCATCCGCAGTAGTGAGTCCGAGTGCGCATGCGCAGTAGTGACCCCGAATGCGCATGAGCAGTAGTGAGTCCGAGTGCGCATGAGCAGTAGTGACCCCGAGTGCGCATGCAGAGTAGTGAGCCCGAGTGCGCATGAGCAGTAGTGAGTCCGAGTGCGCATGAGCAGTAGTGACCCCGAATGCGCATGAGCAGTAGTGAGTCCGAGTGCGCATGAGCAGTAGTGACCCCGAGTGCGCATGCACATTAGTGAGCCCGAGTGTGCATGAGTAGTAGTGACGCCGAGTGCGCATGCACAGTAGTGAGCCCGTGTGCGCATGCGCAGAAGTGAGCTCGAATGCGCATGTGCAGGTCTGAGCCGGACTGCGCATGCGCAGTAGTGAGCCCGTGTGCGCATGCGCAGTAGTGACCCCGAATGTGCATGAGCAGTAGTGAGTCCGAGTGCGCATGAGCAGTAGTGACCCCGAGTGCGCATGAGCAGTAGTGACCCCGAGTGCGCATGAGCAGTAGTGAATCCGAGTGCACATGAGCAGTAGTGACCCCGAGTGCGCATGAGCAGTAGTGAGTCCGAGTGCGCATGAGCAGTAGTGACCCCGAGTGCGCATGCGCAGTAGTGAGCCCGGGTGCGCATGCGCAGTAGTGAGCCCGAGCGCGCATCCGCAGTAGTGAGACCGTGTGCGCATGCGCAGTAGTGAGTCCGATTGCGCATGCAGAGTAGTGAGCCCGAGTGCGCATGAGCAGTAGTGAGTCCGAGTGCGCATGAGCAGTAGCGACCCCGAGTGCGCATGAGCAGTAGTGAGTCCGAGTGCGCATGAGCAGTAGTGAGCCCGTGTGCGCATCAGCTGTAGTGACCCGAGTGCGCATGAGCAGTAGTGACCCCGAGTGCGCATGCACAGTAGTGAGCCCGTGTGCGCATGCGCAGAAGTGAGCTCGAATGCGCATGTGCAGGTCTGAGCCGGAGTGCGCATGCGCAGTAGTGGGCCCGTGCGCGCATGCGCAGTAGTGAGCCCGTGTGTGCATGCGCAGTAGTGAGCCCGAGCGCGCATCCGCAGTAGTGAGTCCGAGTGCGCATGCGCAGTAGTGACCCCGAATGCGCATGAGCAGTAGTGAGTCCGAGTGCGCATGAGCAGTAGTGACCCCGAGTGCGCATGCAGAGTAGTGAGCCCGAGTGCGCATGAGCAGTAGTGAGTCCGAGTGCGCATGAGCAGTAGTGACCCCGAATGCGCATGAGCAGTAGTGAGTCCGAGTGCGCATGAGCAGTAGTGACCCCGAGTGCGCATGCACATTAGTGAGCCCGAGTGTGCATGAGTAGTAGTGACGCCGAGTGCGCATGCACAGTAGTGAGCCCGTGTGCGCATGCGCAGAAGTGAGCTCGAATGCGCATGTGCAGGTCTGAGCCGGACTGCGCATGCGCAGTAGTGAGCCCGTGTGCGCATGCGCAGTAGTGACCCCGAATGCGCATGAGCAGTAGTGAGTCCGAGTGCGCATGAGCAGTAGTGACCCCGAGTGCGCATGAGCAGTAGTGACCCCGAGTGCGCATGAGCAGTAGTGAATCCGAGTGCACATGAGCAGTAGTGACCCCGAGTGCGCATGAGCAGTAGTGAGTCCGAGTGCGCATGAGCAGTAGTGACCCGAGTGCGCATGCGCAGTAGTGAGCCCGGGTGCGCATGCGCAGTAGTGAGCCCGAGCGCGCATCCGCAGTAGTGAGACCGTGTGCGCATGCGCAGTAGTGAGTCCGATTGCGCATGCGGAGTAGTGAGCCCGAGTGCGCATGAGCAGTAGTGAGTCCGAGTGCGCATGAGCAGTAGCGACCCCGAGTGCGCATGAGCAGTAGTGAGTCCGAGTGCGCATGAGCAGTAGTTACCCCGAGTGCGCATGCACATTAGTGAGCCCGAGTGTGCATGAGTAGTAGTGACCCCGAGTGCGCATGCACAGTAGTGAGCCCGTGTGCGCATGCGCAGAAGTGAGCTCGAATGCGCATGTGCAGGTCTGAGCCGGACTGCGCATGCGCAGTAGTGAGCCCGTGTGCGCATCAGCTGTAGTGACCCGAGTGCGCATGAGCAGTAGTGACCCCGAGTGCGCATGCACAGTAGTGAGCCCGTGTGCGCATGCGCAGAAGTGAGCTCGAATGCGCATGTGCAGGTCTGAGCCGGAGTGCGCATGCGCAGTAGTGGGCCCGTGCGCGCATGCGCAGTAGTGAGCCCGTGTGCGCATGCGCAGTAGTGAGCCCGAGCGCGCATCCGCAGTAGCGAGTCCGAGTGCGCATGCGCAGTAGTGACCCCGAATGCGCATGAGCAGTAGTGAGTCCGAGTGCGCATGAGCAGTAGTGACCCCGAGTGCGCATGAGCAGTAGTGAGCCCGAGTGCGCATGAGCAGTAGTGAGTCCGAGTGCGCATGAGCAGTAGTGACCCCGAGTGCGCATGAGCAGTAGTGAGTCCGAGTGCGCATGAGCAGTAGTGACCCCGAGTGCGCATGTGCAGTAGTGACCTCGAGTGCGCATGAGCAGTAGTGAGTCCGAGTGCGCATGAGCAGTAGTGACCCCGAGTACGCATGCACATAAGTGAGCCCGAGTGTGCATGAGTAGTAGTGACCCCGAGTGCGCATGCACAGTAGTGAGCCCGTGTGCGCATGCGCAGAAGTGAGCTCGAATGCGCATGTGCAGGTCTGAGCCGGACTGCGCATGCGCAGTAGTGAGCCCGTTTGCGCATCAGCTGTAGTGACCCGAGTGCGCATGAGCAGTAGTGACCCCGAGTGCGCGTGCACAGTAGTGCGCCCCTGTGCGCATGAGCAGTAGTGAGCCCGATTGCGCATCCGCAGTAGTGAGTCCGTGTGCGCATGTGCAGGTCTTAGCCGGAGTGCGCATGCGCAGTGGTGAGTCCGAGTGTGCAAGCGCAGTAGTGAGCCCGGGTGCGCATGCGCAGTAGTGAGCCCGAGCGCGCATCCGCAGTAGTGAGCCCGTGCGCGCATGCGCAGTAGTGAGTCCGATTGCGCATGTGCAGGTCTGAGCCGGAGTGCGCATGCGCAGTAGTGGGCCCGTGCGCGCACGCGCAGTAGCGAGCCCGTGTGCGCATGCGCAGTAGTGAGCCCGAGCGCGCATCCGCAGTAGTGAGTCCGATTGCGCATGCGCAGTAGTGACCCCGAGTGCGCATGAGCAGTAGTGAGCCCGAGTGCGCATGAGCAGTAGTGAGTCCGAGTGCGCATGAGCAGTAGTGACCCCGAGTGCGCATGAGCAGTAGTGAGTCCGAGTGCGCATGAGCAGTAGTGACCCCGAGTGCGCATGAGCAGTAGTGACCTCGAGTGCGCATGAGCAGTAGTGAGTCCGAGTGCGCATGAGCAGTAGTGACCCCGAGTGCGCATGCACAGTAGTGTGCCCGTGTGAGCATGCGCAGAAGTGAGCTCGAATGCGCATGTGCAGGTCTGAGCCGGAGTGCGCATGCGCAGTAGTGGGCCCGTGCGCGCATGCGCAGTAGTGAGCCCGGGTGCGCATGGGCAGTAGTGAGCCCGTGCGCGCATCCGCAGTAGTGAGTCCGAGTGCGCATGCGCAGTAGTGACCCCGAATGCGCATGAGTAGTAGTGAGTTCGAGTGCGCATGAGCAGTAGTGACCCCGAGTGCGCATGAGCAGTAGTGAGTCCGAGTGCGCATGAGCAGTAGTGACCCCGAGTGCGCATGAGCAGTAGTGACCCCGAGTGCGCATGCACAGCAGTGTGCCCGTGTGAGCATGCGCAGAAGTGAGCTCGAATGCGCATGTGCAGGTCTGAGCCGGAGTGTGCATGCGCAGTAGTGGGCGCGTGCGCGCATGCGCAGTAGTGAGCCCGTGTGCGCATGCGCAGTAGTGAGCCCGAGCGCGCATCCGCAGTAGTGAGTCCGAGTGCGCATGCGCAGTAGTGACCCCGAATGCGCATGAGCAGTAATGAGTCCGAGTGCGCATGAGCAGTAGTGACCCCGAGTGCGCATGAGCAGTAGTGAGCCCGAGTGCGCATGAGCAGTAGTGACCCCGAGTGCGCATGCACAGTAGTGAGCCCGATTGCGCATCCGCAGTAGTGAGTCCGAGTGCGCATGCACAGTAGTGACCCCGAATGTGCATGAGCAGTTTTGAGTCCGAGTGCGCATGAGCAGTAGTGACCCCGAGTGCGCATGAGCAGTAGTGAGTCCGAGTGCGCATCAGCAGTAGTGACCCCGAGTGCGCATGCACAGTAGTGAGCCCGTGTGCGCATGCGCAGAAGTGAGCTCGAATACGCATGTGCAGGTCTGAGCCGGAGTGCGCATGCGCAGTAGTGGGCCCGTGCACGCATGCGCAGCAGTGAGCCCGTGTTCGCATGCGCAGTAGTGAGCCCGAGCGCGCATCCGCAATAGTGAGTCCGAGTGCGCACGCGCAGTAGTGACCCCGAATGCGCATGAGCAATAGAGAGTCCGAGTGCGCATGAGCAGTAGTGACCCCGAGTGCGCATGAGCAGTAGTGAGTCCGAGTGCGCATGCGGAGAAGTGAGCTCGAATGCGCATGTGCAGGTCTGAGCCGGACTGCGCATGCGCAGTAGTGAGCCCGATTGCGCATCCGCAGTAGTGAGTCCGTGTGCGCATGTGCAGTTCTGAGCCGGAGTGCGCATGCGCAGTAGTGGGCCCGTGCGCGCATGCGCTGTAGTGAGCCCGGGTGCGCATGCGCAGTAGTGAGCCCGAGCGCGCATCCACAGTAGTGAGCCCGATTGCGCATCCGCAGTAGTGAGTCCGTGTGCGCAGGTGCAGGTCTGAGCCGGAGTGCGCATGCGCAGTATTGGGCCCGTGCGCACATGCGCAGTAGTGAGCCCGAGCGCGCATGCACAGTAGTGAGACCGAGCGCGCATCCGCAGTAGTGAGTCCGAGTGCGCATGCGCAGTAGTGACCCCGAATGCGCATGAGCAGTAGTGAGTCCGAGTGCGCATGAGCAGTAGTTACCCCGAGTGCGCATGAGCAGTAGTGAGTCCGAGTGCGCATGAGCAGTAGTGACCCCGAGTGCGCATGCACATTAGTGAGCCCGAGTGTGCATGAGTAGTAGTGTCCCCGAGTGCGCATGCAAAGTAGTGAGCCCGAGCGCGCATCCGCAGTAGTGAGCCCGTGCGCGCATGCGCAGTAGTGAGTCCGATTGCGCATGTGCAGGTCTGAGCCGGAGTGCGCATGCGCAGTAGTGGGCCCGTGCGCGCACGCGCAGTAGCGAGCCCGTGTGCGCATGCGCAGTAGTGAGCCCGAGCGCGCATCCGCAGTAGTGAGTCCGATTGCGCATGCGCAGTAGTGACCCCGAGTGCGCATGAGCAGTAGTGAGCCCGAGTGCGCATGAGCAGTCGTGAGTCCGAGTGCGCATGAGCAGTAGTGACCCCGAGTGCGCATGAGCAGTAGTGAGTCCGAGTGCGCATGAGCAGTAGTGACCCCGAGTGCGCATGAGCAGTAGTGACCTCGAGTGCGCATGAGCAGTAGTGAGTCCGAGTGCGCATGAGCAGTAGTGACCCCGAGTGCGCATGCACAGTAGTGTGCCCGTGTGAGCATGCGCAGAAGTGAGCTCGAATGCGCATGTGCAGGTCTGAGCCGGAGTGCGCATGCGCAGTAGTGGGCCCGTGCGCGCATGCGCAGTAGTGAGCCCGGGTGCGCATGCGCAGTAGTGAGCCCGTGCGCGCATCCGCAGTAGTGAGTCCGAGTGCGCATGCGCAGTAGTGACCCCGAATGCGCATGAGTAGTAGTGAGTTCGAGTGCGCATGAGCAGTAGTGACCCCGAGTGCGCATGAGCAGTAGTGAGTCCGAGTGCGCATGAGCAGTAGTGACCCCGAGTGCGCATGAGCAGTAGTGACCCCGAGTGCGCATGCACAGCAGTGTGCCCGTGTGAGCATGCGCAGAAGTGAGCTCGAATGCGCATGTGCAGGTCTGAGCCGGAGTGTGCATGCGCAGTAGTGGGCGCGTGCGCGCATGCGCAGTAGTGAGCCCGTGTGCGCATGCGCAGTAGTGAGCCCGAGCGCGCATCCGCAGTAGTGAGTCCGAGTGCGCATGCGCAGTAGTGACCCCGAATGCGCATGAGCAGTAATGAGTCCGAGTGCGCATGAGCAGTAGTGACCCCGAGTGCGCATGAGCAGTAGTGAGCCCGAGTGCGCATGAGCAGTAGTGACCCCGAGTGCGCATGCACAGTAGTGAGCCCGATTGCGCATCCGCAGTAGTGAGTCCGAGTGCTCATGCACAGTAGTGACCCCGAATGTGCATGAGCAGTTTTGAGTCCGAGTGCGCATGAGCAGTAGTGACCCCGAGTGCGCATGAGCAGTAGTGAGTCCGAGTGCGCATCAGCAGTAGTGACCCCGAGTGCGCATGCACAGTAGTGAGCCCGTGTGCGCATGCGCAGAAGTGAGCTCGAATACGCATGTGCAGGTCTGAGCCGGAGTGCGCATGCGCAGTAGTGGGCCCGTGCACGCATGCGCAGCAGTGAGCCCGTGTTCGCATGCGCAGTAGTGAGCCCGAGCGCGCATCCGCAATAGTGAGTCCGAGTGCGCACGCGCAGTAGTGACCCCGAATGCGCATGAGCAATAGAGAGTCCGAGTGCGCATGAGCAGTAGTGACCCCGAGTGCGCATGAGCAGTAGTGAGTCCGAGTGCGCATGCGGAGAAGTGAGCTCGAATGCGCATGTGCAGGTCTGAGCCGGACTGCGCATGCGCAGTAGTGAGCCCGATTGCGCATCCGCAGTAGTGAGTCCGTGTGCGCATGTGCAGTTCTGAGCCGGAGTGCGCATGCGCAGTAGTGGGCCCGTGCGCGCATGCGCTGTAGTGAGCCCGGGTGCGCATGCGCAGTAGTGAGCCCGAGCGCGCATCCACAGTAGTGAGCCCGATTGCGCATCCGCAGTAGTGAGTCCGTGTGCGCAGGTGCAGGTCTGAGCCGGAGTGCGCATGCGCAGTATTGGGCCCGTGCGCGCATGCGCAGTAGTGAGCCCGAGCGCGCATGCACAGTAGTGAGACCGAGCGCGCATCCGCAGTAGTGAGTCCGAGTGCGCATGCGCAGTAGTGACCCCGAATGCGCATGAGCAGTAGTGAGTCCGAGTGCGCATGAGCAGTAGTTACCCCGAGTGCGCATGAGCAGTAGTGAGTCCGAGTGCGCATGAGCAGTAGTGACCCCGAGTGCGCATGCACATTAGTGAGCCCGAGTGTGCATGAGTAGTAGTGTCCCCGAGTGCGCATGCACAGTAGTGAGCCCGTGTGCGCATGCACAGTAGTGAGCCCGTGTGCGCATGCGCAGAAGTGAGCCCGAATGCGCATGTACAGGTCTGAGCCGGAGTGCGCATGGGCAGTAGTGGGCCCGTGCGCGCATGCGCAGCAGTGAGCCCGTGTGCGCATGCGCAGTAGTGAGCCCGAGCGCGCATCCGCAGTAGTGAGTCCTTGTGCGCATGAGCAGTAGTGACCCCGAGTGCGCATGAGCAGTAGTGAGTCCGAGTGCGCATCAGCAGTAGTGACCCCGAGTGCGCATGAGCAGTAGTGACCCCGAGTGCGCATGCACAGTAGTGAGCCCGTGTGCGCATGCGCAGAAGTGAGCTCGAATCCGCATGTGCAGGTCTGAGCCGGAGTGCGCATGCGCAGTAGTGGGCCCGTGCGCGCATGCGCAGTAGTGAGCCCGTGTGTGCATGCGCAGTAGTGAGCCCGAGCGCGCATCCGCAGTAGTGAGTCCGAGTGCGCATGCGCAGTAGTGACCCCGAATGCGCATGAGCAGTAGTGAGTCCGAGTGCGCATGAGCAGTAGTGACCCCGAGTGCGCATGCAGAGTAGTGAGCCCGAGTGCGCATGAGCAGTAGTGAGTCCGAGTGCGCATGAGAAGTAGTGACCCCGAGTGCGCATGAGCAGTAGTGAGTCCGAGTGCGCATCAGCAGTAGTGACCCCGAGTGCGCATGAGCAGTAGTGACCCCGAGTGCGCATGCACAGTAGTGAGCCCGATTGCGCATCCGCAGTAGTGAGACCGTGCGCGCATGTGCATGTCTGAGCCGGAGTGCGCATGCGCAGTAGTGGGCCCGTGCGCGCATGCGCAGTAGTGAGCCTGGGTGCGCATGCGCAGTAGTGAGCCCGAGCGCGCATCCGCAGTAGTGAGCCCGATTGCGCATCCGCAGTAGTGAGTCCGTGTGCGCATGTGCAGGTCTGAGCCGGAGTGCGCATGCGCGGTAGTGGGCCCGTGCGCACATACGCAGTAGTGAGCCCGTGTGCGCATGCGCAGTAGTGAGCCCGAGCGCGCATCCGCAGTAGTGACCCCGAGTGCGCATGAGTAGTAGTGAGTTCGAGTGCGCATGAGCAGTAGTGACCCCGAGTGCGCATGAGCAGTAGTGAGTCCGAGTGCGCATGAGCAGTAGTGACCCCGAGTGCGCATGAGCAGTAGTGACCCCGAGTGCGCATGCACAGTAGTGAGTCCGAGTGCGCATGAGCAGTAGTGACCCCGAGTGCGCATGAGCAGTAGTGAGTCCGAGTGCGCATGAGCAGTAGTGACCCCGAGTGCGCATGAGCAGTAGTGAGTCCGTGTGCGCATGAGCAGTAGTGACCCCGAGTGCGCATGCACATTAGTGAGCCCGAGTGTGCATGAGTAGTAGTGTCCCCGAGTGCGCATGCACAGTAGTGAGCCCGTGTGCGCATGCACAGTAGTGAGCCTGTGTGCGCATGCGCAGTAGTGAGCCCGAGCGCGCATCCGCAGTAGTGAGTCCGAGTGCGCATGCGCAGTAGCGACCCCGAATGCGCATGAGCAGTAATGAGTCCGAGTGCGCATGAGCAGTAGTGACCCCGAGTGCGCATGGGCAGTAGTGAGTCCGAGTGCGCATGAGCAGTAGTGACCCCGAGTGCGCATGCACATTAGTGAGCCCGAGTGTGCATGAGTAGTAGTGTCCCCGAGTGCGCATGCACAGTAGTGAGCCCGTGTGCGCATGCACAGTAGTGAGCCCGTGTGCGCATGCGCAGAAGTGAGCTCGAATGCGCATGTGCAGGTCTGAGCCGGAGTGCGCATGCGCAGTATTGGGCGCGTGCGCGCATGCGCAGTAGTGAACCCGTGTGCGCATGCGCAGTAGTGAGCCCGAGCGCGCATCCGCAGTAGTGTGTCCGAGTGCGCATGCGCAATAGTGACCCCGAATGCGCATGAGCAGTAATGAGTCCGAGTGCGCATGAGCAGTAGTGACCCCGAGTGCGCATGAGCAGTAGTGAGCCCGAGTGCGCATGAGCAGTAGTGACCCCGAGTGCGCATGCACAGTAGTGAGCCCGATTGCGCATCCGCAGTAGTGAGTCCGAGTGCGCATGCACAGTAGTGACCCCGAATGTGCATGAGCAGTTTTGAGTCCGAGTGCGCATGAGCAGTAGTGACCCCGAGTGCGCATGAGCAGTAGTGAGTCCGAGTGCGCATCAGCAGTAGTGACCACGAGTGCGCATGCACAGTAGTGAGCCCGTGTGCGCATGCGCAGAAGTGAGCTCGAATACGCATGTGCAGGTCTGAGCCGGAGTGCGCATGCGCAGTAGTGGGCCCGTGCACGCATGCGCAGCAGTGAGCCCGTGTTCGCATGCGCAGTAGTGAGCCCGATTGCGCATCCGCAGTAGTGAGTCCGTGTGCGCATGTGCAGGTCTGAGCCGGAGTGCGCATGCGCGGTAGTGGGCCCGTGCGCACATACGCAGTAGTGAGCCCGTGTGCGCATGCGCAGTAGTGAGCCCGAGCGCGCATCCGCAGTAGTGACCCCGAGTGCGCATGAGTAGTAGTGAGTTCGAGTGCGCATGAGCAGTAGTGACCCCGAGTGCGCATGAGCAGTAGTGAGTCCGAGTGCGCATGAGCAGTAGTGACCCCGAGTGCGCATGAGCAGTAGTGACCCCGAGTGCGCATGCACAGTAGTGAGTCCGAGTGCGCATGAGCAGTAGTGACCCCGAGTGCGCATGAGCAGTAGTGAGTCCGAGTGCGCATGAGCAGTAGTGACCCCGAGTGCGCATGAGCAGTAGTGAGTCCGTGTGCGCATGAGCAGTAGTGACCCCGAGTGCGCATGCACATTAGTGAGCCCGAGTGTGCATGAGTAGTAGTGTCCCCGAGTGCGCATGCACAGTAGTGAGCCCGTGTGCGCATGCACAGTAGTGAGCCTGTGTGCGCATGCGCAGTAGTGAGCCCGAGCGCGCATCCGCAGTAGTGAGTCCGAGTGCGCATGCGCAGTAGCGACCCCGAATGCGCATGAGCAGTAATGAGTCCGAGTGCGCATGAGCAGTAGTGACCCCGAGTGCGCATGGGCAGTAGTGAGTCCGAGTGCGCATGAGCAGTAGTGACCCTGAGTGCGCATGCACATTAGTGAGCCCGAGTGTGCATGAGTAGTAGTGTCCCCGAGTGCGCATGCACAGTAGTGAGCCCGTGTGCGCATGCACAGTAGTGAGCCCGTGTGCGCATGCGCAGAAGTGAGCTCGAATGCGCATGTGCAGGTCTGAGCCGGAGTGCGCATGCGCAGTATTGGGCGCGTGCGCGCATGCGCAGTAGTGAACCCGTGTGCGCATGCGCAGTAGTGAGCCCGAGCGCGCATCCGCAGTAGTGTGTCCGAGTGCGCATGCGCAATAGTGACCCCGAATGCGCATGAGCAGTAATGAGTCCGAGTGCGCATGAGCAGTAGTGACCCCGAGTGCGCATGAGCAGTAGTGAGCCCGAGTGCGCATGAGCAGTAGTGACCCCGAGTGCGCATGCACAGTAGTGAGCCCGATTGCGCATCCGCAGTAGTGAGTCCGAGTGCGCATGCACAGTAGTGACCCCGAATGTGCATGAGCAGTTTTGAGTCCGAGTGCGCATGAGCAGTAGTGACCCCGAGTGCGCATGAGCAGTAGTGAGTCCGAGTGCGCATCAGCAGTAGTGACCACGAGTGCGCATGCACAGTAGTGAGCCCGTGTGCGCATGCGCAGAAGTGAGCTCGAATACGCATGTGCAGGTCTGAGCCGGAGTGCGCATGCGCAGTAGTGGGCCCGTGCACGCATGCGCAGCAGTGAGCCCGTGTTCGCATGCGCAGTAGTGAGCCCGATTGCGCATCCGCAGTAGTGAGTCCGTGTGCGCATGTGCAGGTCTGAGCCGGAGTGCGCATGCGCAGTAGTGGGCCCGTGCGCGCATGCGCAGTAGTGAGCCCGTGTGTGCATGCGCAGTAGTGTGCCCGAGCGCGCATCCGCAGTAGTGAGTCCGAGTGCGCATGCGCAGTAGTGACCCCGAATGCGCATGAGCAGTAGTGAGTTCGAGTGCGCATGAGCAGTAGTGACCCCGAGTGCGCATGCAGAGTAGTGAGCCCGAGTGCGCATGAGCAGTAGTGAGTCCGAGTGCGCATGAGCAGTAGTGACCCCGAGTGCGCATGAGCAGTAGTGAGTCCGAGTGCGCATGAGCAGTAGTGACCCCGAGTGGGCATGCACATTAGTGAGCCCGAGTGTGCATGAGTAGTAGTGACCCCGAGTGCGCATGCACGGTAGTGAGCCCGTGTGCGCATGCGCAGTAGTGAGGCCGAGCGCGCATCCGCAGTAGTGAGTCCGAGTGCGCATGCGCAGTAGTGACCCCGAATGCGCATGAGCAGTAGTGAGTCCGAGTGCGCATGAGCAGTAGTGACCCCGAGTGCGCATGAGCAGTAGTGAGTCCAAGTGCGCATCAGCAGTAGTGACCCCGAGTGCGCATGAGCAGTAGTGACCCCGAGTGCGCATGCACAGTAGTGAGCCCGTGTGCGCATGCGCAGAAGTGAGCTCGAATGCGCATGTGCAGGTCTGAGCCGGAGTGCGCATGCGCAGTAGTGGGCCCGTGCGCGCATGCGCAGTAGTGAGCCCGTGTGCGCATGCGCAGTAGTGAGCCCGAGCGCGCATCCGCAGTAGTGAGTCCGAGTGCGCATGCGCAGTAGTGACCCCGAATGCGCATGAGCAGTAGTGAGTCCGAGTGCGCATGAGCAGTAGTGACCCCGAGTGCGCATGCACATTAGTGAGCCCGTGTGCGCATGCGCAGAAGTGAGCTCGAATGCGCATGTGCACGTCTGAGCCGTACTGCGCATGCGCAGTAGTGAGCCCGTGTGCGCATGCGCAGTAGTGACCCCGAATGCGCATGAGCAGTAGTGAGTCCGAGTGCGCATGAGCAGTAGTGACCCCGAGTGCGCATGAGCAGTAGTGACCCCGAGTGCGCATGAGCAGTAGTGACCCCGAGTGCGCATGCGCAGTAGTGAGCCCGAGCGCGCATCCGCAGTAGTGAGTCCGAGTGCGCATGAGCAGTAGTGACCCCGAGTGCGCATGAGCAGTAGTGACCCCGAGTGCGCATGCACAGTAGTGAGCCCGATTGCGCATCCGCAGTAGTGAGTCCGTGTGCGCATGTGCAGGTCTGAGCCGGAGTGCGCATGCGCAGTAGTGAGCCCGATTGTGCATCCGCAGTAGTGAGTCCGAGTGCGCATGAGCAGTAGTGACCCCGAATGCGCATGTGCAGTAGTGAGCCCGTGTGCACATGCGCAGTAGTGAGCCCGAGCGCGCATCCGCAGTAGTGAGTCCGAGTGCGCATGCGCAGTAGTGACCCCGAATGCGCATGAGCAGTAGTGAGTCCGAGTGCGCATGAGCAGTAGTGACCCCGAGTGTGCATGGGCAGTAGTGAGTCCGAGTGCGCATGAGCAGTAGTGACCCCGAGTGCGCATGAGCAGTAGTGAGTCCGAGTGCGCATGAGCAGTAGTGACCCCGAGTGCGCATGCACATTAGTGAGCCCGAGTGTGCATGAGTAGTAGTGACCCCGAGTGCGCATGCACAGTAGTGAGCCCGTGTGCGCATGCGCAGAAGTGAGCTCGAATGCGCATGTGCAGGTCTGAGCCGGACTGCGCATGCGCAGTAGTGAGCCCGTGCGCGCATGCGCAGTAGTGACCCCGAATGCGCATGAGCAGTAGTGAGTCCGAGTGCGCATGAGCAGTAGTGACCCCGAGTGCGCATGAGCAGTAGTGACCCCGAGTGCGCATGAGCAGTAGTGAATCCGAGTGCACATGAGCAGTAGTGACCCCGAGTGCGCATGAGCAGTAGTGAGTCCGAGTGCGCATGAGCAGTAGTGACCCCGAGTGCGCATGAGCAGTAGTGACCCCGTGTGCGCATGCGCAGTAGTGACCCCGAATGCGCATGAGCAGTAGTGACCCCGAGTGCGAATGCACAGTAGTGAGCCCGATTGCGCATCCGCAGTAGTGAGTCCGTGTGCGCATGTGCAGGTCTGAGCCGGAGTGCGCATGCGCAGTAGTGAGCCCGATTGTGCATCCGCAGTAGTGAGTCCGAGTGCGCATGAGCAGTAGTGAGCCCGTGTGCGCATGCGCAGTAGTGAGCCCGAGCGCGCATCCGCAGTAGTGAGTCCGATTGCGCATGCGCAGTAGTGACCCGGAATGCGCATGAGCAGTAGTGAGTCCGAGTGCGCATGAGCAGTAGTGACCCCGAGTGCGCATGAGCAGTAGTGAGTCCAAGTGCGCATCAGCAGTAGTGACCCCGAGTGCGCATGAGCAGTAGTGACCCCGAGTGCGCATGCACAGTAGTGAGCCCGTGTGCGCATGCGCAGAAGTGAGCTCGAATGCGCATGTGCAGGTCTGAGCCGGAGTGCGCATGCGCAGTAGTGGGCCCGTGCGCGCATGCGCAGTAGTGAGCCCGTGTGCGCATGCGCAGTAGTGAGCCCGAGCGCGCATCCGCAGTAGTGAGTCCGAGTGCGCATGCGCAGTAGTGACCCCGAATGCGCATGAGCAGTAGTGAGTCCGAGTGCGCATGAGCAGTAGTGAGTCCGAGTGCGCATGAGCAGTAGTGACCCCGAGTGCGCATGAGCAGTAGTGACCCCGAGTGCGCATGCACAGTAGTGAGCCCGATTGCGCATCCGCAGTAGTGAGTCCGTGTGCGCATGTGCAGGTCTGAGCCGGAGTGCGCATGCGCAGTAGTGAGCCCGATTGTGCATCCGCAGTAGTGAGTCCGAGTGCGCATGAGCAGTAGTGACCCCGAATGAGCATGTGCAGTAGTGAGCCCGTGTGCACATGCGCAGTAGTGAGCCCGAGCGCGCATCCGCAGTAGTGAGTCCGAGTGCGCATGCGCAGTAGTGACCCCGAATGCGCATGAGCAGTAGTGAGTCCGAGTGCGCATGAGCAGTAGTGACCCCGAGTGTGCATGGGCAGTAGTGAGTCCGAGTGCGCATGAGCAGTAGTGACCCCGAGTGCGCATGAGCAGTAGTGAGTCCGAGTGCGCATGAGCAGTAGTGACCCCGAGTGCGCATGCACATTAGTGAGCCCGAGTGTGCATGAGTAGTAGTGACCCCGAGTGCGCATGCACAGTAGTGAGCCCGTGTGCGCATGCGCAGAAGTGAGCTCGAATGCGCATGTGCAGGTCAGAGCCGGACTGCGCATGCGCAGTAGTGAGCCCGTACGCGCATGCGCAGTAGTGGCCCCGAATGCGCATGAGCAGTAGTGAGTCCGAGTGCGCATGAGCAGTAGTGACCCCGAGTGCGCATGAGCAGTAGTGACCCCGAGTGCGCATGAGCAGTAGTGACCCCGAGTGCGCATGAGCAGTAGTGAGTCCGAGTGCGCATGAGCAGTAGTGACCCCGAGTGCGCATGAGCAGTAGTGACCCCGAGTGCGCATGAGCAGTAGTGACCCCGAGTGCGCATGCACAGTAGTGAGCCCGTGTGCGCATGCGCAGAAGTGAGCTCGAATGCGCATGTGTAGGTCTGAGCCGGAGTGCGCATGCGCAGTAGTGGGCCCGTGCGCGCATGCGCAGTAGTGAGCCCGTGTGCGCATGCGCAGTAGTGAGCCCGAGCGCGCATCCGCAGTAGTGAGTCCGAATGCGCATGCGCAGTAGTGACCCCGAATGCGCATGAGCAGTAGTGAGTCCGAGTGCGCATGAGCAGTAGTGACCCCGAGTGCGCATGCACATTAGTGAGCCCGAGTGTGCATGAGTAGTAGTGACCCCGAGTGCGCATGCACAGTAGTGAGCCCGTGTGCGCATGCGCAGAAGTGAGCTCGAATGCGCATGTGCAGGTCTGAGCCGGACTGCGCATGCGCAGTAGTGAGCCCGTGTGCGCATGCGCAGTAGTGACCCCGAATGCGCATGAGCAGTAGTGAGTCCGAGTGCGCATGAGCAGTAGTGACCCCGAGTGCGCATGAGCAGTAGTGACCCCGAGTGCGCAAGCACAGTAGTGAGCCCGATTGCGCATCCGCAGTAGTGAGTCCGTGTGCGCATGTGCAGGTCTGAGCCGGAGTGCGCATGCGCAGCAGTGAGCCCGATTGTGCATCCGCAGTAGTGAGCCGGAGTGCGCATGCGCAGCAGTGAGCCCGATTGTGCATCCGCAGTAGTGAGTCCGAGTGCGCATGAGCAGTAGTGAGCCCGTGTGCGCATGCGCAGTAGTGAGCCCGAGCGCGCATCCGCAGTAGTGAGTCCGAGTGCGCATGCGCAGTAGTGACCCCGAATGCGCATGAGCAGTAGTGAGTCCGAGTGCGCATGAGCAGTAGTGACCCCGCGTGCGCATGAGCAGTAGTGACCCCGAGTGCGCATGAGCAGTAGTGACCCCGAGTGGGCATGAGCAGTAGTGACCCCGAGTGCGCATGCACAGTAGTGAGCCCGTGTGCGCATGCGCAGAAGTGAGCTCGAATGCGCATGTGCAGGTCTGAGCCGGAGTGCGCATGCGCAGTAGTGGGCCCGTGCGCGCATGCGCAGTAGTGAACCCGTGTGCGCATGCGCAGTAGTGAGCCCGAGCGCGCATCCGCAGTAGTGAGTCCGAGTGCGCATGCGCAGTAGTGACCCCGAATGCGCATGAGCAGTAGTGAGTCCGAGTGCGCATGAGCAGTAGTGACCCCGAGTGCGCATGCAGAGTAGTGAGCCCGAGTGCGCATGAGCAGTAGTGAGTCCGAGTGCGCATGAGCAGTAGTGACCCCGAGTGCGCATGAGCAGTAGTGACCCCGAGTGCGCATGCACAGTAGTGAGCCCGTGTGCGCATGCGCAGAAGTGAGCTCGAATGCGCATGTGCAGGTCTGAGCCGGACTGCGCATGCGCAGTAGTGAGCCCGTGTGCGCATCAGCTGTAGTGACCCGAGTGCGCATGAGCAGTAGTGACCCCGAGTGCGCATGCACAGTAGTGAGCCCGTGTGCGCATGCACAGTAGTGAGCCCGATTGCGCATCCGCAGTAGTGAGTCCGAGTGCGCATGCACAGTACTGACCCCGAATGCGCATGAGCAGTTTTGAGTCCGAGTGCGCATGAGCAGTAGTGACCCCGAGTGCGCATGAGCAGTAGATGAGTCCGAGTGCGCATCAGCAGTAGTGACCCCGAGTGCGCATGAGCAGTAGTGACCCCGAGTGCGCATGCACATTAGTGAGCCCGAGTGTGCATGAGTAGTAGTGTCCCCGAGTGCGCATGCACAGTAGTGAGCCCGTGCGCGCATGCGCAGTAGTGAGCCCGTGTGCGCATGCGCAGTAGTGAGCTCGAGCGCGCATCCGCAGTAGTGAGTCCGAGTGCGCATGCGCAGTAGTGACCCCGAATGCGCATGAGCAGTAGTGAGTCCGAGTGCGCATGAGCAGTAGTGACCCCGAGTGCGCATGCAGAGTAGTGAGCCCGAGTGCGCATGAGCAGTAGTGAGTCCGAGTGCGCATGAGCAGTAGTGACCCCGAGTGCGCGTGAGCAGTAGTGACCCCGAGTGCGCATGCACAGTAGTGAGCCCGTGTGCGCATGCGCAGAAGTGAGCTCGAATGCGCATGTGCAGGTCTGAGCCGGACTGCGCATGCGCAGTAGTGAGCCCGTATGCGCATCAGCTGTAGTGACCCGAGTGCGCATGAGCAGTAGTGACCCCGAGTGCGCATGCACAGTAGTGAGCCCGTGTGCGCATGCACAGTAGTGAGCCCGATTGCGCATCCGCAGTAGTGAGTCCGAGTGCGCATGCACAGTACTGACCCCGAATGCGCATGAGCAGTTTTGAGTCCGAGTGCGCATGAGCAGTAGTGACCCCGAGTGCGCATGAGCAGTAGTGAGTCTGAGTGCGCATCAGCAGTAGTGACCCCGAGTATGCATGAGCAGTAGTGACCCCGAGTGCGCATGCACATTAGTGAGCCCGAGTGTGCATGAGTAGTAGTGTCCCCGAGTGCGCATGCGCAGTAGTGAGCCCGTGTGCGCATGCGCAGTAGTGAGCCCGAGCGCGCATCCGCAGTAGTGAGTCCGAGTGCGCATGCGCAGTAGTGAACCCGAATGCGCATGAGCAGTATTGAGTCCGAGTGCGCATGAGCAGTAGTGACCCCGAGTGCGCATGAGCAGTAGTGAGCCCGAGTGCGCATGAGCAGTAGTAACCCCGAGTGCGCATGAGCAGTAGTGACCCCGAGTGCGCATGCACAGTAGTGTGCCCGTGTGCGCATGCGCAGAAGTGAGCTCGAATGCGCATGTGCAGGTCTGAGCCGGAGTGCGCATGCGCAGTAGTGGGCCCGTGCGCGCATGCGCAGTAGTGAACCCGTGTGCGCATGCGCAGTAGTGAGCCCGAGCGCGCATCCGCAGTAGTGAGTCCGAGTGCGCATGCGCAGTAGTGACCCCGAATGCGCATGAGCAGTAGTGAGTCCGAGTGCGCATGAGCAGTAGTGACCCCGAGTGCGCATGCAGAGTAGTGAGCCCGAGTGCGCATGAGCAGTAGTGAGTCCGAGTGCGCATGAGCAGTAGTGACCCCGAGTGCGCATGAGCAGTAGTGACCCCGAGTGCGCATGCACAGTAGTGAGCCCGTGTGCGCATGCGCAGAAGTGAGCTCGAATGCGCATGTGCAGGTCTGAGCCGGACTGCGCATGCGCAGTAGTGAGCCCGTGTGCGCATCAGCTGTAGTGACCCGAGTGCGCATGAGCAGTAGTGACCCCGAGTGCGCATGCACAGTAGTGAGCCCGATTGCGCATCCGCAGTAGTGAGTCCGTGTGCGCATGTGCAGGTCTGAGCCGGAGTGCGCATGCGCAGTAGTGAGCCCGATTGTGCATCCGCAGTAGTGAGTCCGAGTGCGCATGAGCAGTAGTGACCCCGAATGAGCATGTGCAGTAGTGAGCCCGTGTGCACATGCACAGTAGTGAGCCCGATTGCGCATCCGCAGTAGTGAGTCCGAGTGCGCATGCACAGTACTGACCCCGAATGCGCATGAGCAGTTTTGAGTCCGAGTGCGCATGAGCAGTAGTGACCCCGAGTGCGCATGAGCAGTAGTGAGTCCGAGTGCGCATCAGCAGTAGTGACCCCGAGTGCGCATGAGCAGTAGTGACCCCGAGTGCGCATGCACATTAGTGAGCCCGAGTGTGCATGAGTAGTAGTGTCCCCGAGTGCGCATGCACAGTAGTGAGCCCGTGTGCGCATGCGCAGTAGTGAGCTCGAGCGCGCATCCGCAGTAGTGAGTCCGAGTGCGCATGCGCAGTAGTGACCCCGAATGCGCATGAGCAGTAGTGAGTCCGAGTGCGCATGAGCAGTAGTGACCCCGAGTGCGCATGCAGAGTAGTGAGCCCGAGTGCGCATGAGCAGTAGTGAGTCCGAGTGCGCATGAGCAGTAGTGACCCCGAGTGCGCATGAGCAGTAGTGACCCCGAGTGCGCATGCACAGTAGTGAGCCCGTGTGCGCATGCGCAGAAGTGAGCTCCAATGCGCATGTGCAGGTCTGAGCCGGACTGCGCATGCGCAGTAGTGAGCCCGTGTGCGCATCAGCTGTAGTGACCCGAGTGCGCATGAGCAGTAGTGACCCCGAGTGCGCATGCACAGTAGTGAGCCCGTGTGCGCATGCACAGTAGTGAGCCCGATTGCGCATCCGCAGTAGTGAGTCCGAGTGCGCATGCACAGTACTGACCCCGAATGCGCATGAGCAGTTTTGAGTCCGAGTGCGCATGAGCAGTAGTGACCCCGAGTGCGCATGAGCAGTAGATGAGTCCGAGTGCGCATCAGCAGTAGTGACCCCGAGTGCGCATGAGCAGTAGTGACCCCGAGTGCGCATGCACATTAGTGAGCCCGAGTGTGCATGAGTAGTAGTGTCCCCGAGTGCGCATGCACAGTAGTGAGCCCGTGCGCGCATGCGCAGAAGTGAGCTCGAATGCGCATGTGCAGGTCTGAGCCGGAGTGCGCATGCGCAGTAGTGGGTCCGTGCGCGCATGCGCAGTAGTGAGCCCGTGTGCGCATGCGCAGTAGTGAGCCCGAGCGCGCATCCGCAGTAGTGAGTCCGAGTGCGCATGCGCAGTACTGACCCCAAATGCGCGTGAGCAGTTTTGAGTCCGAGTGCGCATGAGCAGTAGTGACCCCGAGTGCGCACTAGCAGTAGTGAGTCCGAGTGCGCATCAGCAGTAGTGACCCCGAGTGCGCATGCACAGTAGTGAGCCCGTGTGCGCATGCGCAGAAGTGAGCTCGAATGCGCATGTGCAGGTCTGAGCCGGACTGCGCATGCGCAGTAGTGAGCCCGATTGCGCATCCGCAGTAGTGAGTCCGTGTGCGCATGTGCAGGTCTGAGCCGGAGTGCGCATGCGCAGTAGTGGGCCCGTGCGCGCATGCGCAGTAGTGAGCCCGGGTGCGCATGCGCAGTAGTGAGCCCGATTGCGCATCCGCAGTAGTGAGTCCGTGTGCGCATGTGCAGGTCTGAGCCGGAGTGCGCATGCGCAGTAGTGGGCCCGTGCGCGCATGGGCAGTAGTGAGCCCGTGTGCGCATGCGCAGTAGTGAGCCCGAGCGCGCATCCGCAGTAGTGAGTCCGAGTGCGCATGCGCAGTAGTGTCCCCGAATGCGCATTAGCAGTAGTGAATCCGAGTGCGCATGAGCAGTAGTGACCGCGAGTGCGCATGAGCAGTAGTGAGACCGAGTGCGCATGTGCAGTAGTGACCCCGAGTGCGCATGAGTAGTAGTGTCCCCGAGTGCGCATGCACAGTAGTGAGCCCGTGTGCGCATGCACAGTAGTGAGCCCGTGTGCGCATGCGCAGAAGTGAGCTCGAATGCGCATGTGCAGGTCTGAGCCGGAGTGCGCATGCGCAGTAGTGGGACCGTGCGCGCATGCGCAGTAGTGAGCCCGTGTGCGCATGCGCAGTAGTGAGCCCGAGCGCGCATCCGCAGTAGTGAGTCCGAGTGCGCATGCGCAGTAGTGACCCCGAATGCGCATGAGCAGTATTGAGTCCGAGTGCGCATGAGCAGTAGTGACCCCGAGTGCGCATGAGCAGTAGTGAGCCCGAGTGCGCATGAGCAGTAGTAACCCCGAGTGCGCATGAGCAGTAGTGACCCCGAGTGCGCATGCACAGTAGTGTGCCCGTGTGCGCATGCGCAGAAGTGAGCTCGAATGCGCATGTGCAGGTCTGAGCCGGAGTGCGCATGCGCAGTAGTGGGCCCGTGCGCGCATGCGCAGTAGTGAACCCGTGTGCGCATGCGCAGTAGTGAGCCCGAGCGCGCATCCGCAGTAGTGAGTCCGAGTGCGCATGCGCAGTAGTGACCCCGAATGCGCATGAGCAGTAGTGAGTCCGAGTGCGCATGAGCAGTAGTGACCCCGAGTGCGCATGCAGAGTAGTGAGCCCGAGTGCGCATGAGCAGTAGTGAGTCCGAGTGCGCATGAGCAGTAGTGACCCCGAGTGCGCATGAGCAGTAGTGACCCCGAGTGCGCATGCACAGTAGTGAGCCCGTGTGCGCATGCGCAGAAGTGAGCTCGAATGCGCATGTGCAGGTCTGAGCCGGAGTGCGCATGCGCAGTAGTGAGCCCGTGTGCGCATCAGCTGTAGTGACCCGAGTGCGCATGAGCAGTAGTGACCCCGAGTGCGCATGCACAGTAGTGAGCCCGATTGCGCATCCGCAGTAGTGAGTCCGTGTGCGCATGTGCAGGTCTGAGCCGGAGTGCGCATGCGCAGTAGTGAGCCCGATTGTGCATCCGCAGTAGTGAGTCCGAGTGCGCATGAGCAGTAGTGACCCCGAATGAGCATGTGCAGTAGTGAGCCCGTGTGCACATGCACAGTAGTGAGCCCGATTGCGCATCCGCAGTAGTGAGTCCGAGTGCGCATGCACAGTACTGACCCCGAATGCGCATGAGCAGTTTTGAGTCCGAGTGCGCATGAGCAGTAGTGACCCCGAGTGCGCATGAGCAGTAGTGAGTCCGAGTGCGCATCAGCAGTAGTGACCCCGAGTGCGCATGAGCAGTAGTGACCCCGAGTGCGCATGCACATTAGTGAGCCCGAGTGTGCATGAGTAGTAGTGTCCCCGAGTGCGCATGCACAGTAGTGAGCCCGTGCGCGCATGCGCAGTAGTGAGCCCGTGTGCGCATGCGCAGTAGTGAGCTCGATTGCGCATCCGCAGTAGTGAGTCCGTGTGCGCATGTGCAGGTCTGAGCCGGAGTGCGCATGCGCAGTAGTGGGCCCGTGCGCGCATGCGCAGTAGTGAGCCCGGGTGCGCATGCGCAGTAGTGAGCCCGAGCGCGCATCCGCAGTAGTGAGCCCGATTGCGCATCCGCAGTAGTGAGTCCGTGTGCGCATGTGCAGGTCTGAGCCGGAGTGCGCATGCGCAGTAGTGGGCCCGTGCGCGCATGGGCAGTAGTGAGCCCGTGTGCGCATGCGCAGTAGTGAGCCCGAGCGCGCATCCGCAGTAGTGAGTCCGAGTGCGCATGCGCAGTAGTGTCCCCGAATGCGCATTAGCAGTAGTGAATCCGAGTGCGCATGAGCAGTAGTGACCGCGAGTGCGCATGAGCAGTAGTGAGACCGAGTGCGCATGTGCAGTAGTGACCCCGAGTGCGCATGAGTAGTAGTGTCCCCGAGTGCGCATGCACAGTAGTGAGCCCGTGTGCGCATGCACAGTAGTGAGCCCGTGTGCGCATGCGCAGAAGTGAGCTCGAATGCGCATGTGCAGGTCTGAGCCGGAGTGCGCATGCGCAGTAGTGGGACCGTGCGCGCATGCGCAGTAGTGAGCCCGTGTGCGCATGCGCAGTAGTGAGCCCGAGCGCGCATCCGCAGTAGTGAGTCCGAGTGCGCATGCGCAGTAGTGACCCCGAATGCGCATGAGCAGTATTGAGTCCGAGTGCGCATGAGCAGTAGTGACCCCGAGTGCGCATGAGCAGTAGTGAGCCCGAGTGCGCATGAGCAGTAGTAACCCCGAGTGCGCATGAGCAGTAGTGACCCCGAGTGCGCATGCACAGTAGTGTGCCCGTGTGCGCATGCGCAGAAGTGAGCTCGAATGCGCATGTGCAGGTCTGAGCCGGAGTGCGCATGCGCAGTAGTGGGCCCGTGCGCGCATGCGCAGTAGTGAACCCGTGTGCGCATGCGCAGTAGTGAGCCCGAGCGCGCATCCGCAGTAGTGAGTCCGAGTGCGCATGCGCAGTAGTGACCCCGAATGCGCATGAGCAGTAGTGAGTCCGAGTGCGCATGAGCAGTAGTGACCCCGAGTGCGCATGCAGAGTAGTGAGCCCGAGTGCGCATGAGCAGTAGTGAGTCCGAGTGCGCATGAGCAGTAGTGACCCCGAGTGCGCATGAGCAGTAGTGACCCCGAGTGCGCATGCACAGTAGTGAGCCCGTGTGCGCATGCGCAGAAGTGAGCTCGAATGCGCATGTGCAGGTCTGAGCCGGACTGCGCATGCGCAGTAGTGAGCCCGTGTGCGCATCAGCTGTAGTGACCCGAGTGCGCATGAGCAGTAGTGACCCCGAGTGCGCATGCACAGTAGTGAGCCCGATTGCGCATCCGCAGTAGTGAGTCCGTGTGCGCATGTGCAGGTCTGAGCCGGAGTGCGCATGCGCAGTAGTGAGCCCGATTGTGCATCCGCAGTAGTGAGTCCGAGTGCGCATGAGCAGTAGTGACCCCGAATGAGCATGTGCAGTAGTGAGCCCGTGTGCACATGCACAGTAGTGAGCCCGATTGCGCATCCGCAGTAGTGAGTCCGAGTGCGCATGCACAGTACTGACCCCGAATGCGCATGAGCAGTTTTGAGTCCGAGTGCGCATGAGCAGTAGTGACCCCGAGTGCGCATGAGCAGTAGTGAGTCCGAGTGCGCATCAGCAGTAGTGACCCCGAGTGCGCATGAGCAGTAGTGACCCCGAGTGCGCATGCACATTAGTGAGCCCGAGTGTGCATGAGTAGTAGTGTCCCCGAGTGCGCATGCACAGTAGTGAGCCCGTGCGCGCATGCGCAGTAGTGAGCCCGTGTGCGCATGCGCAGTAGTGAGCTCGAGCGCGCATCCGCAGTAGTGAGTCCGAGTGCGCATGCGCAGTAGTGACCCCGAATGCGCATGAGCAGTAGTGAGTCCGAGTGCGCATGAGCAGTAGTGACCCCGAGTGCGCATGCAGAGTAGTGAGCCCGAGTGCGCATGAGCAGTAGTGAGTCCGAGTGCGCATGAGCAGTAGTGACCCCGAGTGCGCATGAGCAGTAGTGACCCCGAGTGCGCATGCACAGTAGTGAGCCCGTGTGCGCATGCGCAGAAGTGAGCTCGAATGCGCATGTGCAGGTCTGAGCCGGACTGCGCATGCGCAGTAGTGAGCCCGTATGCGCATCAGCTGTAGTGACCCGAGTGCGCATGAGCAGTAGTGACCCTGAGTGCGCATGCACAGTAGTGAGCCCGTGTGCGCATGCACAGTAGTGAGCCCGATTGCGCATCCGCAGTAGTGAGTCCGAGTGCGCATGCACAGTACTGACCCCGAATGCGCATGAGCAGTTTTGAGTCCGAGTGCGCATGAGCAGTAGTGACCCCGAGTGCGCATGAGCAGTAGTGAGTCCGAGTGCGCATCAGCAGTAGTGGCCCCGAGTGCGCATGAGCAGTAGTGACCCCGAGTGCGCATGCACATTAGTGAGCCCGAGTGTGCATGAGTAGTAGTGTCCCCGAGTGCGCATGCACAGTAGTGAGCCCGTGTGCGCATGCACAGTAGTGAGCCCGTGTGCGCATGCGCAGAAGTGAGCTCGAATGCGCATGTGCAGGTCTGAGCCGGAGTGCGCATGCGCAGTAGTGGGTCCGTGCGCGCATGCGCAGTAGTGAGCCCGTGTGCGCATGCGCAGTAGTGAGCCCGAGCGCGCATCCGCAGTAGTGAGTCCGAGTGCGCATGCGCAGTACTGACCCCAAATGCGCGTGAGCAGTTTTGAGTCCGAGTGCGCATGAGCAGTAGTGACCCCGAGTGTGCACTAGCAGTAGTGAGTCCGAGTGCGCATCAGCAGTAGTGACCCCGAGTGCGCATGCACAGTAGTGAGCCCGTGTGCGCATGCGCAGAAGTGAGCTCGAATGCGCATGTGCAGGTCTGAGCCGGACTGCGCATGCGCAGTAGTGAGCCCGATTGCGCATCCGCAGTAGTGAGTCCGTGTGCGCATGTGCAGGTCTGAGCCGGAGTGCGCATGCGCAGTAGTGGGCCCGTGCGCGCATGCGCAGTAGTGAGCCCGGGTGCGCATGCGCAGTAGTGAGCCCGAGCGCGCATCCGCAGTAGTGAGCCCGATTGCGCATCCGCAGTAGTGAGTCCGAGTGCGCATGCGCAGTAGTGTCCCCGAATGCGCATTAGCAGTAGTGAATCCGAGTGCGCATGAGCAGTAGTGACCGCGAGTGCGCATGAGCAGTAGTGAGACCGAGTGCGCATGTGCAGTAGTGACCCCGAGTGCGCATGAGTAGTAGTGTCCCCGAGTGCGCATGCACAGTAGTGAGCCCGTGTGCGCATGCGCAGTAGTGAGCCCGTGTGCGCATGCACAGTAGTGAGCCCGTGTGCGCATGCGCAGAAGTGAGCTCGAATGCGCATGTGCAGGTCTGAGCCGGAGTGCGCATGCGCAGTAGTGGGACCGTGCGCGCATGCGCAGTAGTGAGCCCGTGTGCGCATGCGCAGTAGTGAGCCCGAGCGCGCATCCGCAGTAGTGAGTCCGAGTGCGCATGCGCAGTAGTGACCCCGAATGCGCATGAGCAGTATTGAGTCCGAGTGCGCATGAGCAGTAGTGACCCCGAGTGCGCATGAGCAGTAGTGAGCCCGAGTGCGCATGAGCAGTAGTGACCCCGAGTGCGCATGAGCAGTAGTGACCCCGAGTGCGCATGCACAGTAGTGAGCCCGTGTGCGCATGCGCAGAAGTGAGCTCGAATGCGCATGTGCAGGTCTGAGCCGGAGTGCGCATGCGCAGTAGTGGGCCCGTGCGCGCATGCGCAGTAGTGAACCCGTGTGCGCATGCGCAGTAGTGAGCCCGAGCGCGCATCCGCAGTAGTGAGTCCGAGTGCGCATGCGCAGTAGTGACCCCGAATGCGCATGAGCAGTAGTGAGTCCGAGTGCGCATGAGCAGTAGTGACCCCGAGTGCGCATGCAGAGTAGTGAGCCCGAGTGCGCATGAGCAGTAGTGAGTCCGAGTGCGCATGAGCAGTAGTGACCCCGAGTGCGCATGCACATTAGTGAGCCCGAGTGTGCATGAGTAGTAGTGTCCCCGAGTGCGCATGCACAGTAGTGAGCCCGTGCGCGCATGCGCAGTAGTGAGCCCGTGTGCGCATGCGCAGTAGTGAGCTCGAGCGCGCATCCGCAGTAGTGAGTCCGAGTGCGCATGCACAGTACTGACCCCGAATGCGCATGAGCAGTTTCGAGTCCGAGTGCGCATGAGCAGTAGTGACCCCGAGTGCGCATGAGCAGTAGTGAGTCCGAGTGCGCATCAGCAGTAGTGACCCCGAGTGCGCATGAGCAGTAGTGACCCCGAGTGCGCATGCACATTAGTGAGCCCGAGTGTGCATGAGTAGTACTGACCCCGAATGCGCGTGAGCAGTTTTGAGTCCGAGTGCGCATGAGCAGTAGTGACCCCGAGTGCGCACTAGCAGTAGTGAGTCCGAGTGCGCATCAGCAGTAGTGACCCCGAGTGCGCATGCACAGTAGTGAGCCCGTGTGCGCATGCGCAGAAGTGAGCTCGTATGCGCATGTGCAGGTCTGAGCCGGACTGCGCATGCGCAGTAGTGAGCCCGTGTGCGCATGCGCAGTAGTGACCCCGAATGCGCATGAGCAGTAGTGAGTCCGAGTGCGCATGAACAGTAGTGACCCCGAGTGCGCATGAGCAGTAGTGACCCCGAGTGCGCATGAGCAGTAGTGAATCCGAGTGCACATGAGCAGTAGTGAACCCGAGTGCGCATGAGCTGTGGTGAGTCCGAGTGCGCATGAGTAGTAGTGACCCCGAGTGCGCATGAGCAGTAGTGACCCCGAGTGCGCATGCACAGTAGTGAGCCCGATTGCGCATCCGCAGTAGTGAGTCCGTGTGCGCATGTGCAGGTCTGAGCCGGAGTGCGCATGCGCAGTAGTGAGCCCGATTGTGCATCCGCAGTAGTGAGTCCGAGTGCGCATGAGCAGTAGTGACCCCGAATGCGCATGAGCAGTAGTGAGTCCGAGTGCGCATGAACAGTAGTGACCCCGAGTGCGCATGAGCAGTAGTGACCCCGAGTGCGCATGAGCAGTAGTGAATCCGAGTGCACATGAGCAGTAGTGAACCCGAGTGCGCATGAGCTGTGGTGAGTCCGAGTGCGCATGAGCAGTAGTGACACCGAGTGCGCATGAGCAGTAGTGACCCCGAGTGCGCATGCACAGTAGTGAGCTCGAATGCGCATGTGCAGGTCTGAGCCGGACTGCGCATGCGCAGTAGTGAGCCCGATTGCGCATCCGCAGTAGTGAGTCCGTGTGCGCATGTGCAGGTCTGAGCCGGAGTGCGCATGCGCAGTAGTGGGCCCGTGCGCGCATGCGCAGTAGTGAGCCCGGGTGCGCATGCGCAGTAGTGAGCCCGAGCGCGCATCCGCAGTAGTGAGCCCGATTGCGCATCCGCAGTAGTGAGTCCGTGTGCGCATGTGCAGGTCTGAGCCGGAGTGCGCATGCGCAGTAGTGGGCCCGTGCGCGCATGCGCAGTAGTGAGCCCGGGTGCGTATGCGCAGTAGTGAGCCCGAGCGCGCATCCGCAGTAGTGAGCCCGATTGCGCATCCGCAGTAGTGAGTCCGTGTGCGCATGTGCAGGTCTGAGCCGGAGTGCGCATGCGCAGTAGTGGGCCCGTGCGCGCATGGGCAGTAGTGAGCCCGTGTGCGCATGCGCAGTAGTGAGCCTGAGCGCGCATCCGCAGTAGTGAGTCCGAGTGCGCATGCGCAGTAGTGTCCCCGAATGCGCATTACCAGTAGTGAATCCGAGTGCGCATGAGCAGTAGTGACCGCGAGTGCGCATGAGCAGTAGTGAGACCGAGTGCGCATGTGCCGTAGTGACCCCGAGTGCGCATGAGTAGTAGTGACCCCGAGTGCGCATGAGCAGTAGTGACACCGAGTGCGCATGAGCAGTAGTGACCCCGAGTGCGCATGCACAGTAGTGAGCTCGAATGCGCATGTGCAGGTCTGAGCCGGACTGCGCATGCGCAGTAGTGAGCCCGATTGCGCATCCGCAGTAGTGAGTCCGTGTGCGCATGTGCAGGTCTGAGCCGGAGTGCGCATGCGCAGTAGTGGGCCCGTGCGCGCATGCGCAGTAGTGAGCCCGGGTGCGCATGCGCAGTAGTGAGCCCGAGCGCGCATCCGCAGTAGTGAGCCCGATTGCGCATCCGCAGTAGTGAGTCCGTGTGCGCATGTGCAGGTCTGAGCCGGAGTGCGCATGCGCAGTAGTGGGCCCGTGCGCGCATGCGCAGTAGTGAGCCCGGGTGCGTATGCGCAGTAGTGAGCCCGAGCGCGCATCCGCAGTAGTGAGCCCGATTGCGCATCCGCAGTAGTGAGTCCGTGTGCGCATGTGCAGGTCTGAGCCGGAGTGCGCATGCGCAGTAGTGGGCCCGTGCGCGCATGGGCAGTAGTGAGCCCGTGTGCGCATGCGCAGTAGTGAGCCCGAGCGCGCATCCGCAGTAGTGAGTCCGAGTGCGCATGCGCAGTAGTGTCCCCGAATGCGCATTACCAGTAGTGAATCCGAGTGCGCATGAGCAGTAGTGACCGCGAGTGCGCATGAGCAGTAGTGAGACCGAGTGCGCATGTGCCGTAGTGACCCCGAGTGCGCATGAGTAGTAGTGTCCCCGAGTGCGCATGCACAGTAGTGAGCCCGTGTGCGCATGCACAGTAGTGTGCCCGTGTGCGCATGCGCAGAAGTGAGCTCGAATGCGCATGTGCAGGTCTGAGCCGGAGTGCGCATGCGCAGTAGTGGGCCCGTGCGCGCATGCGCAGTAGTGAGCCCGTGTGCGCATGCGCAGTAGTGAGCCCGAGCGCGCATCCGCAGTAGTGAGTCCGAGTGCGCATGCGCAGTAGTGACCCCGAATGCGCATGAGCAGTATTGAGTCCGAGTGCGCATGAGCACTAGTGACCCCGAGTGCGCATGAGCAGTAGTGAGCCCGAGTGCGCATGAGCAGTAGTGACCCCGAGTGCGCATGCACAGTAGTGAGCCCGATTGCGCATCCGCAGTAGTGAGTCCGAGTGCGCATGCACAGTACTGACCCCGAATGCGCATGAGCAGTTTTGAGTCCGAGTGCGCATGAGCAGTAGTGACCCCGAGTGCGCATGAGCAGTAGTGAGTCCGAGTGCGCATCAGCAGTAGTGACCCCGAGTGCGCATGCACAGTAGTGAGCCCGTGTGCGCATGCGCAGAAGTGAGCTCGAATGCGCATGTGCAGGTCTGAGCCGGACTGCGCATGCGCAGTAGTGGGCCCGTGCGCGCATGCGCAGTAGTGAGCCCGGGTGCGCATGCGCAGTAGTGAGCCCGAGCGCGCATCCGCAGTAGTGAGCCCGATTGCGCATCCGCAGTAGTGAGTTCGTGTGCGCATGTGCAGGTCTGAGCCGGAGTGCGCATGCGCAGTAGTGGGCCCGTGCGCGCATGCGCAGTAGTGAGCCCGGGTGCGTATGCGCAGTAGTGAGCCCGAGCGCGCATCCGCAGTAGTGAGCCCGATTGCGCATCCGCAGTAGTGAGTCCGTGTGCGCATGTGCAGGTCTGAGCCGGAGTGCGCATGCGCATTAGTGGGCCCGTGCGCGCATGGGCAGTAGTGAGCCCGTGTGCGCATGCGCAGTAGTGAGCCCGAGCGCGCATCCGCAGTAGTGAGTCCGAGTGCGCATGCGCAGTAGTGTCCCCGAATGCGCATTAGCAGTAGTGAATCCGAGTGCGCATGAGCAGTAGTGGCCGCGAGTGCGCATGAGCAGTAGTGAGACCGAGTGCGCATGAGCAGTAGTGACCCCGAGTGCGCATGAGCAGTAGTGACCCCGTGTGCGCATGAGCAGTAGTGAGTCCGAGTGCGCATGAGCAGTAGTGACCCCGAGTGCGCATGAGCAGTAGTGAGTCCGAGTGCGCATGAGCAGTACTGACCCCGAGTGCGCATGAGCAGTAGTGAGTCCGAGTGCGCATGAGCAGTAGTGACTCCGAGTGCGCATGCACATTAGTGAGCCCGAGTGTGCATGAGTAGTAGTGTCCCCGAGTGCGCATGCACAGTAGTGAGCCCGTGTGCGCATGCACAGTAGTGAGCCCGTGTGCGCATGCGCAGAAGTGAGCTCGAATGCGCATGTGCAGGTCTGAGCCGGAGTGCGCATGCGCAGTAGTGGGCCCGTGCGCGCATGCGGAGTAGTGAGCCCGTGTGCGCATGCGCAGTAGTGAGCCCGAGCGCGCATCCGCAGTAGTGAGTCCGAGTGCGCATGCGCAGTAGTGACCCCGAATGCGCATGAGCAGTAATGAGTCCGAGTGCGCATGAGGAGTAGTGACCCCGAGTGCGCATGAGCAGTAGTGAGCCCGAGTGCGCATGAGCAGTAGTGACCCCGAGTGCGCATGCACAGTAGTGAGCTCGAATGCGCATGTGCAGGTCTGAGCCGGACTGCGCATGCGCAGTAGTGAGCCCGATTGCGCATCCGCAGTAGTGAGTCCGTGTGCGCATGTGCAGGTCTGAGCCGGAGTGCGCATGCGCAGTAGTGGGCCCGTGCGCGCATGCGCAGTAGTGAGCCCGGGTGCGCATGCGCAGTAGTGAGCCCGAGCGCGCATCCGCAGTAGTGAGCCCGATTGCGCATCCGCAGTAGTGAGTCCGTGTGCGCATGTGCAGGTCTGAGCCGGAGTGCGCATGCGCAGTAGTGGGCCCGTGCGCGCATGCGCAGTAGTGAGCCCGGGTGCGTATGCGCAGTAGTGAGCCCGAGCGCGCATCCGCAGTAGTGAGCCCGATTGCGCATCCGCAGTAGTGAGTCCGTGTGCGCATGTGCAGGTCTGAGCCGGAGTGCGCATGCGCAGTAGTGGGCCCGTGCGCGCATGGGCAGTAGTGAGCCCGTGTGCGCATGCGCAGTAGTGAGCCCGAGCGCGCATCCGCAGTAGTGAGTCCGAGTGCGCATGCGCAGTAGTGTCCCCGAATGCGCATTACCAGTAGTGAATCCGAGTGCGCATGAGCAGTAGTGACCGCGAGTGCGCATGAGCAGTAGTGAGACCGAGTGCGCATGTGCCGTAGTGACCCCGAGTGCGCATGAGTAGTAGTGTCCCCGAGTGCGCATGCACAGTAGTGAGCCCGTGTGCGCATGCACAGTAGTGTGCCCGTGTGCGCATGCGCAGAAGTGAGCTCGAATGCGCATGTGCAGGTCTGAGCCGGAGTGCGCATGCGCAGTAGTGGGCCCGTGCGCGCATGCGCAGTAGTGAGCCCGTGTGCGCATGCGCAGTAGTGAGCCCGAGCGCGCATCCGCAGTAGTGAGTCCGAGTGCGCATGCGCAGTAGTGACCCCGAATGCGCATGAGCAGTATTGAGTCCGAGTGCGCATGAGCAGTAGTGACCCCGAGTGCGCATGAGCAGTAGTGAGCCCGAGTGCGCATGAGCAGTAGTGACCCCGAGTGCGCATGCACAGTAGTGAGCCCGATTGCGCATCCGCAGTAGTGAGTCCGAGTGCGCATGCACAGTACTGACCCCGAATGCGCATGAGCAGTTTTGAGTCCGAGTGCGCATGAGCAGTAGTGACCCCGAGTGCGCATGAGCAGTAGTGAGTCCGAGTGCGCATCAGCAGTAGTGACCCCGAGTGCGCATGCACAGTAGTGAGCCCGTGTGCGCATGCGCAGAAGTGAGCTCGAATGCGCATGTGCAGGTCTGAGCCGGACTGCGCATGCGCAGTAGTGGGCCCGTGCGCGCATGCGCAGTAGTGAGCCCGGGTGCGCATGCGCAGTAGTGAGCCCGAGCGCGCATCCGCAGTAGTGAGCCCGATTGCGCATCCGCAGTAGTGAGTCCGTGTGCGCATGTGCAGGTCTGAGCCGGAGTGCGCATGCGCAGTAGTGGGCCCGTGCGCGCATGCGCAGTAGTGAGCCCGGGTGCGTATGCGCAGTAGTGAGCCCGAGCGCGCATCCGCAGTAGTGAGCCCGATTGCGCATCCGCAGTAGTGAGTCCGTGTGCGCATGTGCAGGTCTGAGCCGGAGTGCGCATGCGCAGTAGTGGGCCCGTGCGCGCATGGGCAGTAGTGAGCCCGTGTGCGCATGCGCAGTAGTGAGCCCGAGCGCGCATCCGCAGTAGTGAGTCCGAGTGCGCATGCGCAGTAGTGTCCCCGAATGCGCATTAGCAGTAGTGAATCCGAGTGCGCATGAGCAGTAGTGGCCGCGAGTGCGCATGAGCAGTAGTGAGACCGAGTGCGCATGAGCAGTAGTGACCCCGAGTGCGCATGAGCAGTAGTGACCCCGTGTGCGCATGAGCAGTAGTGAGTCCGAGTGCGCATGAGCAGTAGTGACCCCGAGTGCGCATGAGCAGTAGTGAGTCCGAGTGCGCATGAGCAGTACTGACCCCGAGTGCGCATGAGCAGTAGTGAGTCCGAGTGCGCATGAGCAGTAGTGACTCCGAGTGCGCATGCACATTAGTGAGCCCGAGTGTGCATGAGTAGTAGTGTCCCCGAGTGCGCATGCACAGTAGTGAGCCCGTGTGCGCATGCACAGTAGTGAGCCCGTGTGCGCATGCGCAGAAGTGAGCTCGAATGCGCATGTGCAGGTCTGAGCCGGAGTGCGCATGCGCAGTAGTGGGCCCGTGCGCGCATGCGGAGTAGTGAGCCCGTGTGCGCATGCGCAGTAGTGAGCCCGAGCGCGCATCCGCAGTAGTGAGTCCGAGTGCGCATGCGCAGTAGTGACCCCGAATGCGCATGAGCAGTAATGAGTCCGAGTGCGCATGAGGAGTAGTGACCCCGAGTGCGCATGAGCAGTAGTGAGCCCGAGTGCGCATGAGCAGTAGTGACCCCGAGTGCGCATGCACAGTAGTGAGCCCGATTGCGCATCCGCAGTAGTGAGTCCGAGTGCGCATGCACAGTACTGACCCCGAATGCGCATGAGCAGTTTTGAGTCCGAGTGCGCATGAGCAGTAGTGACCCCGAGTGCGCATGAGCAGTAGTGAGTCCGAGTGCGCATCAGCAGTAGTGACCCCGAGTGCGCATGCACAGTAGTGAGCCCGTGTGCGCATGCGCAGAAGTGAGCTCGAATGCGCATGTGCAGGTCTGAGCCGGAGTGCGCATGCGCAGTAGTGGGCCCGTGCGCGCATGCGCAGCAGTGAGGCCGTGTTCGCATGCGCAGTAGTGAGCCCGAGCGCGCATCCGCAATAGTGAGTCCGAGTGCGCATGCGCAGTAGTGACCCCGAATGCGCATGAGCAGTAGTGAGTTCGAGTGCGCATGAGCAGTAGTGACCCCGAGTGTGCATGAGCAGTAGTGACCCCGAGTGTGCATGAGCAGTAGTGAGTCCGAGTGCGCATGAGCAGTAGTGACCCCGAGTGCGCATGAGCAGTAGTGTGTCCGAGTGCGCATGAGCAGTAGTGACCCCGAGTGCGCATGCACATTAGTGAGCCCGAGTGTGCATGAGTAGTAGTGACCCCGAGTGCGCATGCACAGTAGTGAGCCCGTGTGCGCATGCGCAGAAGTGAGCTCGAATGCGCATGTGCAGGTCTGAACCGGACTGCGCATGCGCAGTAGTGAGCCCGTGTGCGCATGCGCAGAAGTGAGCTCGAATGCGCATTTGCAGGTCTGAGCCGGAGTGCGCATGCGCAGTAGTGGGCCCGTGCGCGCATGCGCAGTAGTGAGCCCGTGTGCGCATGCGCAGTAGTGAGCCCGAGCGCGCATCCGCAGTAGTGAGTCCGAGTGCGCATGCGCAGTAGTGACCCCGAATGCGCATGAGCAGTAGTGAGTCCGAGTGCGCATGAGCAGTAGTGACCCCGAGTGCGCATGAGCAGTAGTGAGTCCGAGTGCGCATGCGCAGAAGTTAGCTCGAATGCGCATGTGCAGGTCTGAGCCGGACTGCGCATGCGCAGTAGTGAGCCCGATTGCGCATCCGCAGTAGTGAGTCCGTGTGCGCATGTGCAGGTCTGAGCCGGAGTGCGCATGAGCAGTAGTGACCCCGAGTGTGCATGAGCAGTAGTGACCCCGAGTGTGCATGAGCAGTAGTGAGTCCGAGTGCGCATGAGCAGTACTGACCCCGAGTGCGCATGAGCAGTAGTGAGTTCGAGTGCGCATGAGCAGTAGTGACCCCCCGTGCGCATGCACAGTAGTGAGTCCGAGTGCGCATGCGCAGTAGTGACCCCGAATGCGCATGAGCAGTAGTGAGTCCGAGTGCGCATGCGCAGTAGTGACCCCGAATGCGCATGAGCAGTAATGAGTCCGAGTGCGCATGAGCAGTAGTGACCCCGAGTGCGCATGAGCAGTAGTGAGTCCGAGTGCGCATGCGCAGAAGTGAGCTCGAATGCGCATGGGCAGGTCTGAGCCGGACTGCGCATGCGCAGTAGTGAGCCCGATTGCGCATCCGCAGTAGTGAGTCCGTGTGCGCATGTGCAGGTCTGAGCCGGAGCGCGCATGAGCAGTAGTGGGCCCGTGCGCGCATGCGCAGTAGTGACCCCGAGTGCGCATGAGCAGTAGTGACCCCCCGTGCGCATGCACAGTAGTGAGCCCGATTGCGCATCCGCAGTAGTGAGTCCGTGTGCGCATGTGCAGGTCTGAGCCGGAGTGCGCATGCGCAGTAGTGGGCCCGTGCGCGCATGCGCAGTAGTGAGCCCGTGTGCGCATGCGCAGTAGTGAGACCGAGCGCGCATCCGCAGTAGTGAGTCCGAGTGCGCATGCGCAGTAGTGACCCCGAATGCGCATGAGCAGTAGTGAGTCCGTGTGCGCATGAGCAGTAGTGACCCCGAGTGTGCATGAGCAGTAGTGAGTCCGAGTGCGCATGAGCAGTAGTGACCCCGAGTGCGCATGAGCAGTAGTGAGTCCGAGTGCGCATGAGCAGTAGTGACCCCGAGTGCGCATGCACATTAGTGAGCCCGAGTGTGCATGAGTAGTAGTGACCCCGAGTGCGCATGCACAGTAGTGAGCCCGTGTGCGCATGCGCAGAAGTGAGCTCGTATGCGCATGTGCAGGTCTGAGCCGGACTGCGCATGCGCAGTAGTGAGCCCGTGTGCGCATGCGCAGTAGTGACCCCGAATGCGCATGAGCAGTAGTGAGTCCGAGTGCGCATGAACAGTAGTGACCCCGAGTGCGCATGAGCAGTAGTGACCCCGAGTGCGCATGAGCAGTAGTGAATCCGAGTGCACATGAGCAGTAGTGAACCCGAGTGCGCATGAGCTGTGGTGAGTCCGAGTGCGCATGAGCAGTAGTGACCCCGAGTGCGCATGAGCAGTAGTGACCCCGAGTGCGCATGCACAGTAGTGAGCCCGATTGCGCATCCGCAGTAGTGAGTCCGTGTGCGCATGTGCAGGTCTGAGCCGGAGTGCGCATGCGCCGTAGTGAGTCCGTGTGCGCATGTGCAGGTCTGAGCCGGAGTGCGCATGCGCAGTAGTGAGCCCGATTGTGCATCCGCAGTAGTGAGTCCGAGTGCGCATGAGCAGTAGTGACCCCGAATGCGCATGAGCAGTAGTGAGTCCGAGTGCGCATCAGCAGTAGTGACCCCGAGTGCGCATGAGCAGTAGTGAGTCCGAGTGCGCATCAGCAGTAGTGACCCCGAGTGCGCATGCACAGTAGTGAGCCCGTGTGCGCATGCGCAGAAGTGAGCTCGAATGCGCATGTGCAGGTCTGAGCCGGACTGCGCATGCGCAGTAGTGGGCCCGTGCGCGCATGCGCAGTAGTGAGCCCGGGTGCGCATGCGCAGTAGTGAGCCCGAGCGCGCATCCGCAGTAGTGAGCCCGATTGCGCATCCGCAGTAGTGAGTCCGTGTGCGCATGTGCAGGTCTGAGCCGGAGTGCGCATGCGCAGTAGTGGGCCCGTGCGCGCATGCGCAGTAGTGAGCCCGGGTGCGTATGCGCAGTAGTGAGCCCGAGCGCGCATCCGCAGTAGTGAGCCCGATTGCGCATCCGCAGTAGTGAGTCCGTGTGCGCATGTGCAGGTCTGAGCCGGAGTGCGCATGCGCAGTAGTGGGCCCGTGCGCGCATGGGCAGTAGTGAGCCCGTGTGCGCATGCGCAGTAGTGAGCCCGAGCGCGCATCCGCAGTAGTGAGTCCGAGTGCGCATGCGCAGTAGTGTCCCCGAATGCGCATTAGCAGTAGTGAGTCCGAGTGCGCATGAGCAGTAGTGACCCCGAGTGCGCATGAGCAGTAGTGAGTCCGAGTGCGCATGAGCAGTACTGACCCCGAGTGCGCATGAGCAGTAGTGAGTCCGAGTGCGCATGAGCAGTAGTGACTCCGAGTGCGCATGCACATTAGTGAGCCCGAGTGTGCATGAGTAGTAGTGTCCCCGAGTGCGCATGCACAGTAGTGAGCCCGTGTGCGCATGCACAGTAGTGAGCCCGTGTGCGCATGCGCAGAAGTGAGCTCGAATGCGCATGTGCAGGTCTGAGCCGGAGTGCGCATGTGCAGTAGTGGGCCCGTGCGCGCATGCGCAGTAGTGAGCCCGTGTGCGCATGCGCAGTAGTGAGCCCGAGCGCGCATCCGCAGAAGTGAGTCCGAGTGCGCATGCGCAGTAGTGACCCCGAATGCGCATGAGCAGTAATGAGTCCGAGTGCGCATGAGCAGTAGTGACCCCGAGTGCGCATGAGCAGTAGTGAGCCCGAGTGCGCATGAGCAGTAGTGACCCCGAGTGCGCATGCACAGTAGTGAGCCCGATTGCGCATCCGCAGTAGTGAGTCCGAGTGCGCATGCACAGTACTGACCCCGAATGCGCATGAGCAGTTTTGAGTCCGAGTGCGCATGAGCAGTAGTGAGCCCGAGTGCGCATGAGCAGTAGTGAGTCCGAGTGCGCATCAGCAGTAGTGACCCCGAGTGCGCATGCACAGTAGTGAGCCCGTGTGCGCATGTGCAGAAGTGAGCTCGAATGCGCATGTGCAGGTCTGAGCCGGAGTGCGCATGCGCAGTAGTGGGCCCGTGCGCGCATGCGCAGCAGTGAGGCCGTGTTCGCATGCGCAGTAGTGAGCCCGAGCGCGCATCCGCAATAGTGAGTCCGAGTGCGCATGCGCAGTAGTGACCCCGAATGCGCATGAGCAGTAGTGAGTCCGAGTGCGCATGAGCAGTAGTGACCCCGAGTGCGCATGAGCAGTAGTGAGCCCGATTGCGCATCCGCAGTAGTGAGTCCGTGTGCGCATGTGCAGGTCTGAGCCGGAGTGCGCATGAGCAGTAGTGACCCCGAGTGTGCATGAGCAGTAGTGACCCCGAGTGTGCATGAGCAGTAGTGAGTCCGAGTGCGCATGAGCAGTACTGACCCCGAGTGCGCATGAGCAGTAGTGAGTTCGAGTGCGCATGAGCAGTAGTGACCCCCCGTGCGCATGCACAGTAGTGAGTCCGAGTGCGCATGCGCAGTAGTGACCCCGAATGCGCATGAGCAGTAGTGAGTCCGAGTGCGCATGCGCAGTAGTGACCCCGAATGCGCATGAGCAGTAATGAGTCCGAGTGCGCATGAGCAGTAGTGACCCCGAGTGCGCATGAGCAGTAGTGAGTCCGAGTGCGCATGCGCAGAAGTGAGCTCGAATGCGCATGGGCAGGTCTGAGCCGGACTGCGCATGCGCAGTAGTGAGCCCGATTGCGCATCCGCAGTAGTGAGTCCGTGTGCGCATGTGCAGGTCTGAGCCGGAGTGCGCATGAGCAGTAGTGGGCCCGTGCGCGCATGCGCAGTAGTGACCCCGAGTGCGCATGAGCAGTAGTGACCCCCCGTGCGCATGCACAGTAGTGAGCCCGATTGCGCATCCGCAGTAGTGAGTCCGTGTGCGCATGTGCAGGTCTGAGCCGGAGTGCGCATGCGCAGTAGTGGGCCCGTGCGCGCATGCGCAGTAGTGAGCCCGTGTGCGCATGCGCAGTAGTGAGACCGAGCGCGCATCCGCAGTAGTGAGTCCGAGTGCGCATGCGCAGTAGTGACCCCGAATGCGCATGAGCAGTAGTGAGTCCGTGTGCGCATGAGCAGTAGTGACCCCGAGTGTGCATGAGCAGTAGTGAGTCCGAGTGCGCATGAGCAGTAGTGACCCCGAGTGCGCATGAGCAGTAGTGAGTCCGAGTGCGCATGAGCAGTAGTGACCCCGAGTGCGCATGCACATTAGTGAGCCCGAGTGTGCATGAGTAGTAGTGACCCCGAGTGCGCATGCACAGTAGTGAGCCCGTGTGCGCATGCGCAGAAGTGAGCTCGTATGCGCATGTGCAGGTCTGAGCCGGACTGCGCATGCGCAGTAGTGAGCCCGTGTGCGCATGCGCAGTAGTGACCCCGAATGCGCATGAGCAGTAGTGAGTCCGAGTGCGCATGAACAGTAGTGACCCCGAGTGCGCATGAGCAGTAGTGACCCCGAGTGCGCATGAGCAGTAGTGAATCCGAGTGCACATGAGCAGTAGTGAACCCGAGTGCGCATGAGCTGTGGTGAGTCCGAGTGCGCATGAGCAGTAGTGACCCCGAGTGCGCATGAGCAGTAGTGACCCCGAGTGCGCATGAGCAGTAGTGAGTCCGAGTGCGCATGAGCAGTAGTGACCCCGAGTCCGCATGAGCAGTAGTGACCCCGAGTGCACATGCACAGTAGTGAGCCCGATTGCGCATCGGCAGTAGTGAGGCCGTGTGCGCATGAGCAGTAGTGACCCCGAGCGCGCATCCGCAGTAGGGAGTCCGAGTGCGCATGCGCAGTAGTGTCCCCGAATGCGCATGAGCAGTAGTGACCCCGAGTGCGCATGAGCAGTAGTGAGTCCGAGTGCGCATCAGCGATAGTGACCCCGAGTGCGCATGAGTAGTAGTGACCCCGAGTGCGCCAGCACAGTAGTGAGCCCGATTGCGCATCCGCAGTAGTGAGGCTGTGTGAGCATGTGCAGGTCTGAGCCGGAGTGCGCGTGAGCAGTAGTGACCCCGAGTGCGCATGCACAGTAGTGAACCCGAGTGGGCATGAGCAGTAGTGAGTCCGAGTGCGCATGAGCAGTAGTGACCCCGAGTGCGCATGCACAGTAGTGCGCCCCTGTGCGCATGAGCAGTAGTGAGTCCGAGTGCGCGTGAGCAGTAGTGACCCCAAGTGCGCATGAGCAGTTTTGAGTCCGAGTGCGCATGAGCAGTAGTGACCCCGAGTGCGCATGAGCAGTAGTGACCCCGAGTGCGCATGAGCAGTAGTGAGTCCGAGTGCGCATCAGCAGTAGTGACCCCGAGTGCGCATGCACAGTAGTGAGCCCGTGTGCGCGTGCGCAGAAGTGAGCTCGAATGCGCATGTGCAGGTCTGAGCCGGAGTGCGCATGCGCAGTAGTGGGCCCGTGCGCGCATGCGCAGCAGTGGGCCCGTGTTCGCATGCGCAGTAGTGAGCCCGAGCGCGCATCCGCAATAGAGAGTCCGAGTGCGCATGCGCAGTAGCGACCCCGAATGCGCATGAGCAGTAGTGTGTCCGAGTGCGCATGAGCAGTAGTGACCCCGAGTGCGCATGAGCAGTAGTGAGTCCGAGTGCGCATGCGCAGAAGAGAGCTCGAATGCGCATGTGCAGGTCTGAGCCGGAGTGCGCATGCGCAGTAGTGGGCCCGTGCGCGCATGCGCAGTAGTGAGCCCGTGTGCGCATGCGCAGTAGTGAGCCCGAGCGCATCCGCAGTAGTGAGTCCGAGTGCGCATGCGCAGTAGTGACCCCGAATGCGCATGAGCAGTAGTGAGTCCGAGTGCGCATGAGCAGTAGTGACCCCGAGTGCGCATGCAGAGTAGTGAGCCCGAGTGCGCATGAGCAGTAGTGAGTCCGAGTGCGCATGAGCAGTAGTGACCCCGAGTGCGCATGCACATTAGTGAGCCCGAGTGTGCATGAGTAGTAGTGACCCCGAGTGCGCATGCACAGTAGTGAGCCCGTGTGCGCATGCGCAGAAGTGAGCTCGAATGCGCATGTGCAGGTCTGAGCCGGACTGCGCATGCGCAGTAGTGAGCCCGTGCGCGCATGCGCAGTAGTGACCCCGAATGCGTATGAGCAGTAGTGAGTCCGAGTGCGCATGAGCAGTAGTGACCCCGAGTGCGCATGAGCAGTAGTGACCCCGAGTGCGCATGAGCAGTAGTGACCCCGAGTGCGCATGAGCAGTAGTGACCCCGAGTGCGCATGAGCAGTAGTGACCCCGAGTGCGCATGCACAGTAGTGAGCCCGTGTGCGCATGCGCAGGAGTGAGCTCGAATGCGCATGTGTAGGTCTGAGCCGGAGTGCGCATGCGCAGTAGTGGGCCCGTGCGCGCATGCGCAGTAGTGAGCCCGTGTGCGCATGCGCAGTAGTGAGCCCGAGCGCGCATCCGCAGTAGTGAGTCCGAGTGCGCATGCGCAGTAGTGACCCCGAATGCGCATGAGCAGTAGTGAGTCCGAGTGCGCATGAGCAGTAGTGACCCCGAGTGCGCATGCGCATTAGTGCGCCCGAGTGTGCATGAGTAGTAGTGACCCCGAGTGCGCATGCACAGTAGTGAGCCCGATTGCGCATCCGCTGTAGTGAGTCCGTGTGCGCATGTGCAGGTCTGAGCCGGAGTGCGCATGCGCAGTAGTGATCCCGATTGTGCATCCGCAGTAGTGAGTCCGAGTGCGCATGAGCAGTAGCGAGCCCGTGTGCGCATGCGCAGTAGTGAGCCCGAGCGCGCATCCGCAGTAGTGAGTCCGAGTGCGCATGCGCAGTAGTGACCCCGAATGCGCATGAGCAGTAGTGAGTCCGAGTGCGCATGAGCAGTAGTGACCCCGAGTGCGCATGAGCAGTAGTGACCCCGAGTGCGCATGAGCAGTAGTGACCCCGAGTGGGCATGAGCAGTAGTGACCCCGAGTGCGCATGCACAGTAGTGAGCCCGTGTGCGCATGCGCAGAAGTGAGCTCGAATGCGCATGTGCAGGTCTGAGCCGGAGTGCGCATGCGCAGTAGTGGGCCCGTGCGCGCATGCGCAGTAGTGAGCCCGTGTGCGCATGCGTAGTAGTGAGCCCGAGCGCGCATCCGCAGTAGTGATTCCGAGTGCGCATGCGCAGTAGTGACCCCGAATGCGCATGAGCAGTAGTGAGTCCGAGTGCGCATGAGCAGTAGTGACCCCGAGTGCGCATGCAGAGTAGTGAGCCCGAGTGCGCATGAGCAGTAGTGAGTCCGAGTGCGCATGAGCAGTAGTGACCCCGAGTGCGCATGAGCAGTAGTGACCCCGAGTGCGCATGCACAGTAGTGAGCCCGTGTGCGCATGCGCAGAAGTGAGCTCGAATGCGCATGTGCAGGTCTGAGCCGGACTGCGCATGCGCAGTAGTGAGCCCGTGTGCGCATCAGCTGTAGTGACCCGCGTGCGCATGAGCAGTAGTGACCCCGAGTGCGCATGCACAGTAGTGAGCCCGTGTGCGCATGCACAGTAGTGAGCCCGATTGCGCATCCGCAGTAGTGAGTCCGAGTGCGCATGCACAGTACTGACCCCGAATGCGCATGAGCAGTTTTGAGTCCGAGTGCGCATGAGCAGTAGTGACCCCGAGTGCGCATGAGCAGTAGTGAGTCCGAGTGCGCATCAGCAGTAGTGACCCCGAGTGCGCATGAGCAGTAGTCACCCCGAGTGCGCATGCACATTAGTGAGCCCGAGTGTGCATGAGTAGTAGTGTCCCCGAGTGCGCATGCACAGTAGTGAGCCCGTGCGCGCATGCGCAGTAGTGAGCCCGTGTGCGCATGCGCTGTAGTGAGCTCGAGCGCGCATCCGCAGTAGTGAGTCCGAGTGCGCATGCGCAGTAGTGACCCCGAATGCGCATGAGCAGTAGTGAGTCCGAGTGCGCATGAGCAGTAGTGACCCCGAGTGCGCATGCAGAGTAGTGAGCCCGAGTGCGCATGAGCAGTAGTGAGTCCGAGTGCGCATGAGCAGTAGTGACCCCGAGTGCGCATGAGCAGTAGTGACCCCGAGTGCGCATGCACAGTAGTGAGCCCGTGTGCGCATGCGCAGAATTGAGCTCGAATGCGCATGTGCAGGTCTGAGCCGGACTGCGCATGCGCAGTAGTGAGCCCGTGTGCGCACCAGCTGTAGTGACCCGAGTGCGCATGAGCAGTAGTGACCCCGAGTGCGCATGAGCAGTAGTGAGTCCGAGTGCGCATCAGCAGTAGTGACCCCGAGTGCGCATGAGCAGTAGTGACCCCGAGTGCGCATGCACATTAGTGAGCCCGAGTGTGCATGAGTAGTAGTGTCCCCGAGTGCGCATGCACAGTAGTGAGCCCGTGTGCGCATGCACAGTAGTGAGCCCGTGTGCGCATGCGCAGAAGTGAGCTCGAATGCGCATGTGCAGGTCTGAGCCGGGGTGCGCATGCGCAGTAGTGGGACCGTGCGCGCATGCGCAGTAGTGAGCCCGTGTGCGCATGCGCAGTAGTGAGCCCGAGCGCGCATCCGCAGTAGTGAGTCCGAGTGCGCATGCGCAGTAGTGACCCCGAATGCGCATGAGCAGTATTGAGTCCGAGTGCGCATGAGCAGTAGTGACCCCGAGTGCGCATGCGCAGTAGTGGGCCCGTGCGCGCATGCGCAGTAGTGAGCCCGTGTGCGCATGCGCAGTAGTGAGCCCGATCGCGCATCCGCAGTAGTGAGTCCGAGTGCGCATGCGCAGTAGTGACCCCGAATGCGCATGAGCAGTAGTGACCCCGAATGCGCATGAGCAGTAGTGAGCCCGTGTGCGCATGCGCAGTAGTGAGCCCGAGCGCGCATCCGCAGTAGTGAGCCCGATTGCGCATCCGCAGTAGTGAGTCCGAGTGCGCATGCACAGTACTGACCCCGAATGCGCATGAGCAGTTTTGAGTCCGAGTGCGCATGAGCAGTAGTGACCCGGAGTGCGCATGAGCAGTAGTGAGTCCGAGTGCGCATCAGCAGTAGTGACCCCGAGTGCGCATGAGCAGTAGTGAGTCCGAGTGCGCATGCACAGTACTGACCCCGAATGCGCATGAGCAGTTTTGAGTCCGAGTGCGCATGAGCAGTAGTGACCCCGAGTGCGCATGAGCAGTAGTGAGTCCGAGTGCGCATCAGCAGTAGTGACCCCGAGTGCGCATGAGCAGTAGTGACCCCGAGTGCGCATGCACATTAGTGAGCCCGAGTGTGCATGAGTAGTAGTGTCCCCGAGTGCGCATGCACAGTAGTGAGCCCGAGTGCGCATGAGCAGTAGTGACCCCGAGTGCGCATGCACAGTAGTGAGCCCGATTGCGCATCCGCAGTAGTGAGTCCGAGTGCGCATGCACAGTACTGACCCCGAATGCGCATGAGCAGTTTTGAGTCCGAGTGCGCATGAGCAGTAGTGACCCCGAGTGCGCATGAGCAGTAGTGAGTCCGAGTGCGCATCAGCAGTAGTGACCCCGAGTGCGCATGCACAGTAGTGAGCCCGTGTGCGCATGCGCAGAAGTGAGCTCGAATGCGCATGTGCAGGTCTGAGCCGGACTGCGCATGCGCAGTAGTGAGCCCGAACGCGCATCCGCAGTAGTGAGCCCGATTGCGCATCCGCAGTAGTGAGCCCGAGCGCGCATCCGCAATAGTGAGTCCGAGTGCGCATGCGCAGTAGTGACCCCGAATGCGCATGAGCAGTAGTGAGTTCGAGTGCGCATGAGCAGTAGTGACCCCGAGTGCGCATGAGCAGTAGTGAGTCCGAGTGCGCATCAGCAGTAGTGACCCCGAGTGCGCATGCACAGTAGTGAGCCCGTGTGCGCATGCGCAGAAGTGAGCTCGAATGCGCATTTGCAGGTCTGAGCCGGAGTGCGCATGCGCAGTAGTGGGCCCGTGCGCGCATGCGCAGTAATGAGCCCGTGTGCGCATGCGCAGTAGTGAGCCCGAGCGCGCATCCGCCGTAGTGAGTCCGAGTGCGCATGCGCAGTAGTGACCCCGAATGCGCATGAGCAGTAGTGAGTCCGAGTGCGCATGAGCAGTAGTGACCCCGAGTGCGCATGAGCAGTAGTGAGTCCGGGTGCGCATGCGCAGAAGTGAGCTCGAATGCGCATGTGCAGGTCTGAGCCGGACTGCGCATGCGCAGTAGTGAGCCCGATTGCGCATGCGCAGTAGTGAGTCCGTGTGCGCATGTGCAGGTCTGAGCCGGAGTGCGCATGCGCAGTAGTGGGCCCGTGCGCGCATGCGCAGTAGTGACCCCGAGTGCGCATGAGCAGTAGTGAGCCCCCGTGCGCATGCACAGTAGTGAGCCCGATTGCGCATCCGCAGTAGTGAGTCCGTGTGCGCATGTGCAGGTCTGAGCCGGAGTGCGCATGCGCAGTAGTGGGCCCGTGCGCGCATGCGCAGTAGTGACCCCGAATGCGCATGAGCAGTAGTGAGTCCGAGTGCGCATGAGCAGTAGTGACCCCGAGTGTGCATGAGCAGTAGTGTGTCCGAGTGCGCATGAGCAGTAGTGACCCCGAGTGCGCATGAGCAGTAGTGAGTCCGAGTGCGCATGAGCAGTAGTGACCCCGAGTGCGCATGCACACTAGTGAGCCCGAGTGTGCATGAGTAGTAGTGACCCCGAGTGCGCATGCACAGTAGTGAGCCCGTGTGCGCATGCGCAGAAGTGAGTTCGAGTGCGCATGAGCAGTAGTGACCCCGAGTGCGCATGAGCAGTAGTGAGCCCGTGTGCGCATGCGCAGTAGTGAGCCCGAGCGCGCATCCGCAGTAGTGAGTCCGAGTGCGCATGAGCAGTAGTGACCCCGAGTGCGCATGAGCAGTAGTGACCCCGAGTGCACATGCACATTAGTGAGCCCGAGTGTGCATGAGTAGTAGTGTCCCCGAGTGCGCATGCACAGTAGTGAGCCCGTGTGCGCATGCACAGTAGTGAGCCCGAGCGCGCATCCGCAGTAGTGAGTCCGAGTGCGCATGAGCAGTAGTGACCCCGAGTGCGCATGAGCAGTAGTGACCCCGAGTGCACATGCACATTAGTGAGCCCGAGTGTGCATGAGTAGTAGTGTCCCCGAGTGCGCATGCACAGTAGTGAGCCCGATTGCGCATCCGCTGTAGTGAGTCCGTGTGCGCATGTGCAGGTCTGAGCCGGAGTGCGCATGCGCAGTAGTGATCCCGATTGTGCATCCGCAGTAGTGAGTCCGAGTGCGCATGAGCAGTAGCGAGCCCGTGTGCGCATGCGCAGTAGTGAGCCCGAGCGCGCATCCGCAGTAGTGAGTCCGAGTGCGCATGCGCAGTAGTGACCCCGAATGCGCATGAGCAGTAGTGAGTCCGAGTGCGCATGAGCAGTAGTGACCCCGAGTGCGCATGAGCAGTAGTGACCCCGAGTGCGCATGAGCAGTAGTGACCCCGAGTGGGCATGAGCAGTAGTGACCCCGAGTGCGCATGCACAGTAGTGAGCCCGTGTGCGCATGCGCAGAAGTGAGCTCGAATGCGCATGTGCAGGTCTGAGCCGGAGTGCGCATGCGCAGTAGTGGGCCCGTGCGCGCATGCGCAGTAGTGAGCCCGTGTGCGCATGCGTAGTAGTGAGCCCGAGCGCGCATCCGCAGTAGTGATTCCGAGTGCGCATGCGCAGTAGTGACCCCGAATGCGCATGAGCAGTAGTGAGTCCGAGTGCGCATGAGCAGTAGTGACCCCGAGTGCGCATGCAGAGTAGTGAGCCCGAGTGCGCATGAGCAGTAGTGAGTCCGAGTGCGCATGAGCAGTAGTGACCCCGAGTGCGCATGAGCAGTAGTGACCCCGAGTGCGCATGCACAGTAGTGAGCCCGTGTGCGCATGCGCAGAAGTGAGCTCGAATGCGCATGTGCAGGTCTGAGCCGGACTGCGCATGCGCAGTAGTGAGCCCGTGTGCGCATCAGCTGTAGTGACCCGAGTGCGCATGAGCAGTAGTGACCCCGAGTGCGCATGCACAGTAGTGAGCCCGTGTGCGCATGCACAGTAGTGAGCCCGATTGCGCATCCGCAGTAGTGAGTCCGAGTGCGCATGCACAGTACTGACCCCGAATGCGCATGAGCAGTTTTGAGTCCGAGTGCGCATGAGCAGTAGTGACCCCGAGTGCGCATGAGCAGTAGTGAGTCCGAGTGCGCATCAGCAGTAGTGACCCCGAGTGCGCATGAGCAGTAGTGACCCCGAGTGCGCATGCACATTAGTGAGCCCGAGTGTGCATGAGTAGTAGTGTCCCCGAGTGCGCATGCACAGTAGTGAGCCCGTGCGCGCATGCGCAGTAGTGAGCCCGTGTGCGCATGCGCTGTAGTGAGCTCGAGCGCGCATCCGCAGTAGTGAGTCCGAGTGCGCATGCGCAGTAGTGACCCCGAATGCGCATGAGCAGTAGTGAGTCCGAGTGCGCATGAGCAGTAGTGACCCCGAGTGCGCATGCAGAGTAGTGAGCCCGAGTGCGCATGAGCAGTAGTGAGTCCGAGTGCGCATGAGCAGTAGTGACCCCGAGTGCGCATGAGCAGTAGTGACCCCGAGTGCGCATGCACAGTAGTGAGCCCGTGTGCGCATGCGCAGAAGTGAGCTCGAATGCGCATGTGCAGGTCTGAGCCGGACTGCGCATGCGCAGTAGTGAGCCCGTGTGCGCACCAGCTGTAGTGACCCGAGTGCGCATGAGCAGTAGTGACCCCGAGTGCGCATGAGCAGTAGTGAGTCCGAGTGCGCATCAGCAGTAGTGACCCCGAGTGCGCATGAGCAGTAGTGACCCCGAGTGCGCATGCACATTAGTGAGCCCGAGTGTGCATGAGTAGTAGTGTCCCCGAGTGCGCATGCACAGTAGTGAGCCCGTGTGCGCATGCACAGTAGTGAGCCCGTGTGCGCATGCGCAGAAGTGAGCTCGAATGTGCATGTGCAGGTCTGAGCCGGAGTGCGCATGCGCAGTGGTGGGACCGTGCGCGCATGCGCAGTAGTGAGCCCGTGTGCGCATGCGCAGTAGTGAGCCCGAGCGCGCATCCGCAGTAGTGAGTCCGAGTGCGCATGCGCAGTAGTGACCCCGAATGCGCATGAGCAGTATTGAGTCCGAGTGCGCATGAGCAGTAGTGACCCCGAGTGCGCATGCGCAGTAGTGGGCCCGTGCGCGCATGCGCAGTAGTGAGCCCGTGTGCGCATGCGCAGTAGTGAGCCCGAGCGCGCATCCGCAGTAGTGAGTCCGAGTGCGCATGCGCAGTAGTGACCCCGAATGCGCATGAGCAGTAGTGACCCCGAATGCGCATGAGCAGTAGTGAGCCCGTGTGCGCATGCGCAGTAGTGAGCCCGAGCGCGCATCCGCAGTAGTGAGCCCGATTGCGCATCCGCAGTAGTGAGTCCGAGTGCGCATGCACAGTACTGACCCCGAATGCGCATGAGCAGTTTTGAGTCCGAGTGCGCATGAGCAGTAGTGACCCGGAGTGCGCATGAGCAGTAGTGAGTCCGAGTGCGCATCAGCAGTAGTGACCCCGAGTGCGCATGAGCAGTAGTGAGTCCGAGTGCGCATGCACAGTACTGACCCCGAATGCGCATGAGCAGTTTTGAGTCCGAGTGCGCATGAGCAGTAGTGACCCCGAGTGCGCATGAGCAGTAGTGAGTCCGAGTGCGCATCAGCAGTAGTGACCCCGAGTGCGCATGAGCAGTAGTGACCCCGAGTGCGCATGCACATTAGTGAGCCCGAGTGTGCATGAGTAGTAGTGTCCCCGAGTGCGCATGCACAGTAGTGAGCCCGAGTGCGCATGAGCAGTAGTGACCCCGAGTGCGCATGCACAGTAGTGAGCCCGATTGCGCATCCGCAGTAGTGAGTCCGAGTGCGCATGCACAGTACTGACCCCGAATGCGCATGAGCAGTTTTGAGTCCGAGTGCGCATGAGCAGTAGTGACCCCGAGTGCGCATGAGCAGTAGTGAGTCCGAGTGCGCATCAGCAGTAGTGACCCCGAGTGCGCATGCACAGTAGTGAGCCCGTGTGCGCATGCGCAGAAGTGAGCTCGAATGCGCATGTGCAGGTCTGAGCCGGACTGCGCATGCGCAGTAGTGAGCCCGAACGCGCATCCGCAGTAGTGAGCCCGATTGCGCATCCGCAGTAGTGAGTCCGTGTGCGCATGTGCAGGTCTGAGCCGGAGTGCGCATGCGCAGTAGTGGGCCCGTGCGCGCATGCGCAGCAGTGAGGCCGTGTTCGCATGCGCAGTAGTGAGCCCGAGCGCGCATCCGCAATAGTGAGTCCGAGTGCGCATGCGCAGTAGTGACCCCGAATGCGCATGAGCAGTAGTGAGTTCGAGTGCGCATGAGCAGTAGTGACCCCGAGTGCGCATGAGCAGTAGTGAGTCCGAGTGCGCATCAGCAGTAGTGACCCCGAGTGCGCATGCACAGTAGTGAGCCCGTGTGCGCATGCGCAGAAGTGAGCTCGAATGCGCATTTGCAGGTCTGAGCCGGAGTGCGCATGCGCAGTAGTGGGCCCGTGCGCGCATGCGCAGTAATGAGCCCGTGTGCGCATGCGCAGTAGTGAGCCCGAGCGCGCATCCGCCGTAGTGAGTCCGAGTGCGCATGCGCAGTAGTGACCCCGAATGCGCATGAGCAGTAGTGAGTCCGAGTGCGCATGAGCAGTAGTGACCCCGAGTGCGCATGAGCAGTAGTGAGTCCGAGTGCGCATGCGCAGAAGTGAGCTCGAATGCGCATGTGCAGGTCTGAGCCGGACTGCGCATGCGCAGTAGTGAGCCCGATTGCGCATCCGCAGTAGTGAGTCCGTGTGCGCATGTGCAGGTCTGAGCCGGAGTGCGCATGCGCAGTAGTGGGCCCGTGCGCGCATGCGCAGTAGTGACCCCGAGTGCGCATGAGCAGTAGTGAGCCCCCGTGCGCATGCACAGTAGTGAGCCCGATTGCGCATCCGCAGTAGTGAGTCCGTGTGCGCATGTGCAGGTCTGAGCCGGAGTGCGCATGCGCAGTAGTGGGCCCGTGCGCGCATGCGCAGTAGTGACCCCGAATGCGCATGAGCAGTAGTGAGTCCGAGTGCGCATGAGCAGTAGTGACCCCGAGTGTGCATGAGCAGTAGTGTGTCCGAGTGCGCATGAGCAGTAGTGACCCCGAGTGCGCATGAGCAGTAGTGAGTCCGAGTGCGCATGAGCAGTAGTGACCCCGAGTGCGCATGCACACTAGTGAGCTCGAGTGTGCATGAGTAGTAGTGACCCCGAGTGCGCATGCACAGTAGTGAGCCCGTGTGCGCATGCGCAGAAGTGAGTTCGAGTGCGCATGCGCAGAAGTGAGTTCGAATGCGCATTTGCAGGTCTGAGCCGGAGTGCACATGCGCAGTAGTGGGCCCGTGCGCGCATGCGCAGTAATGAGCCCGTGTGCGCATGCGCAGTAGTGAGCCCGAGCGCGCATCCGCCGTAGTGAGTCCGAGTGCGCATGCGCAGTAGTGACACCGAATGCGCATGAGCAGTAGTGAGTCCGAGTGCGCATGAGCAGTAGTGACCCCGAGTGCGCATGAGCAGTAGTGAGCCCGTGTGCGCATGCGCAGCAGTGAGCCCGTGTGCGCATGCGCAGAAGTGAGCTCGTATGCGCATGTGCAGGTCTGAGCCGGACTGCGCATGCGCAGTAGTGAGCCCGTGTGCGCATGCGCAGTAGTGACCCCGAATGCGCATGAGCAGTAGTGAGTCCGAGTGCGCATGAACAGTAGTGACCCCGAGTGCGCATGGGCAGTAGTGACCCCGAGTGCGCATGAGCAGTAGTGAATCCGAGTGCACATGAGTAGTAGTGACCCCGAGTGCGCATGCACAGTAGTGAGCCCGTGTGCGCATGCGCAGTAGTGACCCCGAATGCGCATGAGCAGTAGTGAGTCCGAGTGCGCATGAACAGTAGTGACCCCGAGTGCGCATGAGCAGTAGTGACCCCGAGTGCGCATGAGCAGTAGTGAATCCGAGTGCACATGAGCAGTAGTGAACCCGAGTGAGCATGTGCTGTGGTGAGTCCGAGTGCGCATGAGCAGTAGTGACCCCGAGTGCGCATGAGCAGTAGTGACCCCGAGTGCGCATGCACAGTAGTGAGCCCGATTGCGCATCCGCAGTAGTGAGTCCGTGTGCGCATGTGCAGGTCTGAGCCGAAGTGCGCATGCGCAGTAGTGAGCCCGATTGTGCATCCGCAGTAGTGAGTCCGAGTGCGCATGAGCAGTAGTGACCCCGAATGCGCATGAGCAGTAGTGAGCCCGTGTGCGCATGCGCAGTAGTGAGCCCGAGCGCGCATCCGCAGTAGCGAGTCCGAGTGCGCATGCGCAGTAGTGACCCCGAATGCGCATGAGCAGTAGTGAATCCGAGTGCGCATGAGCAGTAGTGAGTCCGAGTGCGCATGAGCAGTAGTGACCCCGAGTGCGCATGAGCAGTAGTGACCCCGAGTGCACATGCACAGTAGTGAGCCCGATTGCGCATCGGCAGTAGTGAGGCCGTGTGCGCATGAGCAGTAGTGACCCCGAGTGCGCATGCACAGTAGTGAGCCCGATTGCGCATCCGCAGTAATGAGTCCGTGTGCGCATGTGCAGGTCTGAGCCGAAGTGCGCATGCGCAGTAGTGAGACCGATTGTGCATCCGCAGTAGTGAGTCCGAGTGCGCATGAGCAGTAGTGACCCCGAGTGCGCATGAGCAGTAGTGACCCCGAGTGCGCATGAGCAGTAGTGACCCCGAGTGCGCATGAGCAGTAGTGACCCCGAGTGCGCATGCACAGTAGTGAGCCCGTGTGCGCATGCGCAGAAGTGAGCTCGAATGCGCATGTGTAGGTCTGAGCCGGAGTGCGCATGCGCAGTAGTGGGCCCGTGCGCGCATGCGCTGTAGTGAGCCCGTGTGCGCATGCGCAGTAGTGAGCCCGAGCGCGCATCCGCAGTAGTGAGTCCGAGTGCGCATCAGCAGTAGTGACCCCGAGTGCGCATGAGCAGTAGTGACCCCGAGTGCGCATGCACATTAGTGAGCCCGAGTGTGCATGAGTAGTAGTGTCCCCGAGTGCGCATGCACAGTAGTGAGCCCGAGTGCGCATGAGCAGTAGTGACCCCGAGTGCGCATGCACAGTAGTGAGCCCGATTGCGCATCCGCAGTAGTGAGTCCGAGTGCGCATGCACAGTACTGACCCCGAATGCGCTTGAGCAGTTTTGAGTCCGAGTGCGCATGAGCAGTAGTGACCCCCAGTGCGCATGAGCAGTAGTGAGTCCGAGTGCGCATCAGCAGTAGTGACCCCGAGTGCGCATGCACAGTAGTGAGCCCGTGTGCGCATGCGCAGAAGTGAGCTCGAATGCGCATGTGCAGGTCTGAGCCGGACTGCGCATGCGCAGTAGTGAGCCCGATTGCGCATCCGCAGTAGTGAGTCCGTGTGCGCATGCGCAGTAGTGAGCCCGAACGCGCATCCGCAGTAGTGAGCCCGATTGCGCATCCGCAGTAGTGAGTCCGTGTGCGCATGTGCAGGTCCGAGCCGGAGTGCGCATGCGCAGTAGTGGGCCCGTGCGCGCATGCGCAGCAGTGAGGCCGTGTTCGCATGCGCAGTAGTGAGCCCGAGCGCGCATCCGCAATAGTGAGTCCGAGTGCGCATGCGCAGTAGTGACCCCGAATGCGCATGAGCAGTAGTGAGTTCGAGTGCGCATGAGCAGTAGTGACACCGAGTGTGCATGAGCAGTAGTGTCCCCGAGTGTGCATGAGCAGTAGTGAGTCCGAGTACGCATGAGCAGTAGTGACCCCGAGTGCGCATGAGCAGTAGTGTGTCCGAGTGCGCATGAGCAGTAGTGACTCCGAGTGCGCATGCACATTAGTGAGCCCGAGTGTGCATGAGTAGTAGTGACCCCGAGTGCGCATGCACAGTAGTGGGCCCGTGTGCGCATGCGCAGAAGTGAGCTCGAATGCGCACGTGCAGGTCTGAACCGGACTGCGCATGCGCAGTAATGAGCCCGTGTGCGCATGCGCAGTAGTGAGCCCGAGCGCGCATCCGCCGTAGTGAGTCCGAGTGCGCATGCGCAGTAGTGACCCCGAATGCGCATGAGCAGTAGTGAGTCCGAGTGCGCATGAGCAGTAGTGACCCCGAGTGCGCATGAGCAGTAGTGAGTCCGAGTGCGCATGCGCAGAAGTGAGCTCGAATGCGCATGTGCAGGTCTGAGCCGGACTGCGCATGCGCAGTAGTGAGCCCGATTGCGCATCCGCAGTAGTGAGTCCGTGTGCGCATGTGCAGGTCTGAGCCGGAGTGCGCATGCGCAGTAGTGGGCCCGTGCGCGCATGCGCAGTAGTGACCCCGAGTGCGCATGAGCAGTAGTGAGCCCCCGTGCGCATGCACAGTAGTGAGCCCGATTGCGCATCCGCAGTAGTGAGTCCGTGTGCGCATGTGCAGGTCTGAGCCGGAGTGCGCATGCGCAGTAGTGGGCCCGTGCGCGCATGCGCAGTAGTGACCCCGAATGCGCATGAGCAGTAGTGAGTCCGAGTGCGCATGAGCAGTAGTGACCCCGAGTGTGCATGAGCAGTAGTGTGTCCGAGTGCGCATGAGCAGTAGTGACCCCGAGTGCGCATGAGCAGTAGTGAGTCCGAGTGCGCATGAGCAGTAGTGACCCCGAGTGCGCATGCACACTAGTGAGCTCGAGTGTGCATGAGTAGTAGTGACCCCGAGTGCGCATGCACAGTAGTGAGCCCGTGTGCGCATGCGCAGAAGTGAGTTCGAGTGCGCATGCGCAGAAGTGAGCTCGAATGCGCATTTGCAGGTCTGAGCCGGAGTGCACATGCGCAGTAGTGGGCCCGTGCGCGCATGCGCAGTAATGAGCCCGTGTGCGCATGCGCAGTAGTGAGCCCGAGCGCGCATCCGCCGTAGTGAGTCCGAGTGCGCATGCGCAGTAGTGACCCCGAATGCGCATGAGCAGTAGTGAGTCCGAGTGCGCATGAGCAGCAGTGACCCCGAGTGCGCATGAGCAGTAGTGAGCCCGTGTGCGCATGCGCAGTAGTGAGCCCGATTGCGCATCCGCAGTAGTGAGTCCGTGTGCGCATGTGCAGGTCTGAGCCGGAGTGCGCATGCGCAGTAGTGGGCCCGTGCGCGCATGCGCAGTAGTGACCCCGAGTGCGCATGAGCAGTAGTGACCCCCCGTGCGCATGCACAGTAGTGAGCCCGATTGCGCATCCGCAGTAGTGAGTCCGTGTGCGCATGTGCAGGTCTGAGCCGGAGTGCGCATGCGCAGTAGTGGGCCCGTGCGCGCATGCGCAGTAGTGACCCCGAATGCGCATGAGCAGTAGTGAGTCCGAGTGCGCATGAGCAGTAGTGACCCCGAGTGTGCATGAGAAGTAGTGTGTCCGAGTGCGCATGAGCAGTAGTGACCCCGAGTGCGCATGAGCAGTAGTGAGTCCGAGTGCGCATGAGCAGTAGTGACCCCGAGTGCGCATGCACACTAGTGAGCCCGAGTGTGCATGAGTAGTAGTGACCCCGAGTGCGCATGCACAGTAGTGAGCCCGTGTGCGCATGCGCAGAAGTGAGCTCGTATGCGCATGTGCAGGTCTGAGCCGGACTGCGCATGCGCAGTAGTGAGCCCGTGTGCGCATGCGCAGTAGTGACCCCGAATGCGCATGAGCAGTAGTGAGTCCGAGTGCGCATGAACAGTAGTGACCCCGAGTGCGCATGAGCAGTAGTGACCCCGAGTGCGCATGAGCAGTAGTGAATCCGAGTGCACATGAGTAGTAGTGACCCCGAGTGCGCATGCACAGTAGTGAGCCCGTGTGCGCATGCGCAGAAGTGAGCACGTATGCGCATGTGCAGGTCTGAGCCGGACTGCGCATGCGCAGTAGTGAGCCCGTGTGCGCATGCGCAGTAGTGACCCCGAATGCGCATGAGCAGTAGTGAGTCCGAGTGCGCATGAACAGTAGTGACCCCGAGTGCGCATGAGCAGTAGTGACCCCGAGTGCGCATGAGCAGTAGTGAATCCGAGTGCACATGAGCAGTAGTGAACCCGAGTGAGCATGTGCTGTGGTGAGTCCGAGTGCGCATGAGCAGTAGTGACCCCGAGTGCGCATGAGCAGTAGTGACCCCGAGTGCGCATGCACAGTAGTGAGCCCGATTGCGCATCCGCAGTAGTGAGTCCGTGTGCGCATGTGCAGGTCTGAGCCGAAGTGCGCATGCGCAGTAGTGAGCCCGATTGTGCATCCGCAGTAGTGAGTCCGAGTGCGCATGAGCAGTAGTGACCCCGAATGCGCATGAGCAGTAGTGAGCCCGTGTGCGCATGCGCAGTAGTGAGCCCGAGCGCGCATCCGCAGTAGCGAGTCCGAGTGCGCATGCGCAGTAGTGACCCCGAATGCGCATGAGCAGTAGTGAATCCGAGTGCGCATGAGCAGTAGTGAGTCCGAGTGCGCATGAGCAGTAGTGACCCCGAGTGCGCATGAGCAGTAGTGACCCCGAGTGCACATGCACAGTAGTGAGCCCGATTGCGCATCGGCAGTAGTGAGGCCGTGTGCGCATGAGCAGTAGTGACCCCGAGTGCGCATGCACAGTAGTGAGCCCGATTGCGCATCCGCAGTAATGAGTCCGTGTGCGCATGTGCAGGTCTGAGCCGAAGTGCGCATGCGCAGTAGTGAGACCGATTGTGCATCCGCAGTAGTGAGTCCGAGTGCGCATGAGCAGTAGTGACCCCGAGTGCGCATGAGCAGTAGTGACCCCGAGTGCGCATGAGCAGTAGTGACCCCGAGTGCGCATGAGCAGTAGTGACCCCGAGTGCGCATGCACAGTAGTGAGCCCGTGTGCGCATGCGCAGAAGTGAGCTCGAATGCGCATGTGTAGGTCTGAGCCGGAGTGCGCATGCGCAGTAGTGGGCCCGTGCGCGCATGCGCTGTAGTGAGCCCGTGTGCGCATGCGCAGTAGTGAGCCCGAGCGCGCATCCGCAGTAGTGAGTCCGAGTGCGCATCAGCAGTAGTGACCCCGAGTGCGCATGAGCAGTAGTGACCCCGAGTGCGCATGCACATTAGTGAGCCCGAGTGTGCATGAGTAGTAGTGTCCCCGAGTGCGCATGCACAGTAGTGAGCCCGAGTGCGCATGAGCAGTAGTGACCCCGAGTGCGCATGCACAGTAGTGAGCCCGATTGCGCATCCGCAGTAGTGAGTCCGAGTGCGCATGCACAGTACTGACCCCGAATGCGCATGAGCAGTTTTGAGTCCGAGTGCGCATGAGCAGTAGTGACCCCGAGTGCGCATGAGCAGTAGTGAGTCCGAGTGCGCATCAGCAGTAGTGACCCCGAGTGCGCATGCACAGTAGTGAGCCCGTGTGCGCATGCGCAGAAGTGAGCTCGAATGCGCATGTGCAGGTCTGAGCCGGACTGCGCATGCGCAGTAGTGAGCCCGATTGCGCATCCGCAGTAGTGAGTCCGTGTGCGCATGCGCAGTAGTGAGCCCGAACGCGCATCCGCAGTAGTGAGCCCGATTGCGCATCCGCAGTAGTGAGTCCGTGTGCGCATGTGCAGGTCCGAGCCGGAGTGCGCATGCGCAGTAGTGGGCCCGTGCGCGCATGCGCAGCAGTGAGGCCGTGTTCGCATGCGCAGTAGTGAGCCCGAGCGCGCATCCGCAATAGTGAGTCCGAGTGCGCATGCGCAGTAGTGACCCCGAATGCGCATGAGCAGTAGTGAGTTCGAGTGCGCATGAGCAGTAGTGACACCGAGTGTGCATGAGCAGTAGTGTCCCCGAGTGTGCATGAGCAGTAGTGAGTCCGAGTACGCATGAGCAGTAGTGACCCCGAGTGCGCATGAGCAGTAGTGTGTCCGAGTGCGCATGAGCAGTAGTGACTCCGAGTGCGCATGCACATTAGTGAGCCCGAGTGTGCATGAGTAGTAGTGACCCCGAGTGCGCATGCACAGTAGTGGGCCCGTGTGCGCATGCGCAGAAGTGAGCTCGAATGCGCACGTGCAGGTCTGAACCGGACTGCGCATGCGCAGTAATGAGCCCGTGTGCGCATGCGCAGTAGTGAGCCCGAGCGCGCATCCGCCGTAGTGAGTCCGAGTGCGCATGCGCAGTAGTGACCCCGAATGCGCATGAGCAGTAGTGAGTCCGAGTGCGCATGAGCAGTAGTGACCCCGAGTGCGCATGAGCAGTAGTGAGTCCGAGTGCGCATGCGCAGAAGTGAGCTCGAATGCGCATGTGCAGGTCTGAGCCGGACTGCGCATGCGCAGTAGTGAGCCCGATTGCGCATCCGCAGTAGTGAGTCCGTGTGCGCATGTGCAGGTCTGAGCCGGAGTGCGCATGCGCAGTAGTGGGCCCGTGCGCGCATGCGCAGTAGTGACCCCGAGTGCGCATGAGCAGTAGTGAGCCCCCGTGCGCATGCACAGTAGTGAGCCCGATTGCGCATCCGCAGTAGTGAGTCCGTGTGCGCATGTGCAGGTCTGAGCCGGAGTGCGCATGCGCAGTAGTGGGCCCGTGCGCGCATGCGCAGTAGTGACCCCGAATGCGCATGAGCAGTAGTGAGTCCGAGTGCGCATGAGCAGTAGTGACCCCGAGTGTGCATGAGCAGTAGTGTGTCCGAGTGCGCATGAGCAGTAGTGACCCCGAGTGCGCATGAGCAGTAGTGAGTCCGAGTGCGCATGAGCAGTAGTGACCCCGAGTGCGCATGCACACTAGTGAGCTCGAGTGTGCATGAGTAGTAGTGACCCCGAGTGCGCATGCACAGTAGTGAGCCCGTGTGCGCATGCGCAGAAGTGAGTTCGAGTGCGCATGCGCAGAAGTGAGCTCGAATGCGCATTTGCAGGTCTGAGCCGGAGTGCACATGCGCAGTAGTGGGCCCGTGCGCGCATGCGCAGTAATGAGCCCGTGTGCGCATGCGCAGTAGTGAGCCCGAGCGCGCATCCGCCGTAGTGAGTCCGAGTGCGCATGCGCAGTAGTGACCCCGAATGCGCATGAGCAGTAGTGAGTCCGAGTGCGCATGAGCAGTAGTGACCCCGAGTGCGCATGAGCAGTAGTGAGCCCGTGTGCGCATGCGCAGTAGTGAGCCCGATTGCGCATCCGCAGTAGTGAGTCCGTGTGCGCATGTGCAGGTCTGAGCCGGAGTGCGCATGCGCAGTAGTGGGCCCGTGCGCGCATGCGCAGCAGTGAGGCCGTGTTCGCATGCGCAGTAGTGAGCCCGAGCGCGCATCCGCAATAGTGAGTCCGAGTGCGCATGCGCAGTAGTGACCCCGAATGCGCATGAGCAGTAGTGAGTTCGAGTGCGCATGAGCAGTAGTGACACCGAGTGTGCATGAGCAGTAGTGTCCCCGAGTGTGCATGAGCAGTAGTGAGTCCGAGTACGCATGAGCAGTAGTGACCCCGAGTGCGCATGAGCAGTAGTGTGTCCGAGTGCGCATGAGCAGTAGTGACTCCGAGTGCGCATGCACATTAGTGAGCCCGAGTGTGCATGAGTAGTAGTGACCCCGAGTGCGCATGCACAGTAGTGGGCCCGTGTGCGCATGCGCAGAAGTGAGCTCGAATGCGCACGTGCAGGTCTGAACCGGACTGCGCATGCGCAGTAATGAGCCCGTGTGCGCATGCGCAGTAGTGAGCCCGAGCGCGCATCCGCCGTAGTGAGTCCGAGTGCGCATGCGCAGTAGTGACCCCGAATGCGCATGAGCAGTAGTGAGTCCGAGTGCGCATGAGCAGTAGTGACCCCGAGTGCGCATGAGCAGTAGTGAGTCCGAGTGCGCATGCGCAGAAGTGAGCTCGAATGCGCATGTGCAGGTCTGAGCCGGACTGCGCATGCGCAGTAGTGAGCCCGATTGCGCATCCGCAGTAGTGAGTCCGTGTGCGCATGTGCAGGTCTGAGCCGGAGTGCGCATGCGCAGTAGTGGGCCCGTGCGCGCATGCGCAGTAGTGACCCCGAGTGCGCATGAGCAGTAGTGAGCCCCCGTGCGCATGCACAGTAGTGAGCCCGATTGCGCATCCGCAGTAGTGAGTCCGTGTGCGCATGTGCAGGTCTGAGCCGGAGTGCGCATGCGCAGTAGTGGGCCCGTGCGCGCATGCGCAGTAGTGACCCCGAATGCGCATGAGCAGTAGTGAGTCCGAGTGCGCATGAGCAGTAGTGACCCCGAGTGTGCATGAGCAGTAGTGTGTCCGAGTGCGCATGAGCAGTAGTGACCCCGAGTGCGCATGAGCAGTAGTGAGTCCGAGTGCGCATGAGCAGTAGTGACCCCGAGTGCGCATGCACACTAGTGAGCTCGAGTGTGCATGAGTAGTAGTGACCCCGAGTGCGCATGCACAGTAGTGAGCCCGTGTGCGCATGCGCAGAAGTGAGTTCGAGTGCGCATGCGCAGAAGTGAGCTCGAATGCGCATTTGCAGGTCTGAGCCGGAGTGCACATGCGCAGTAGTGGGCCCGTGCGCGCATGCGCAGTAATGAGCCCGTGTGCGCATGCGCAGTAGTGAGCCCGAGCGCGCATCCGCCGTAGTGAGTCCGAGTGCGCATGCGCAGTAGTGACCCCGAATGCGCATGAGCAGTAGTGAGTCCGAGTGCGCATGAGCAGTAGTGACCCCGAGTGCGCATGAGCAGTAGTGAGCCCGTGTGCGCATGCGCAGTAGTGAGCCCGATTGCGCATCCGCAGTAGTGAGTCCGTGTGCGCATGTGCAGGTCTGAGCCGGACTGCGCATGCGCAGTAGTGAGCCCGATTGCGCATCCGCAGTAGTGAGTCCGTGTGCGCATGCGCAGTAGTGAGCCCGAACGCGCATCCGCAGTAGTGAGCCCGATTGCGCATCCGCAGTAGTGAGTCCGTGTGCGCATGTGCAGGTCCGAGCCGGAGTGCGCATGCGCAGTAGTGGGCCCGTGCGCGCATGCGCAGTAGTGACCCCGAATGCGCATGAGCAGTAGTGAGTCCGAGTGCGCATGAGCAGTAGTGACCCCGAGTGTGCATGAGAAGTAGTGTGTCCGAGTGCGCATGAGCAGTAGTGACCCCGAGTGCGCATGAGCAGTAGTGAGTCCGAGTGCGCATGAGCAGTAGTGACCCCGAGTGCGCATGCACACTAGTGAGCCCGAGTGTGCATGAGTAGTAGTGACCCCGAGTGCGCATGCACAGTAGTGAGCCCGTGTGCGCATGCGCAGAAGTGAGCTCGTATGCGCATGTGCAGGTCTGAGCCGGACTGCGCATGCGCAGTAGTGAGCCCGTGTGCGCATGCGCAGTAGTGACCCCGAATGCGCATGAGCAGTAGTGAGTCCGAGTGCGCATGAACAGTAGTGACCCCGAGTGCGCATGAGCAGTAGTGACCCCGAGTGCGCATGAGCAGTAGTGAATCCGAGTGCACATGAGTAGTAGTGACCCCGAGTGCGCATGCACAGTCGTGAGCCCGTGTGCGCATGCGCAGAAGTGAGCTCGTATGCGCATGTGCAGGTCTGAGCCGGACTGCGCATGCGCAGTAGTGAGCCCGTGTGCGCATGCGCAGTAGTGACCCCGAATGCGCATGAGCAGTAGTGAGTCCGAGTGCGCATGAACAGTAGTGACCCCGAGTGCGCATGAGCAGTAGTGACCCCGAGTGCGCATGAGCAGTAGTGAATCCGAGTGCACATGAGCAGTAGTGAACCCGAGTGAGCATGTGCTGTGGTGAGTCCGAGTGCGCATGAGCAGTAGTGACCCCGAGTGCGCATGAGCAGTAGTGACCCCGAGTGCGCATGCACAGTAGTGAGCCCGATTGCGCATCCGCAGTAGTGAGTCCGTGTGCGCATGTGCAGGTCTGAGCCGAAGTGCGCATGCGCAGTAGTGAGCCCGATTGTGCATCCGCAGTAGTGAGTCCGAGTGCGCATGAGCAGTAGTGACCCCGAATGCGCATGAGCAGTAGTGAGCCCGTGTGCGCATGCGCAGTAGTGAGCCCGAGCGCGCATCCGCAGTAGCGAGTCCGAGTGCGCATGCGCAGTAGTGACCCCGAATGCGCATGAGCAGTAGTGAATCCGAGTGCGCATGAGCAGTAGTGAGTCCGAGTGCGCATGAGCAGTAGTGACCCCGAGTGTGCATGAGCAGTAGTGACCCCGAGTGCACATGCACAGTAGTGAGCCCGATTGCGCATCGGCAGTAGTGAGGCCGTGTGCGCATGAGCAGTAGTGACCCCGTGTGCGCATGCACAGTAGTGAGCCCGATTGCGCATCCGCAGTAATGAGTCCGTGTGCGCATGTGCAGGTCTGAGCCGAAGTGCGCATGCGCAGTAGTGAGACCGATTGTGCATCCGCAGTAGTGAGTCCGAGTGCGCATGAGCAGTAGTGACCCCGAGTGCGCATGAGCAGTAGTGACCCCGAGTGCGCATGAGCAGTAGTGACCCCGAGTGCGCATGAGCAGTAGTGACCCCGAGTGCGCATGCACAGTAGTGAGCCCGTGTGCGCATGCGCAGAAGTGAGCTCGAATGCGCATGTGTAGGTCTGAGCCGGAGTGCGCATGCGCAGTAGTGGCCCCGTGCGCGCATGCGCTGTAGTGAGCCCGTGTGCGCATGCGCAGTAGTGAGCCCGAGCGCGCATCCGCAGTAGTGAGTCCGAGTGCGCATCAGCAGTAGTGACCCCGAGTGCGCATGAGCAGTAGTGACCCCGAGTGCGCATGCACATTAGTGAGCCCGAGTGTGCATGAGTAGTAGTGTCCCCGAGTGCGCATGCACAGTAGTGAGCCCGAGTGCGCATGAGCAGTAGTGACCCCGAGTGCGCATGCACAGTAGTGAGCCCGATTGCGCATCCGCAGTAGTGAGTCCGAGTGCGCATGCACAGTACTGACCCCGAATGCGCATGAGCAGTTTTGAGTCCGAGTGCGCATGAGCAGTAGTGACCCCGAGTGCGCATGAGCAGTAGTGAGTCCGAGTGCGCATCAGCAGTAGTGACCCCGAGTGCGCATGCACAGTAGTGAGCCCGTGTGCGCATGCGCAGAAGTGAGCTCGAATGCGCATGTGCAGGTCTGAGCCGGACTGCGCATGCGCAGTAGTGAGCCCGATTGCGCATCCGCAGTAGTGAGTCCGTGTGCGCATGCGCAGTAGTGAGCCCGAACGCGCATCCGCAGTAGTGAGCCCGATTGCGCATCCGCAGTAGTGAGTCCGTGTGCGCATGTGCAGGTCCGAGCCGGAGTGCGCATGCGCAGTAGTGGGCCCGTGCGCGCATGCGCAGCAGTGAGGCCGTGTTCGCATGCGCAGTAGTGAGCCCGAGCGCGCATCCGCAATAGTGAGTCCGAGTGCGCATGCGCAGTAGTGACCCCGAATGCGCATGAGCAGTAGTGAGTTCGAGTGCGCATGAGCAGTAGTGACACCGAGTGTGCATGAGCAGTAGTGTCCCCGAGTGTGCATGAGCAGTAGTGAGTCCGAGTACGCATGAGCAGTAGTGACCCCGAGTGCGCATGAGCAGTAGTGTGTCCGAGTGCGCATGAGCAGTAGTGACTCCGAGTGCGCATGCACATTAGTGAGCCCGAGTGTGCATGAGTAGTAGTGACCCCGAGTGCGCATGCACAGTAGTGGGCCCGTGTGCGCATGCGCAGAAGTGAGCTCGAATGCGCACGTGCAGGTCTGAACCGGACTGCGCATGCGCAGTAGTGAGCCCGTGTGCGCATGCGCAGTAGTGACCCCGAATGCGCATGAGCAGTAGTGAGTCCGAGTGCGCATGAGCAGTAGTGACCCCGAGTGCGCATGAGCAGTAGTGACCCCGAGTGCGCATGAGCAGTAGTGAATCCGAGTGCACATGAGCAGTAGTGAACCCGAGTGCGCATGAGCAGTAGTGAGTTCGAGTGCGCATGAGCAGTAGTGACCCCGAGTGCGCATGAGCAGTAGTGAGCCCGTGTGCGCATGCGCAGTAGTGAGCCCGAGCGCGCATCCGCAGTAGTGAGTCCGAGTGCGCATGAGCAGTAGTGACCCCGAGTGCGCATGAGCAGTAGTGACCCCGAGTGCACATGCACATTAGTGAGCCCGAGTGTGCATGAGTAGTAGTGTCCCCGAGTGCGCATGCACAGTAGTGAGCCCGTGTGCGCATGCACAGTAGTGAGCCCGTGTGCGCATGCGCAGAAGTGAGCTCGAATGCGCATTTGCAGGTCTGAGCCGGAGTGCGCATGCGCAGTAGTGGGCCCGTGCGCGCATGCGCAGTAATGAGCCCGTGTGCGCATGCGCAGTAGTGAGCCCGAGCGCGCATCCGCCGTAGTGAGTCCGAGTGCGCATGCGCAGTAGTGACCCCGAATGCGCATGAGCAGTAGTGAGTCCGAGTGCGCATGAGCAGTAGTGACCCCGAGTGCGCATGAGCAGTAGTGAGTCCGAGTGCGCATGCGCAGAAGTGAGCTCGAATGCGCATGTGCAGGTCTGAGCCGGACTGCGCATGCGCAGTAGTGAGCCCGATTGCGCATCCGCAGTAGTGAGTCCGTGTGCGCATGTGCAGGTCTGAGCCGGAGTGCGCATGCGCAGTAGTGGGCCCGTGCGCGCATGCGCAGTAGTGACCCCGAGTGCGCATGAGCAGTAGTGACCCCCCGTGCGCATGCACAGTAGTGAGCCCGATTGCGCATCCGCAGTAGTGAGTCCGTGTGCGCATGTGCAGGTCTGAGCCGGAGTGCGCATGCGCAGTAGTGGGCCCGTGCGCGCATGCGCAGTAGTGACCCCGAATGCGCATGAGCAGTAGTGAGTCCGAGTGCGCATGAGCAGTAGTGACCCCGAGTGTGCATGAGCAGTAGTGTGTCCGAGTGCGCATGAGCAGTAGTGACCCCGAGTGCGCATGAGCAGTAGTGAGTCCGAGTGCGCATGAGCAGTAGTGACCCCGAGTGCGCATGCACACTAGTGAGCCCGAGTGTGCATGAGTAGTAGTGACCCCGAGTGCGCATGCACAGTAGTGAGCCCGTGTGCGCATGCGCAGAAGTGAGCTCGTATGCGCATGTGCAGTCTGAGCCGGACTGCGCATGCGCAGTAGTGAGCCCGTGTGCGCATGCGCAGTAGTGACCCCGAATGCGCATGAGCAGTAGTGAGTCCGAGTGCGCATGAACAGTAGTGACCCCGAGTGCGCATGAGCAGTAGTGACCCCGAGTGCGCATGAGCAGTAGTGAATCCGAGTGCACATGAGCAGTAGTGAACCCGAGTGAGCATGTGCTGTGGTGAGTCCGAGTGCGCATGAGCAGTAGTGACCCCGAGTGCGCATGAGCAGTAGTGACCCCGAGTGCGCATGCACAGTAGTGAGCCCGATTGCGCATCCGCAGTAGTGAGTCCGTGTGCGCATGTGCAGGTCTGAGCCGAAGTGCGCATGCGCAGTAGTGAGCCCGATTGTGCATCCGCAGTAGTGAGTCCGAGTGCGCATGAGCAGTAGTGACCCCGAATGCGCATGAGCAGTAGTGAGCCCGTGTGCGCATGCGCAGTAGTGAGCCCGAGCGCGCATCCGCAGTAGCGAGTCCGAGTGCGCATGCGCAGTAGTGACCCCGAATGCGCATGAGCAGTAGTGAATCCGAGTGCGCATGAGCAGTAGTGAGTCCGAGTGCGCATGAGCAGTAGTGACCCCGAGTGCGCATGAGCAGTAGTGACCCCGAGTGCACATGCACAGTAGTGAGCCCGATTGCGCATCGGCAGTAGTGAGGCCGTGTGCGCATGAGCAGTAGTGACCCCGAGTGCGCATGCACAGTAGTGAGCCCGATTGCGCATCCGCAGTAGTGAGTCCGTGTGCGCATGTGCAGGTCTGAGCCGAAGTGCGCATGCGCAGTAGTGAGACCGATTGTGCATCCGCAGTAGTGAGTCCGAGTGCGCATGAGCAGTAGTGACCCCGAGTGCGCATGAGCAGTAGTGACCCCGAGTGCGCATGAGCAGTAGTGACCCCGAGTGCGCATGCACAGTAGTGAGCCCGTGTGCGCATGCGCAGAAGTGAGCTCGAATGCGCATGTGTAGGTCTGAGCCGGAGTGCGCATGCACAGTAGTGAGCCCGTGTGCGCATGCGCAGTAGTGACCCCGAATGCGCATGAGCAGTAGTGAGTCCGAGTGCGCATGAGCAGTAGTGACCCCGAGTGTGCATGAGCAGTAGTGTGTCCGAGTGCGCATGAGCAGTAGTGACCCCGAGTGCGCATGAGCAGTAGTGAGTCCGAGTGCGCATGAGCAGTAGTGACCCCGAGTGCGCATGCACACTAGTGAGCCCGAGTGTGCATGAGTAGTAGTGACCCCGAGTGCGCATGCACAGTAGTGAGCCCGTGTGCGCATGCGCAGAAGTGAGCTCGTATGCGCATGTGCAGTCTGAGCCGCACTGCGCATGCGCAGTAGTGAGCCCGTGTGCGCATGCGCAGTAGTGACCCCGAATGCGCATGAGCAGTAGTGAGTCCGAGTGCGCATGAACAGTAGTGACCCCGAGTGCGCATGAGCAGTAGTGACCCCGAGTGCGCATGAGCAGTAGTGAATCCGAGTGCACATGAGCAGTAGTGAACCCGAGTGAGCATGTGCTGTGGTGAGTCCGAGTGCGCATGAGCAGTAGTGACCCCGAGTGCGCATGAGCAGTAGTGACCCCGAGTGCGCATGCACAGTAGTGAGCCCGATTGCGCATCCGCAGTAGTGAGTCCGTGTGCGCATGTGCAGGTCTGAGCCGAAGTGCGCATGCGCAGTAGTGAGCCCGATTGTGCATCCGCAGTAGTGAGTCCGAGTGCGCATGAGCAGTAGTGACCCCGAATGCGCATGAGCAGTAGTGAGCCCGTGTGCGCATGCGCAGTAGTGAGCCCGAGCGCGCATCCGCAGTAGCGAGTCCGAGTGCGCATGCGCAGTAGTGACCCCGAATGCGCATGAGCAGTAGTGAATCCGACTGCGCATGAGCAGTAGTGAGTCCGAGTGCGCATGAGCAGTAGTGACCCCGAGTGCGCATGAGCAGTAGTGACCCCGAGTGCACATGCACAGTAGTGAGCCCGATTGCGCATCGGCAGTAGTGAGGCCGTGTGCGCATGAGCAGTAGTGACCCCGAGTGCGCATGCACAGTAGTGAGCCCGATTGCGCATCCGCAGTAGTGAGTCCGTGTGCGCATGTGCAGGTCTGAGCCGAAGTGCGCATGCGCAGTAGTGAGACCGATTGTGCATCCGCAGTAGTGAGTCCGAGTGCGCATGAGCAGTAGTGACCCCGAGTGCGCATGAGCAGTAGTGACCCCGAGTGCGCATGAGCAGTAGTGACCCCGAGTGCGCATGCGCAGTAGTGGGCCCGTGCGCGCATGCGCAGCAGTGAGGCCGTGTTCGCATGCGCAGTAGTGAGCCCGAGCGCGCATCCGCAATAGTGAGTCCGAGTGCGCATGCGCAGTAGTGACCCCGAATGCGCATGAGCAGTAGTGAGTTCGAGTGCGCATGAGCAGTAGTGACACCGAGTGTGCATGAGCAGTAGTGTCCCCGAGTGTGCATGAGCAGTAGTGAGTCCGAGTACGCATGAGCAGTAGTGACCCCGAGTGCGCATGAGCAGTAGTGTGTCCGAGTGCGCATGAGCAGTAGTGACTCCGAGTGCGCATGCACATTAGTGAGCCCGAGTGTGCATGAGTAGTAGTGACCCCGAGTGCGCATGCACAGTAGTGGGCCCGTGTGCGCATGCGCAGAAGTGAGCTCGAATGCGCACGTGCAGGTCTGAACCGGACTGCGCATGCGCAGTAGTGAGCCCGTGTGCGCATGCGCAGTAGTGACCCCGAATGCGCATGAGCAGTAGTGAGTCCGAGTGCGCATGAGCAGTAGTGACCCCGAGTGCGCATGAGCAGTAGTGACCCCGAGTGCGCATGAGCAGTAGTGAATCCGAGTGCACATGAGCAGTAGTGAACCCGAGTGCGCATGAGCAGTAGTGAGTTCGAGTGCGCATGAGCAGTAGTGACCCCGAGTGCGCATGAGCAGTAGTGAGCCCGTGTGCGCATGCGCAGTAGTGAGCCCGAGCGCGCATCCGCAGTAGTGAGTCCGAGTGCGCATGAGCAGTAGTGACCCCGAGTGCGCATGAGCAGTAGTGACCCCGAGTGCACATGCACATTAGTGAGCCCGAGTGTGCATGAGTAGTAGTGTCCCCGAGTGCGCATGCACAGTAGTGAGCCCGTGTGCGCATGCACAGTAGTGAGCCCGTGTGCGCATGCGCAGAAGTGAGCTCGAATGCGCATTTGCAGGTCTGAGCCGGAGTGCGCATGCGCAGTAGTGGGCCCGTGCGCGCATGCGCAGTAATGAGCCCGTGTGCGCATGCGCAGTAGTGAGCCCGAGCGCGCATCCGCCGTAGTGAGTCCGAGTGCGCATGCGCAGTAGTGACCCCGAATGCGCATGAGCAGTAGTGAGTCCGAGTGCGCATGAGCAGTAGTGACCCCGAGTGCGCATGAGCAGTAGTGAGTCCGAGTGCGCATGCGCAGAAGTGAGCTCGAATGCGCATGTGCAGGTCTGAGCCGGACTGCGCATGCGCAGTAGTGAGCCCGATTGCGCATCCGCAGTAGTGAGTCCGTGTGCGCATGTGCAGGTCTGAGCCGGAGTGCGCATGCGCAGTAGTGGGCCCGTGCGCGCATGCGCAGTAGTGACCCCGAGTGCGCATGAGCAGTAGTGACCCCCCGTGCGCATGCACAGTAGTGAGCCCGATTGCGCATCCGCAGTAGTGAGTCCGTGTGCGCATGTGCAGGTCTGAGCCGGAGTGCGCATGCGCAGTAGTGGGCCCGTGCGCGCATGCGCAGTAGTGACCCCGAATGCGCATGAGCAGTAGTGAGTCCGAGTGCGCATGAGCAGTAGTGACCCCGAGTGTGCATGAGCAGTAGTGTGTCCGAGTGCGCATGAGCAGTAGTGACCCCGAGTGCGCATGAGCAGTAGTGAGTCCGAGTGCGCATGAGCAGTAGTGACCCCGAGTGCGCATGCACACTAGTGAGCCCGAGTGTGCATGAGTAGTAGTGACCCCGAGTGCGCATGCACAGTAGTGAGCCCGTGTGCGCATGCGCAGAAGTGAGCTCGTATGCGCATGTGCAGTCTGAGCCGGACTGCGCATGCGCAGTAGTGAGCCCGTGTGCGCATGCGCAGTAGTGACCCCGAATGCGCATGAGCAGTAGTGAGTCCGAGTGCGCATGAACAGTAGTGACCCCGAGTGCGCATGAGCAGTAGTGACCCCGAGTGCGCATGAGCAGTAGTGAATCCGAGTGCACATGAGCAGTAGTGAACCCGAGTGAGCATGTGCTGTGGTGAGTCCGAGTGCGCATGAGCAGTAGTGACCCCGAGTGCGCATGAGCAGTAGTGACCCCGAGTGCGCATGCACAGTAGTGAGCCCGATTGCGCATCCGCAGTAGTGAGTCCGTGTGCGCATGTGCAGGTCTGAGCCGAAGTGCGCATGCGCAGTAGTGAGCCCGATTGTGCATCCGCAGTAGTGAGTCCGAGTGCGCATGAGCAGTAGTGACCCCGAATGCGCATGAGCAGTAGTGAGCCCGTGTGCGCATGCGCAGTAGTGAGCCCGAGCGCGCATCCGCAGTAGCGAGTCCGAGTGCGCATGCGCAGTAGTGACCCCGAATGCGCATGAGCAGTAGTGAATCCGAGTGCGCATGAGCAGTAGTGAGTCCGAGTGCGCATGAGCAGTAGTGACCCCGAGTGCGCATGAGCAGTAGTGACCCCGAGTGCACATGCACAGTAGTGAGCCCGATTGCGCATCGGCAGTAGTGAGGCCGTGTGCGCATGAGCAGTAGTGACCCCGAGTGCGCATGCACAGTAGTGAGCCCGATTGCGCATCCGCAGTAGTGAGTCCGTGTGCGCATGTGCAGGTCTGAGCCGAAGTGCGCATGCGCAGTAGTGAGACCGATTGTGCATCCGCAGTAGTGAGTCCGAGTGCGCATGAGCAGTAGTGACCCCGAGTGCGCATGAGCAGTAGTGACCCCGAGTGCGCATGAGCAGTAGTGACCCCGAGTGCGCATGCACAGTAGTGAGCCCGTGTGCGCATGCGCAGAAGTGAGCTCGAATGCGCATGTGTAGGTCTGAGCCGGAGTGCGCATGCACAGTAGTGAGCCCGTGTGCGCATGCGCAGAAGTGAGCTCGAATGCGCATGTGCAGGTCTGAGCCGGACTGCGCATGCGCAGTAGTGAGCCCGTGTGCGCATGCGCAGTAGTGACCCCGAATGCGCATGAGCAGTAGTGAGTCCGAGTGCGCATGAGCAGTAGTGACCCCGAGTGTGCATGAGCAGTAGTGTGTCCGAGTGCGCATGAGCAGTAGTGACCCCGAGTGCGCATGAGCAGTAGTGAGTCCGAGTGCGCATGAGCAGTAGTGACCCCGAGTGCGCATGCACACTAGTGAGCCCGAGTGTGCATGAGTAGTAGTGACCCCGAGTGCGCATGCACAGTAGTGAGCCCGTGTGCGCATGCGCAGAAGTGAGCTCGTATGCGCATGTGCAGTCTGAGCCGCACTGCGCATGCGCAGTAGTGAGCCCGTGTGCGCATGCGCAGTAGTGACCCCGAATGCGCATGAGCAGTAGTGAGTCCGAGTGCGCATGAACAGTAGTGACCCCGAGTGCGCATGAGCAGTAGTGACCCCGAGTGCGCATGAGCAGTAGTGAATCCGAGTGCACATGAGCAGTAGTGAACCCGAGTGAGCATGTGCTGTGGTGAGTCCGAGTGCGCATGAGCAGTAGTGACCCCGAGTGCGCATGAGCAGTAGTGACCCCGAGTGCGCATGCACAGTAGTGAGCCCGATTGCGCATCCGCAGTAGTGAGTCCGTGTGCGCATGTGCAGGTCTGAGCCGAAGTGCGCATGCGCAGTAGTGAGCCCGATTGTGCATCCGCAGTAGTGAGTCCGAGTGCGCATGAGCAGTAGTGACCCCGAATGCGCATGAGCAGTAGTGAGCCCGTGTGCGCATGCGCAGTAGTGAGCCCGAGCGCGCATCCGCAGTAGCGAGTCCGAGTGCGCATGCGCAGTAGTGACCCCGAATGCGCATGAGCAGTAGTGAATCCGACTGCGCATGAGCAGTAGTGAGTCCGAGTGCGCATGAGCAGTAGTGACCCCGAGTGCGCATGAGCAGTAGTGACCCCGAGTGCACATGCACAGTAGTGAGCCCGATTGCGCATCGGCAGTAGTGAGGCCGTGTGCGCATGAGCAGTAGTGACCCCGAGTGCGCATGCACAGTAGTGAGCCCGATTGCGCATCCGCAGTAGTGAGTCCGTGTGCGCATGTGCAGGTCTGAGCCGAAGTGCGCATGCGCAGTAGTGAGACCGATTGTGCATCCGCAGTAGTGAGTCCGAGTGCGCATGAGCAGTAGTGACCCCGAGTGCGCATGAGCAGTAGTGACCCCGAGTGCGCATGAGCAGTAGTGACCCCGAGTGCGCATGCACAGTAGTGAGCCCGTGTGCGCATGCGCAGAAGTGAGCTCGAATGCGCATGTGTAGGTCTGAGCCGGAGTGCGCATGCACAGTAGTGAGCCCGTGTGCGCATGCGCAGAAGTGAGCTCGAATGCGCATGTGCAGGTCTGAGCCGGACTGCGCATGCGCAGTAGTGAGCCCGTGTGCGCATGCGCAGTAGTGACCCCGAATGCGCATGAGCAGTAGTGAGTCCGAGTGCGCATGAGCAGTAGTGACCCCGAGTGCGCATGAGCAGTAGTGACCCCGAGTGCGCATGCACAGTAGTGAGCCCGATTGCGCATCCGCTGTAGTGAGTCCGTGTGCGCATGTGCAGGTCTGAGCCGGAGTGCGCATGCGCAGTAGTGATCCCGATTGTGCATCCGCAGTAGTGAGTCCGAGTGCGCATGAGCAGTAGTGAGCCCGTGTGCGCATGCGCAGTAGTGAGCCCGAGCGCGCATCCGCAGTAGTGAGTCCGAGTGCGCATGCGCAGTAGTGACCCCGAATGCGCATGAGCAGTAGTGAGTCCGAGTGCGCATGAGCAGTAGTGACCCCGAGTGCGCATGAGCAGTAGTGACCCCGAGTGCGCATGAGCAGTAGTGACCCCGAGTGGGCATGAGCAGTAGTGACCCCGAGTGCGCATGCACAGTAGTGAGCCCGTGTGCGCATGCGCAGAAGTGAGCTCGAATGCGCATGAGCAGGTCTGAGCCGGACTGCGCATGCGCAGTAGTGACCCCGAATGCGCATGAGCAGTAGTGAGTCCGAGTGCGCATGAGCAGTAGTGACCCCGAGTGCGCATGAGCAGTAGTGACCCCGAGTGCGCATGCACAGTAGTGAGCCCGATTGCGCATCCGCTGTAGTGAGTCCGTGTGCGCATGTGCAGGTCTGAGCCGGAGTGCGCATGCGCAGTAGTGATCCCGATTGTGCATCCGCAGTAGTGAGTCCGAGTGCGCATGAGCAGTAGTGAGCCCGTGTGCGCATGCGCAGTAGTGAGCCCGAGCGCGCATCCGCAGTAGTGAGTCCGAGTGCGCATGCGCAGTAGTGACCCCGAATGCGCATGAGCAGTAGTGAGTCCGAGTGCGCATGAGCAGTAGTGACCCCGAGTGCGCATGAGCAGTAGTGACCCCGAGTGCGCATGAGCACTAGTGACCCCGAGTGGGCATGAGCAGTAGTGACCCCGAGTGCGCATGCACAGTAGTGAGCCCGTGTGCGCATGCGCAGAAGTGAGCTCGAATGCGCATGTGCAGGTCTGAGCCGGAGTGCGCATGCGCAGTAGTGGGCCCGTGCGCGCATGCGCAGTAGTGAGCCCGTGTGCGCATGCGCAGTAGTGAACCCGAGCGCGCATCCGCAGTAGTGAGTCCGAGTGCGCATGCGCAGTAGTGACCCCGAATGCGCATGAGCAGTAGTGAGTCCGAGTGCGCATGAGCAGTAGTGACCCCGAGTGCGCATGCAGAGTAGTGAGCCCGAGTGCGCATGAGCAGTAGTGAGTCCGAGTGCGCATGAGCAGTAGTGACCCCGAGTGCGCATGAGCAGTAGTGACCCCGAGTGCGCATGCACAGTAGTGAGCCCGTGTGCGCATGCGCAGAAGTGAGCTCGAATGCGCATGTGCAGGTCTGAGCCGGACTGCGCATGCGCAGTAGTGAGCCCGTGTGCGCATCAGCTGTAGTGACCCGAGTGCGCATGAGCAGTAGTGACCCCGAGTGCGCATGCACAGTAGTGAGCCCGTGTGCGCATGCACAGTAGTGAGCCCGATTGCGCATCCGCAGTAGTGAGTCCGAGTGCGCATGCACAGTACTGACCCCGAATGCGCATGAGCAGTTTTGAGTCCGAGTGCGCATGAGCAGTAGTGACCCCGAGTGCGCATGAGCAGTAGTGAGTCCGAGTGCGCATCAGCAGTAGTGACCCCGAGTGCGCATGAGCAGTAGTGACCCCGAGTGCGCATGCACATTAGTGAGCCCGAGTGTGCATGAGTAGTAGTGTCCCCGAGTGCGCATGCACAGTAGTGAGCCCGTGCGCGCATGCGCAGTAGTGAGCCCGTGTGCGCATGCGCAGTAGTGAGCTCGAGCGTGCATCCGCAGTGGTGAGTCCGAGTGCGCATGCGCAGTAGTGTCCCCGAATGCGCATGAGCAGTAGTGAGTCCGAGTGCGCATGAGCAGTAGTGACCCCGAGTGCGCATGCAGAGTAGTGAGCCCGAGTGCGCATGAGCAGTAGTGAGTCCGAGTGCGCATGAGCAGTAGTGACCCCGAGTGCGCATGAGCAGTAGTGACCCCGAGTGCGCATGCACAGTAGTGAGCCCGTGTGCGCATGCGCAGAAGTGAGCTCGAATGCGCATGTGCAGGTCTGAGCCGGACTGCGCATGCGCAGTAGTGAGCCCGTGTGCGCACCAGCTGTAGTGACCCGAGTGCGCATGAGCAGTAGTGACCCCGAGTGCGCATGCACAGTAGTGAGCCCGTGTGCGCATGCACAGTAGTGAGCCCGATTGCGCATCCGCAGTAGTGAGTCCGAGTGCGCATGAGCAGTAGTGACCCCGAGTGCGCATGCACATTAGTGAGCCCGAGTGTGCATGAGTAGTAGTGTCCCCGAGTGCGCATGCACAGTAGTGAGCCCGTGTGCGCATGCACAGTAGTGAGCCCGTGTGCGCATGCGCAGAAGTGAGCTCGAATGCGCATGTGCAGGTCTGAGCCGGAGTGCGCATGCGCAGTAGTGGCCCGTGCGCGCATGCGCAGTAGTGAGCCCGTGTGCGCATGCGCAGTAGTGAGCCCGAGCGCGCATCCGCAGTAGTGAGTCCGAGTGCGCATGCGCAGTAGTGACCCCGAATGCGCATGAGCAGTAGTGACCCCGAATGCGCATGAGCAGTAGTGAGCCCGTGTGCGCATGCGCAGTAGTGAGCCCGAGCGCGCATCCGCAGTAGTGAGCCCGATTGCGCATCCGCAGTAGTGAGTCCGAGTGCGCATGCACAGTACTGACCCCGAATGCGCATGAGCAGTTTTGAGTCCGAGTGCGCATGAGCAGTAGTGACCCGGAGTGCGCATGAGCAGTAGTGAGTCCGAGTGCGCATCAGCAGTAGTGACCCCGAGTGCGCATGAGCAGTAGTGAGTCCGAGTGCGCATGCACAGTACTGACCCCGAATGCGCATGAGCAGTTTTGAGTCCGAGTGCGCATGAGCAGTAGTGACCCCGAGTGCGCATGAGCAGTAGTGAGTCCGAGTGCGCATGAGCAGTAGTGACCCCGAGTGCGCATGAGCAGTAGTGACCCCGAGTGCGCATGAGCAGTAGTGAGTCCGAGTGCGCATGCGCAGAAGTGAGCTCGAATGCGCATGTGCAGGTCTGAGCCGGACTGCGCATGCGCAGTAGTGAGCCCGATTGCGCATCCGCAGTAGTGAGTCCGTGTGCGCATGTGCAGGTCTGAGCCGGAGTGCGCATGCGCAGTAGTGGGCCCGTGCGCGCATGCGCAGTAGTGACCCCGAGTGCGCATGAGCAGTAGTGACCCCCCGTGCGCATGCACAGTAGTGAGCCCGATTGCGCATCCGCAGTAGTGAGTCCGTGTGCGCATGTGCAGGTCTGAGCCGGAGTGCGCATGCGCAGTAGTGGGCCCGTGCGCGCATGCGCAGTAGTGACCCCGAATGCGCATGAGCAGTAGTGAGTCCGAGTGCGCATGAGCAGTAGTGACCCCGAGTGTGCATGAGCAGTAGTGTGTCCGAGTGCGCATGAGCAGTAGTGACCCCGAGTGCGCATGAGCAGTAGTGAGTCCGAGTGCGCATGAGCAGTAGTGACCCCGAGTGCGCATGCACACTAGTGAGCCCGAGTGTGCATGAGTAGTAGTGACCCCGAGTGCGCATGCACAGTAGTGAGCCCGTGTGCGCATGCGCAGAAGTGAGCTCGTATGCGCATGTGCAGTCTGAGCCGCACTGCGCATGCGCAGTAGTGAGCCCGTGTGCGCATGCGCAGTAGTGACCCCGAATGCGCATGAGCAGTAGTGAGTCCGAGTGCGCATGAACAGTAGTGACCCCGAGTGCGCATGAGCAGTAGTGACCCCGAGTGCGCATGAGCAGTAGTGAATCCGAGTGCACATGAGCAGTAGTGAACCCGAGTGAGCATGTGCTGTGGTGAGTCCGAGTGCGCATGAGCAGTAGTGACCCCGAGTGCGCATGAGCAGTAGTGACCCCGAGTGCGCATGCACAGTAGTGAGCCCGATTGCGCATCCGCAGTAGTGAGTCCGTGTGCGCATGTGCAGGTCTGAGCCGAAGTGCGCATGCGCAGTAGTGAGCCCGATTGTACATCCGCAGTAGTGAGTCCGAGTGCGCATGAGCAGTAGTGACCCCGAATGCGCATGAGCAGTAGTGAGCCCGTGTGCGCATGCGCAGTAGTGAGCCCGAGCGCGCATCCGCAGTAGCGAGTCCGAGTGCGCATGCGCAGTAGTGACCCCGAATGCGCATGAGCAGTAGTGAATCCGAGTGCGCATGAGCAGTAGTGAGTCCGAGTGCGCATGAGCAGTAGTGACCCCGAGTGCGCATGAGCAGTAGTGACCCCGAGTGCGCATGCACAGTAGTGAGCCCGATTGCGCATCCGCAGTAGTGAGTCCGTGTGCGCATGTGCAGGTCTGAGCCGAAGTGCGCATGCGCAGTAGTGAGACCGATTGTGCATCCGCAGTAGTGAGTCCGAGTGCGCATGAGCAGTAGTGACCCCGAGTGCGCATGAGCAGTAGTGACCCCGAGTGCGCATGAGCAGTAGTGACCCCGAGTGCGCATGCACAGTAGTGAGCCCGTGTGCGCATGCGCAGAAGTGAGCTCGAATGCGCATGTGTAGGTCTGAGCCGGAGTGCGCATGCACAGTAGTGAGCCCGTGTGCGCATGCGCAGAAGTGAGCTCGAATGCGCATGTGCAGGTCTGAGCCGGACTGCGCATGCGCAGTAGTGAGCCCGTGTGCGCATGCGCAGTAGTGACCCCGAATGCGCATGAGCAGTAGTGAGTCCGAGTGCGCATGAGCAGTAGTGACCCCGAGTGCGCATGAGCAGTAGTGACCCCGAGTGCGCATGCACAGTAGTGAGCCCGATTGCGCATCCGCTGTAGTGAGTCCGTGTGCGCATGTGCAGGTCTGAGCCGGAGTGCGCATGCGCAGTAGTGATCCCGATTGTGCATCCGCAGTAGTGAGTCCGAGTGCGCATGAGCAGTAGTGAGCCCGTGTGCGCATGCGCAGTAGTGAGCCCGAGCGCGCATCCGCAGCAGTGAGTCCGAGCTCGCATGCGCAGTAGTGACCCCGAATGCGCATGAGCAGTAGTGAGTCCGAGTGCGCATGAGCAGTAGTGACCCCGAGTGCGCATGAGCAGTAGTGACCCCGAGTGCGCATGAGCAGTAGTGACCCCGAGTGGGCATGAGCAGTAGTGACCCCGAGTGCGCATGCACAGTAGTGAGCCCGTGTGCGCATGCGCAGAAGTGAGCTCGAATGCGCATGAGCAGGTCTGAGCCGGACTGCGCATGCGCAGTAGTGAGCCCGTGTGCGCATGCGCAGTAGTGACCCCGAATGCGCATGAGCAGTAGTGAGTCCGAGTGCGCATGAGCAGTAGTGACCCCGAGTGCGCATGAGCAGTAGTGACCCCGAGTGCGCATGCACAGTAGTGAGCCCGATTGCGCATCCGCTGTAGTGAGTCCGTGTGCGCATGTGCAGGTCTGAGCCGGAGTGCGCATGCGCAGTAGTGTGCCCGTGCGCGCATGCGCAGTAGTGACCCCGAATGCGCATGAGCAGTAGTGAGTCCGAGTGCGTATGAGCAGTAGTGACCCCGAGTGTGCATGAGCAGTAGTGTGTCCGAGTGCGCATGAGCAGTAGTGACCCCGAGTGCGCATGAGCAGTAGTGAGTCCGAGTGCGCATGAGCAGTAGTGACCCCGAGTGCGCATGCACACTAGTGAGCCCGAGTGTGCATGAGTAGTAGTGACCCCGAGTGCGCATGCACAGTAGTGAGCCCGTGTGCGCATGCGCAGAAGTGAGCTCGTATGCGCATGTGCAGTCTGAGCCGCACTGCGCATGCGCAGTAGTGAGCCCGTGTGCGCATGCGCAGTAGTGACCCCGAATGCGCATGAGCAGTAGTGAGTCCGAGTGCGCATGAACAGTAGTGACCCCGAGTGCGCATGAGCAGTAGTGACCCCGAGTGCGCATGAGCAGTAGTGAATCCGAGTGCACATGAGCAGTAGTGAACCCGAGTGAGCATGTGCTGTGGTGAGTCCGAGTGCGCATGAGCAGTAGTGACCCCGAGTGCGCATGAGCAGTAGTGACCCCGAGTGCGCATGCACAGTAGTGAGCCCGATTGCGCATCCGCAGTAGTGAGTCCGTGTGCGCATGTGCAGGTCTGAGCCGAAGTGCGCATGCGCAGTAGTGAGCCCGATTGTGCATCCGCAGTAGTGAGTCCGAGTGCGCATGAGCAGTAGTGACCCCGAATGCGCATGAGCAGTAGTGAGCCCGTGTGCGCATGCGCAGTAGTGAGCCCGAGCGCGCATCCGCAGTAGCGAGTCCGAGTGCGCATGCGCAGTAGTGACCCCGAATGCGCATGAGCAGTAGTGAATCCGAGTGCGCATGAGCAGTAGTGAGTCCGAGTGCGCATGAGCAGTAGTGACCCCGAGTGCGCATGAGCAGTAGTGACCCCGAGTGCACATGCACAGTAGTGAGCCCGATTGCGCATCGGCAGTAGTGAGGCCGTGTGCGCATGAGCAGTAGTGACCCCGAGTGCGCATGCACAGTAGTGAGCCCGATTGCGCATCCGCAGTAGTGAGTCCGTGTGCGCATGTGCAGGTCTGAGCCGAAGTGCGCATGCGCAGTAGTGAGACCGATTGTGCATCCGCAGTAGTGAGTCCGAGTGCGCATGAGCAGTAGTGACCCCGAGTGCGCATGAGCAGTAGTGACCCCGAGTGCGCATGAGCAGTAGTGACCCCGAGTGCGCATGCACAGTAGTGAGCCCGTGTGCGCATGCGCAGAAGTGAGCTCGAATGCGCATGTGTAGGTCTGAGCCGGAGTGCGCATGCACAGTAGTGAGCCCGTGTGCGCATGCGCAGAAGTGAGCTCGAATGCGCATGTGCAGGTCTGAGCCGGACTGCGCATGCGCAGTAGTGAGCCCGTGTGCGCATGCGCAGTAGTGACCCCGAATGCGCATGAGCAGTAGTGAGTCCGAGTGCGCATGAGCAGTAGTGACCCCGAGTGCGCATGAGCAGTAGTGACCCCGAGTGCGCATGCACAGTAGTGAGCCCGATTGCGCATCCGCTGTAGTGAGTCCGTGTGCGCATGTGCAGGTCTGAGCCGGAGTGCGCATGCGCAGTAGTGATCCCGATTGTGCATCCGCAGTAGTGAGTCCGAGTGCGCATGAGCAGTAGTGAGCCCGTGTGCGCATGCGCAGTAGTGAGCCCGAGCGCGCATCCGCAGTAGTGAGTCCGAGTGCGCATGCGCAGTAGTGACCCCGAATGCGCATGAGCAGTAGTGAGTCCGAGTGCGCATGAGCAGTAGTGACCCCGAGTGCGCATGAGCAGTAGTGACCCCGAGTGCGCATGAGCAGTAGTGACCCCGAGTGGGCATGAGCAGTAGTGACCCCGAGTGCGCATGCACAGTAGTGAGCCCGTGTGCGCATGCGCAGAAGTGAGCTCGAATGCGCATGAGCAGGTCTGAGCCGGACTGCGCATGCGCAGTAGTGAGCCCGTGTGCGCATGCGCAGTAGTGACCCCGAATGCGCATGAGCAGTAGTGAGTCCGAGTGCGCATGAGCAGTAGTGACCCCGAGTGCGCATGAGCAGTAGTGACCCCGAGTGCGCATGCACAGTAGTGAGCCCGATTGCGCATCCGCTGTAGTGAGTCCGTGTGCGCATGTGCAGGTCTGAGCCGGAGTGCGCATGCGCAGTAGTGATCCCGATTGTGCATCCGCAGTAGTGAGTCCGAGTGCGCATGAGCAGTAGTGAGCCCGTGTGCGCATGCGCAGTAGTGAGCCCGAGCGCGCATCCGCAGTAGTGAGTCCGAGTGCGCATGCGCAGTAGTGACCCCCAATGCGCATGAGCAGTAGTGAGTCCGAGTGCGCATGAGCAGTAGTGACCCCGAGTGCGCATGAGCAGTAGTGACCCCGAGTGCGCATGAGCAGTAGTGACCCCGAGTGGGCATGAGCAGTAGTGACCCCGAGTGCGCATGCACAGTAGTGAGCCCGTGTGCGCATGCGCAGAAGTGAGCTCGAATGCGCATGTGCAGGTCTGAGCCGGAGTGCGCATGCGCAGTAGTGGGTCCGTGCGCGCATGCGCAGTAGTGAGCCCGTGTGCGCATGCGCAGTAGTGAGCCCGAGCGCGCATCCGCAGTAGTGAGTCCGAGTGCGCATGCGCAGTCGTGACCCCGAATGCGCATGAGCAGTAGTGAGTCCGAGTGCGCATGAGCAGTAGTGACCCCGAGTGCGCATGCAGAGTAGTGAGCCCGAGTGCGCATGAGCAGTAGTGAGTCCGAGTGCGCATGAGCAGTAGTGACCCCGAGTGCGCATGAGCAGTAGTGACCCCGAGTGCGCATGCACAGTAGTGAGCCCGTGTGCGCATGCGCAGAAGTGAGCTCGAATGCGCATGTGCAGGTCTGAGCCGGACTGCGCATGCGCAGTAGTGAGCCCGTGTGCGCATCAGCTGTAGTGACCCGAGTGCGCATGAGCAGTAGTGACCCCGAGTGCGCATGCACAGTAGTGAGCCCGTGTGCGCATGCACAGTAGTGAGCCCGATTGCGCATCCCCAGTAGTGAGTCCGAGTGCGCATGCACAGTACTGACCCCGAATGCGCATGAGCAGTTTTGAGTCCGAGTGCGCATGAGCAGTAGTGAATCCGAGTGCGCATGAGCAGTAGTGAGTCCGAGTGCGCATCAGCAGTAGTGACCCCGAGTGCGCATGCACATTAGTGAGCCCGAGTGTGCATGAGTAGTAGTGTCCCCGAGTGCGCATGCACAGTAGTGAGCCCGTGCGCGCATGCGCAGTAGTGAGCCCGTGTGCGCATGCGCAGTAGTGAGCTCGAGCGCGCATCCGCAGTAGTGAGTCCGAGTGCGCATGCGCAGTAGTGTCCCCGAATGCGCATGAGCAGTAGTGAGTCCGAGTGCGCATGAGCAGTAGTGACCCCGAGTGCGCATGCAGAGTAGTGAGCCCGAGTGCGCATGAGCAGTAGTGAGTCCGAGTGCGCATGAGCAGTAGTGACCCCGAGTGCGCATGAGCAGTAGTGACCCCGAGTGCGCATGCACAGTAGTGAGCCCGTGTGCGCATGCGCAGAAGTGAGCTCGAATGCGCATGTGCAGGTCTGAGCCGGACTGCGCATGCGCAGTAGTGAGCCCGTGTGCGCACCAGCTGTAGTGACCCGAGTGCGCATGAGCAGTAGTGACCCCGAGTGCGCATGCACAGTAGTGAGCCCGTGTGCGCATGCACAGTAGTGAGCCCGATTGCGCATCCGCAGTAGTGAGTCCGAGTGCGCATGAGCAGTAGTGACCCCGAGTGCGCATGCACATTAGTGAGCCCGAGTGTGCATGAGTAGTAGTGTCCCCGAGTGCGCATCCGCAGTAGTGAGTCCGTGTGCGCATGTGCAGGTCTGAGCCGAAGTGCGCATGCGCAGTAGTGAGCCCGATTGTGCATCCGCAGTAGTGAGTCCGAGTGCGCATGAGCAGTAGTGACCCCGAATGCGCATGAGCAGTAGTGAGCCCGTGTGCGCATGCGCAGTAGTGAGCCCGAGCGCGCATCCGCAGTAGCGAGTCCGAGTGCGCATGCGCAGTAGTGACCCCGAATGCGCATGAGCAGTAGTGAGCCCGTGTGCGCATGCGCAGTAGTGAGCCCGAGCGCGCATCCGCAGTAGTGAGCCCGATTGCGCATCCGCAGTAGTGAGTCCGAGTGCGCATGCACAGTACTGACCCCGAATGCGCATGAGCAGTTTTGAGTCCGAGTGCGCATGAGCAGTAGTGACCCGGAGTGCGCATGAGCAGTAGTGAGTCCGAGTGCGCATCAGCAGTAGTGACCCCGAGTGCGCATGAGCAGTAGTGAGTCCGAGTGCGCATGCACAGTACTGACCCCGAATGCGCATGAGCAGTTTTGAGTCCGAGTGCGCATGAGCAGTAGTGACCCCGAGTGCGCATGAGCAGTAGTGAGTCCGAGTGCGCATCAGCAGTAGTGACCCCGAGTGCGCATGAGCAGTAGTGACCCCGAGTGCGCATGAGCAGTAGTGAGTCCGAGTGCGCATCAGCAGTAGTGACCCCGAGTGCGCATGAGCAGTAGTGACCCCGAGTGCGCATGCACATTAGTGAGCCCGAGTGTGCATGAGTAGTAGTGTCCCCGAGTGCGCATGCACAGTAGTGAGCCCGTGCGCGCATGCGCAGTAGTGAGCCCGTGTGCGCATGCGCAGTAGTGAGCTCGAGCGCGCATCCGCAGTAGTGAGTCCGAGTGCGCATGCGCAGTAGTGTCCCCGAATGCGCATGAGCAGTAGTGAGTCCGAGTGCGCATGAGCAGTAGTGACCCCGAGTGCGCATGCAGAGTAGTGAGCCCGAGTGCGCATGAGCAGTAGTGAGTCCGAGTGCGCATGAGCAGTAGTGACCCCGAGTGCGCATGAGCAGTAGTGACCCCGAGTGCGCATGCACAGTAGTGAGCCCGTGTGCGCATGCGCAGAAGTGAGCTCGAATGCGCATGTGCAGGTCTGAGCCGGACTGCGCATGCGCAGTAGTGAGCCCGTGTGCGCACCAGCTGTAGTGACCCGAGTGCGCATGAGCAGTAGTGACCCCGAGTGCGCATGCACAGTAGTGAGCCCGTGTGCGCATGCACAGTAGTGAGCCCGATTGCGCATCCGCAGTAGTGAGTCCGAGTGCGCATGAGCAGTAGTGACCCCGAGTGCGCATGCACATTAGTGAGCCCGAGTGTGCATGCGTAGTAGTGTCCCCGAGTGCGCATGCACAGTAGTGAGCCCGTGTGCGCATGCACAGTAGTGAGCCCGTGTGCGCATGCGCAGAAGTGAGCTCGAATGCGCATGTGCAGGTCTGAGCCGGAGTGCGCATGCGCAGTAGTGGCCCGTGCGCGCATGCGCAGTAGTGAGCCCGTGTGCGCATGCGCAGTAGTGAGCCCGAGCGCGCATCCGCAGTAGTGAGTCCGAGTGCGCATGCGCAGTAGTGACCCCGAATGCGCATGAGCAGTAGTGACCCCGAATGCGCATGAGCAGTAGTGAGCCCGTGTGCGCATGCGCAGTAGTGAGCCCGAGCGCGCATCCGCAGTAGTGAGCCCGATTGCGCATCCGCAGTAGTGAGTCCGAGTGCGCATGCACAGTACTGACCCCGAATGCGCATGAGCAGTTTTGAGTCCGAGTGCGCATGAGCAGTAGTGACCCGGAGTGCGCATGAGCAGTAGTGAGTCCGAGTGCGCATCAGCAGTAGTGACCCCGAGTGCGCATGAGCAGTAGTGAGTCCGAGTGCGCATGCACAGTACTGACCCCGAATGCGCATGAGCAGTTTTGAGTCCGAGTGCGCATGAGCAGTAGTGACCCCGAGTGCGCATGAGCAGTAGTGAGTCCGAGTGCGCATCAGCAGTAGTGACCCCGAGTGCGCATGAGCAGTAGTGACCCCGAGTGCGCATGCACATTAGTGAGCCCGAGTGTGCATGAGTAGTAGTGTCCCCGAGTGCGCATGCACAGTAGTGAGCTCGAATGCGCATGTGCAGGTCTGAGCCGGACTGCGCATGCGCAGTAGTGAGCCCGATTGCGCATCCGCAGTAGTGAGTCCGTGTGCGCATGCGCAGTAGTGAGCCCGAACGCGCATCCGCAGTAGTGAGCCCGATTGCGCATCCGCAGTAGTGAGTCCGTGTGCGCATGTGCAGGTCTGAGCCGGAGTGCGCATGCGCAGTAGTGGGCCCGTGTGCGCATGCACAGTAGTGAGCCCGTGTGCGCATGCACAGTAGTGAGCCCGTGTGCGCATGCGCAGAAGTGAGCTCGAATGCGCATGTGCAGGTCTGAGCCGGAGTGCGCATGCGCAGTAGTGGGCCCGTGCGCGCATGCGCAGTAGTGAGCCCGTGTGCGCATGCGCAGTAGTGAGCCCGAGCGCGCATCCGCAGTAGTGAGTCCGATTGCGCATGCGCAGTAGTGACCCCGAATGCGCATGAGCAGTAATGAGTCCGAGTGCGCATGAGCCGTAGTGACCCCGAGTGCGCATGAGCAGTAGTGAGCCCGAGTGCGCATGAGCAGTAGTGACCCCGAGTGCGCATGCACAGTAGTGAGCCCGATTGCGCATCCGCAGTAGTGATTCCGAGTGCGCATGCACAGTACTGACCCCGAATGCGCATGAGCAGTTTTGAGTCCGAGTGCGCATGAGCAGTAGTGAGTCCGTGTGCGCATGTGCAGGTCTGAGCCGGAGTGCGCATGCGCAGTAGTGGGCCCGTGCGCGCATGCGCAGTAGTGACCCCGAATGCGCATGAGCAGTAGTGAGTCCGAGTGCGCATGAGCAGTAGTGACCCCGAGTGTGCATGAGCAGTAGTGTGTCCGAGTGCGCATGAGCAGTAGTGACCCCGAGTGCGCATGAGCAGTAGTGAGTCCGAGTGCGCATGAGCAGTAGTGACCCCGAGTGCGCATGCACACTAGTGAGCCCGAGTGTGCATGAGTAGTAGTGACCCCGAGTGCGCATGCACAGTAGTGAGCCCGTGTGCGCATGCGCAGAAGTGAGCTCGTATGCGCATGTGCAGATCTGAGCCGGACTGCGCATGCGCAGTAGTGAGCCCGTGTGCGCATGCGCAGTAGTGACCCCGAATGCGCATGAGCAGTAGTGAGTCCGAGTGCGCATGAACAGTAGTAACCCCGAGTGCGCATGAGCAGTAGTGACCCCGAGTGCGCATGAGCAGTAGTGAATCCGAGTGCACATGAGCAGTAGTGAACCCGAGTGAGCATGTGCTGTGGTGAGTCCGAGTGCGCATGAGCAGTAGTGACCCCGAGTGCGCATGAGCAGTAGTGACCCCGAGTGCGCATGCACAGTAGTGAGCCCGATTGCGCATCCGCAGTAGTGAGTCCGTGTGCGCATGTGCAGGTCTGAGCCGAAGTGCGCATGCGCAGTAGTGAGCCCGATTGTGCATCCGCAGTAGTGAGTCCGAGTGCGCATGAGCAGTAGTGACCCCGAATGCGCATGAGCAGTAGTGAGCCCGTGTGCGCATGCGCAGTAGTGAGCCCGAGCGCGCATACGCAGTAGCGAGTCCGAGTGCGCATGCGCAGTAGTGACCCCGAATGCGCATGAGCAGTAGTGAATCCGAGTGCGCATGAGCAGTAGTGAGTCCGAGTGCGCATGAGCAGTAGTGACCCCGAGTGCGCATGAGCAGTAGTGACCCCGAGTGCACATGCACAGTAGTGAGCCCGATTGCGCATCGGCAGTAGTGAGGCCGTGTGCGCATGAGCAGTAGTGACCCCGAGTGCGCATGCACAGTAGTGAGCCCGAGTGCGCATCCGCAGTAGTGAGTCCGTGTGCGCATGTGCAGGTCTGAGCCGAAGTGCGCATGCGCAGTAGTGAGCCCGATTGTGCATCCGCAGTAGTGAGTCCGAGTGCGCATGAGCAGTAGTGACCCCGAATGCGCATGAGCAGTAGTGAGCCCGTGTGCGCATGCGCAGTAGTGAGCCCGAGCGCGCATCCGCAGTAGCGAGTCCGAGTGCGCATGCGCAGTAGTGACCCCGAATGCGCATGAGCAGTAGTGAGCCCGTGTGCGCATGCGCAGTAGTGAGCCCGAGCGCGCATCCGCAGTAGTGAGCCCGATTGCGCATCCGCAGTAGTGAGTCCGAGTGCGCATGCACAGTACTGACCCCGAATGCGCATGAGCAGTTTTGAGTCCGAGTGCGCATGAGCAGTAGTGACCCCGAGTGCGCATGAGCAGTAGTGAGTCCGAGTGCGCATCAGCAGTAGTGACCCCGAGTGCGCATGCACAGTAGTGAGCCCGTGTGCGCATGCGCAGTAGTGAGCCCGATTGCGCATCCGCAGTAGTGAGTCCGTGTGCGCATGCGCAGTAGTGAGCCCGAACGCGCATCCGCAGTAGTGAGCCCGATTGCGCATCCGCAGTAGTGAGTCCGTGTGCGCATGTGCAGGTCTGAGCCGGAGTGCGCATGCGCAGTAGTGGGCCCGTGTGCGCATGCACAGTAGTGAGCCCGTGTGCGCATGCACAGTAGTGATCCCGTGTGCGCATGCGCAGAAGTGAGCTCGAATGCGCATGTGCAGGTCTGAGCCGGAGTGCGCATGCGCAGTAGTGGGCCCGTGCGCGCATGCGCAGTAGTGAGCCCGTGTGCGCATGCGCAGTAGTGAGCCCGAGCGCGCATCCGCAGTAGTGAGTCCGATTGCGCATGCGCAGTAGTGACCCCGAATGCGCATGAGCAGTAATGAGTCCGAGTGCGCATGAGCCGTAGTGACCCCGAGTGCGCATGAGCAGTAGTGAGCCCGAGTGCGCATGAGCAGTAGTGACCCCGAGTGCGCATGCACAGTAGTGAGCCCGATTGCGCATCCGCAGTAGTGAGTCCGAGTGCGCATGCACAGTACTGACCCCGAATGCGCATGAGCAGTTTTGAGTCCGAGTGCGCATGAGCAGTAGTGACCCCGAGTGCGCATGAGCAGTAGTGAGTCCGAGTGCGCATCAGCAGTAGTGACCCCGAGTGCGCATGCACAGTAGTGAGCCCGTGTGCGCATGCGCAGAAGTGAGCTCGAATGCGCATGTGCAGGTCTGAGCCGGAGTGCGCATGCGCAGTAGTGGGCCCGTGCGCGCATGCGCAGCAGTGAGGCCGTGTTCGCATGCGCAGTAGTGAGCCCGAGCGCGCATCCGCAATAGTGAGTCCGAGTGCGCATGCGCAGTAGTGACCCCGAATGCGCATGAGCAGTAGTGAGTCCGAGTGCGCATGAGCAGTAGTGACCCCGAGTGCGCATGAGCAGTAGTGAGTCCGAGTGCGCATGCGCAGAAGTGAGCTCGAATGCGCATGTGCAGGTCTGAGCCGGACTGCGCATGCGCAGTAGTGAGCCCGATTGCGCATCCGCAGTAGTGAGTCCGTGTGCGCATGTGCAGGTCTGAGCCGGAGTGCGCATGCGCAGTAGTGGGCCCGTGCGCGCCTGCGCAGTAGTGACCCCGAATGCGCATGAGCAGTAGTGAGTCCGAGTGCGCATGAGCAGTAGTGACCCCGAGTGTGCATGAGCAGTAGTGTGTCCGAGTGCGCATGAGCAGTAGTGACCCCGAGTGCGCATGAGCAGTATTGAGTCCGAGTGCGCATGAGCAGTAGTGACCCCGAGTGCGCATGCACACTAGTGAGCCCGAGTGTGCATGAGTAGTAGTGACCCCGAGTGCGCATGCACAGTAGTGAGCCCGTGTGCGCATGCGCAGAAGTGAGCTCGTATGCGCATGTGCAGATCTGAGCCGGACTGCGCATGCGCAGTAGTGAGCCCGTGTGCGCATGCGCAGTAGTGACCCCGAATGCGCATGAGCAGTAGTGAGTCCGAGTGCGCATGAACAGTAGTAACCCCGAGTGCGCATGAGCAGTAGTGACCCCGAGTGCGCATGAGCAGTAGTGACCCCGAGTGCGCATGCACAGTAGTGAGCCCGATTCCGCATCCGCAGTAGTGAGTCCGTGTGCGCATGTGCAGGTCTGAGCCGGAGTGCGCATGCGCAGTAGTGGGCCCGTGTGCGCATGCACAGTAGTGAGCCCGTGTGCGCATGCACAGTAGTGAGCCCGTGTGCGCATGCGCAGAAGTGAGCTCGAATGCGCATGTGCAGGTCTGAGCCGGAGTGCGCATGCGCAGTAGTGGGCCCGTGCGCGCATGCGCAGTAGTGAGCCCGTGTGCGCATGCGCAGTAGTGAGCCCGAGCGCGCATCCGCAGTAGTGAGTCCGATTGCGCATGCGCAGTAGTGACCCCGAATGCGCATGAGCAGTAATGAGTCCGAGTGCGCATGAGCCGTAGTGACCCCGAGTGCGCATGAGCAGTAGTGAGCCCGAGTGCGCATGAGCAGTAGTGACCCCGAGTGCGCATGCACAGTAGTGAGCCCGATTGCGCATCCGCAGTAGTGAGTCCGAGTGCGCATGCACAGTACTGACCCCGAATGCGCATGAGCAGTTTTGAGTCCGAGTGCGCATGAGCAGTAGTGACCCCGAGTGCGCATGAGCAGTAGTGAGTCCGAGTGCGCATCAGCAGTAGTGACCCCGAGTGCGCATGCACAGTAGTGAGCCCGTGTGCGCATGCGCAGAAGTGAGCTCGAATGCGCATGTGCAGGTCTGAGCCGGAGTGCGCATGCGCAGTAGTGGGCCCGTGCGCGCATGCGCAGCAGTGAGGCCGTGTTCGCATGCGCAGTAGTGAGCCCGAGCGCGCATCCGCAATAGTGAGTCCGAGTGCGTATGCGCAGAAGTGAGCTCGAATGCGCATGTGCAGGTCTGAGCCGGACTGCGCATGCGCAGTAGTGAGCCCGATTGCGCATCCGCAGTAGTGAGTCCGTGTGCGCATGTGCAGGTCTGAGCCGGAGTGCGCATGCGCAGTAGTGGGCCCGTGCGCGCATGCGCAGTAGTGACCCCGAATGCGCATGAGCAGTAGTGAGTCCGAGTGCGCATGAGCAGTAGTGACCCCGAGTGTGCATGAGCAGTAGTGTGTCCGAGTGCGCATGAGCAGTAGTGACCCCGAGTGCGCATGAGCAGTAGTGAGTCCGAGTGCGCATGAGCAGTAGTGACCCCGAGTGCGCATGCACACTAGTGAGCCCGAGTGTGCATGAGTAGTAGTGACCCCGAGTGCGCATGCACAGTAGTGAGCCCGTGTGCGCATGCGCAGAAGTGAGCTCGTATGCGCATGTGCAGATCTGAGCCGGACTGCGCATGCGCAGTAGTGAGCCCGTGTGCGCATGCGCAGTAGTGACCCCGAATGCGCATGAGCAGTAGTGAGTCCGAGTGCGCATGAACAGTAGTAACCCCGAGTGCGCATGAGCAGTAGTGACCCCGAGTGCGCATGAGCAGTAGTGAATCCGAGTGCACATGAGCAGTAGTGAACCCGAGTGAGCATGTGCTGTGGTGAGTCCGAGTGCGCATGAGCAGTAGTGACCCCGAGTGCGCATGAGCAGTAGTGACCCCGAGTGCGCATGCACAGTAGTGAGCCCGATTGCGCATCCGCAGTAGTGAGTCCGTGTGCGCATGTGCAGGTCTGAGCCGAAGTGCGCATGCGCAGTAGTGAGCCCGATTGTGCATCCGCAGTAGTGAGTCCGAGTGCGCATGAGCAGTAGTGACCCCGAATGCGCATGAGCAGTAGTGAGCCCGTGTGCGCATGCGCAGTAGTGATCCCGAGCGCGCATCCGCAGTAGCGAGTCCGAGTGCGCATGCGCAGTAGTGACCCCGAATGCGCATGAGCAGTAGTGAATCCGAGTGCGCATGAGCAGTAGTGAGTCCGAGTGCGCATGAGCAGTAGTGACCCCGAGTGCGCATGAGCAGTAGTGACCCCGAGTGCACATGCACAGTAGTGAGCCCGATTGCGCATCGGCAGTAGTGAGGCCGTGTGCGCATGAGCAGTAGTGACCCCGAGTGCGCATGCACAGTAGTGAGCCCGAGTGCGCATCCGCAGTAGTGAGTCCGTGTGCGCATGTGCAGGTCTGAGCCGAAGTGCGCATGCGCAGTAGTGAGCCCGATTGTGCATCCGCAGTAGTGAGTCCGAGTGCGCATGAGCAGTAGTGACCCCGAATGCGCATGAGCAGTAGTGAGCCCGTGTGCGCATGCGCAGTAGTGAGCCCGAGCGCGCATCCGCAGTAGCGAGTCCGAGTGCGCATGCGCAGTAGTGACCCCGAATGCGCATGAGCAGTAGTGAGTCCGAGTGCGCATGAGCAGTAGTGACCCCGAGTGTGCATGGGCAGTAGTGAGTCCGAGTGCGCATGAGCAGTAGTGACCCCGAGTGCGCATGAGCAGTAGTGAGTCCGAGTGCGCATGAGCAGTAGTGACCCCGAGTGCGCATGCACATTAGTGAGCCCGAGTGTGCATGAGTAGTAGTGACCCCGAGTGCGCATGCACAGTAGTGAGCCCGTGTGCGCATGCGCAGAAGTGAGCTCGAATGCGCATGTGCAGGTCTGAGCCGGACTGCGCATGCGCAGTAGTGAGCCCGTGCGCGCATGCGCAGTAGTGGCCCCGAATGCGCATGAGCAGTAGTGAGTCCGAGTGCGCATGAGCAGTAGTGACCCCGAGTGCGCATGAGCAGTAGTGACCCCGAGTGCGCATGAGCAGTAGTGACCCCGAGTGCGCATGAGCAGTAGTGACCCCGAGTGCGCATGAGCAGTAGTGACCCCGAGTGCGCATGCACAGTAGTGAGCCCGTGTGCGCATGCGCAGAAGTGAGCTCGAATGCGCATGTGTAGGTCTGAGCCGGAGTGCGCATGCGCAGTAGTGGGCCCGTGCGCGCATGCGCAGTAGTGAGCCCGTGTGCGCATGCGCAGTAGTGAGCCCGAGCGCGCATCCGCAGTAGTGAGTCCGAATGCGCATGCGCAGTAGTGACCCCGAATGCGCATGAGCAGTAGTGAGTCCGAGTGCGCATGAGCAGTAGTGACCCCGAGTGCGCATGAGCAGTAGTGAGCCCGAGTGCGCATGAGCAGTAGTGACCCCGAGTGCGCATGCACAGTAGTGAGCCCGATTGCGCATCCGCAGTAGTGAGTCCGAGTGCGCATGCACAGTACTGACCCCGAATGCGCATGAGCAGTTTTGAGTCCGAGTGCGCATGAGCAGTAGTGACCCCGAGTGCGCATGAGCAGTAGTGAGTCCGAGTGCGCATCAGCAGTAGTGACCCCGAGTGCGCATGCGCAGTAGTGGGCCCGTGCGCGCATGCGCAGCAGTGAGGCCGTGTTCGCATGCGCAGTAGTGAGCCCGAGCGCGCATCCGCAATAGTGAGTCCGAGTGCGCATGCGCAGTAGTGACCCCGAATGCGCATGAGCAGTAGTGAGTCCGAGTGCGCATGAGCAGTAGTGACCCCGAGTGCGCATGAGCAGTAGTGAGTCCGAGTGCGCATGCGCAGAAGTGAGCTCGAATGCGCATGTGCAGGTCTGAGCCGGACTGCGCATGCGCAGTAGTGAGCCCGATTGCGCATCCGCAGTAGTGAGTCCGTGTGCGCATGTGCAGGTCTGAGCCGGAGTGCGCATGCGCAGTAGTGGGCCCGTGCGCGCATGCGCAGTAGTGACCCCGAATGCGCATGAGCAGTAGTGAGTCCGAGTGCGCATGAGCAGTAGTGACCCCGAGTGTGCATGAGCAGTAGTGTGTCCGAGTGCGCATGAGCAGTAGTGACCCCGAGTGCGCATGAGCAGTAGTGAGTCCGAGTGCGCATGAGCAGTAGTGACCCCGAGTGCGCATGCACACTAGTGAGCCCGAGTGTGCATGAGTAGTAGTGACCCCGAGTGCGCATGCACAGTAGTGAGCCCGTGTGCGCATGCGCAGAAGTGAGCTCGTATGCGCATGTGCAGATCTGAGCCGGACTGCGCATGCGCAGTAGTGAGCCCGTGTGCGCATGCGCAGTAGTGACCCCGAATGCGCATGAGCAGTAGTGAGTCCGAGTGCGCATGAACAGTAGTAACCCCGAGTGCGCATGAGCAGTAGTGACCCCGAGTGCGCATGAGCAGTAGTGAATCCGAGTGCACATGAGCAGTAGTGAACCCGAGTGAGCATGTGCTGTGGTGAGTCCGAGTGCGCATGAGCAGTAGTGACCCCGAGTGCGCATGAGCAGTAGTGACCCCGAGTGCGCATGCACAGTAGTGAGCCCGATTGCGCATCCGCAGTAGTGAGTCCGTGTGCGCATGTGCAGGTCTGAGCCGAAGTGCGCATGCGCAGTAGTGAGCCCGATTGTGCATCCGCAGTAGTGAGTCCGAGTGCGCATGAGCAGTAGTGACCCCGAATGCGCATGAGCAGTAGTGAGCCCGTGTGCGCATGCGCAGTAGTGAGCCCGAGCGCGCATCCGCAGTAGCGAGTCCGAGTGCGCATGCGCAGTAGTGACCCCGAATGCGCATGAGCAGTAGTGAATCCGAGTGCGCATGAGCAGTAGTGAGTCCGAGTGCGCATGAGCAGTAGTGACCCCGAGTGCGCATGAGCAGTAGTGACCCCGAGTGCACATGCACAGTAGTGAGCCCGATTGCGCATCGGCAGTAGTGAGGCCGTGTGCGCATGAGCAGTAGTGACCCCGAGTGCGCATGCACAGTAGTGAGCCCGATTGCGCATCCGCAGTAGTGAGTCCGTGTGCGCATGTGCAGGTCTGAGCCGAAGTGCGCATGCGCAGTAGTGAGCCCGATTGTGCATCCGCAGTAGTGAGTCCGAGTGCGCATGAGCAGTAGTGACCCCGAATGCGCATGAGCAGTAGTGAGCCCGTGTGCGCATGCGCAGTAGTGAGCCCGAGCGCGCATCCGCAGTAGCGAGTCCGAGTGCGCATGCGCAGTAGTGACCCCGAATGCGCATGAGCAGTAGTGAGTCCGAGTGCGCATGAGCAGTAGTGACCCCGAGTGTGCATGGGCAGTAGTGAGTCCGAGTGCGCATGAGCAGTAGTGACCCCGAGTGCGCATGAGCAGTAGTGAGTCCGAGTGCGCATGAGCAGTAGTGACCTCGAGTGCGCATGAGCAGTAGTGACCCCGAGTGCGCATGCACAGTAGTGAGCCCGTGTGCGCATGCGCAGAAGTGAGCTCGAATGCGCATGTGCAGGTCTGAGCCGGACTGCGCATGCGCAGTAGTGAGCCCGTGTGCGCATGAGCAGTCGTGACCCCGAGTGCGCATGAGCAGTAGTGACCCCGAGTGCGCATGCACAGTAGTGAGCCCGTGTGCGCATGCGCAGAAGTGAGCTCGAATGCGCATGTGCAGGTCTGAGCCGGACTGCGCATGCGCAGTAGTGAGCCCGTGTGCGCATCAGCTGTAGTGACCCGAGTGCGCATGAGCAGTAGTGACCCCGAGTGCGCATGCACAGTAGTGAGCCCGTGTGCGCATGCGCAGAAGTGAGCTCGAATGCGCATGTGCAGGTCTGAGCCGGACTGCGCATGCGCAGTAGTGAGCCCGTGTGCGCATCAGCTGTAGTGACCCGAGTGCGCATGAGCAGTAGTGACCCCGAGTGCGCATGCACAGTAGTGAGCCCGTGTGCGCATGCACAGTAGTGAGGCCGATTGCGCATCCGCAGTAGTGAGTCCGAGTGCGCATGCACAGTACTGACCCCGAATGCGCATGAGCAGTTTTGAGTCCGAGTGCGCATGAGCAGTAGTGACCCCGAGTGCGCATGAGCAGTAGTGAGTCCGAGTGCGCATCAGCAGTAGTGACCCCGAGTGCGCATGAGCAGTAGTGACCCCGAGTGCGCATGCACATTAGTGAGCCCGAGTGTGCATGAGTAGTAGTGTCCCCGAGTGCGCATGCACAGTAGTGAGCCCGTGCGCGCATGCGCAGTAGTGAGCCCGTGTGCGCATGCGCAGTAGTGAGCCCGAGCGCGCATCCGCAGTAGTGAGTCCGAGTGCGCATGCGCAGTAGTGTCCCCGAATGCGCATTAGCAGTAGTGAATCCGAGTGCGCATGAGCAGTAGTGTCCGCGAGTGCGCATGAGCAGTAGTGAGACCGAGTGCGCATGTGCAGTAGTGACCCCGAGTGCGCATGAGTAGTAGTGTCCCCGAGTGCGCATGCACAGTAGTGAGCCCGTGTGCGCATGCACAGTAGTGAGCCCGTGTGCGCATGCGCAGAAGTGAGCTCGAATGCGCATGTGCAGGTCTGAGCCGGAGTGCGCATGCGCAGTAGTGGGACCGTGCGCGCATGCGCAGTAGTGAGCCCGTGTGCGCATGCGCAGTAGTGAGCCCGAGCGCGCATCCGCAGTAGTGAGTCCGAGTGCGCACGCGCAGTAGTGACCCCGAATGCGCATGAGCAGTATTGAGTCCGAGTGCGCATGAGCAGTAGTGACCCCGAGTGCGCATGAGCAGTAGTGAGCCCGAGTGCGCATGAGCAGTAGTGACCCCGAGTGCGCAGGAGCAGTAGTGACCCCGAGTGCGCATGCACAGTAGTGAGCCCGTGTGCGCATGCGCAGAAGTGAGCTCGAATGCGCATGTGCAGGTCTGAGCCGGAGTGCGCATGCGCAGTAGTGGGCCCGTGCGCGCATATGCAGTAGTGAACCCGTGTGCGCATGCGCAGTAGTGAGCCCGAGCGCGCATCCGCAGTAGTGAGTCCGAGTGCGCATGCGCAGTAGTGACCCCGAATGCGCATGAGCAGTAGTGAGTCCGAGTGCGCATGAGCAGTAGTGACCCCGAGTGCGCATGCAGAGTAGTGAGCCCGAGTGCGCATGAGCAGTAGTGAGTCCGAGTGCGCATGAGCAGTAGTGACCCCGAGTGCGCATGAGCAGTAGTGACCCCGAGTGCGCATGCACAGTAGTGAGCCCGTGTGCGCATGCGCAGAAGTGAGCTCGAATGCGCATGTGCAGGTCTGAGCCGGAGTGCGCATGCGCAGTAGTGGGCCCGTGCGCGCATGCGCAGCAGTGAGGCCGTGTTCGCATGCGCAGTAGTGAGCCCGAGCGCGCATCCGCAATAGTGAGTCCGAGTGCGCATGCGCAGTAGTGACCCCGAATGCGCATGAGCAGTAGTGAGTTCGAGTGCGCATGAGCAGTAGTGACCCCGAGTGCGCATGAGCAGTAGTGAGTCCGAGTGCGTATGCGCAGAAGTGAGCTCGAATGCGCATGTGCAGGTCTGAGCCGGACTGCGCATGCGCAGTAGTGAGCCCGATTGCGCATCCGCAGTAGTGAGTCCGTGTGCGCATGTGCAGGTCTGAGCCGGAGTGCGCATGCGCAGTAGTGGGCCCGTGCGCGCATGCGCAGTAGTGACCCCGAATGCGCATGAGCAGTAGTGAGTCCGAGTGCGCATGAGCAGTAGTGACCCCGAGTGTGCATGAGCAGTAGTGTGTCCGAGTGCGCATGAGCAGTAGTGACCCCGAGTGCGCATGAGCAGTAGTGAGTCCGAGTGCGCATGAGCAGTAGTGACCCCGAGTGCGCATGCACACTAGTGAGCCCGAGTGTGCATGAGTAGTAGTGACCCCGAGTGCGCATGCACAGTAGTGAGCCCGTGTGCGCATGCGCAGAAGTGAGCTCGTATGCGCATGTGCAGATCTGAGCCGGACTGCGCATGCGCAGTAGTGAGCCCGTGTGCGCATGCGCAGTAGTGACCCCGAATGCGCATGAGCAGTAGTGAGTCCGAGTGCGCATGAACAGTAGTAACCCCGAGTGCGCATGAGCAGTAGTGACCCCGAGTGCGCATGAGCAGTAGGGAATCCGAGTGCACATGAGCAGTAGTGAACCCGAGTGAGCATGTGCTGTGGTGAGTCCGAGTGCGCATGAGCAGTAGTGACCCCGAGGGCGCATGAGCAGTAGTGACCCCGAGTGCGCATGCACAGTAGTGAGCCCGATTGCGCATCCGCAGTAGTGAGTCCGTGTGCGCATGTGCAGGTCTGAGCCGAAGTGCGCATGCGCAGTAGTGAGCCCGATTGTGCATCCGCAGTAGTGAGTCCGAGTGCGCATGAGCAGTAGTGACCCCGAATGCGCATGAGCAGTAGTGAGCCCGTGTGCGCATGCGCAGTAGTGATCCCGAGCGCGCATCCGCTGTAGCGAGTCCGAGTGCGCATGCGCAGTAGTGACCCCGAATGCGCATGAGCAGTAGTGAATCCGAGTGCGCATGAGCAGTAGTGAGTCCGAGTGCGCATGAGCAGTAGTGACCCCGAGTGCGCATGAGCAGTAGTGACCCCGAGTGCACATGCACAGTAGTGAGCCCGATTGCGCATCGGCAGTAGTGAGGCCGTGTGCGCATGAGCAGTAGTGACCCCGAGTGCGCATGCACAGTAGTGAGCCCGAGTGCGCATCCGCAGTAGTGAGTCCGTGTGCGCATGTGCAGGTCTGAGCCGAAGTGCGCATGCGCAGTAGTGAGCCCGATTGTGCATCCGCAGTAGTGAGTCCGAGTGCGCATGAGCAGTAGTGACCCCGAATGCGCATGAGCAGTAGTGAGCCCGTGTGCGCATGCGCAGTAGTGAGCCCGAGCGCGCATCCGCAGTAGCGAGTCCGAGTGCGCATGCGCAGTAGTGACCCCGAGTGCGCATGAGCAGTAGTGACCCCGAGTGTGCATGGGCAGTAGTGAGTCCGAGTGCGCATGAGCAGTAGTGACCCCGAGTGCGCATGAGCAGTAGTGAGTCCGAGTGCGCATGAGCAGTAGTGACCCCGAGTGCGCATGCACATTAGTGAGCCCGAGTGTGCATGAGTAGTAGTGACCCCGAGTGCGCATGCACAGTAGTGAGCCCGTGTGCGCATGCGCAGAAGTGAGCTCGAATGCGCATGTGCAGGTCTGAGCCGGACTGCGCATGCGCAGTAGTGAGCCCGTGCGCGCATGCGCAGTAGTGGCCCCGAATGCGCATGAGCAGTAGTGAGTCCGAGTGCGCATGAGCAGTAGTGACCCCGAGTGCGCATGAGCAGTAGTGACCCCGAGTGCGCATGAGCAGTAGTGACCCCGAGTGCGCATGAGCAGTAGTGACCCCGAGTGCGCATGAGCAGTAGTGACCCCGAGTGCGCATGCACAGTAGTGAGCCCGTGTGCGCATGCGCAGAAGTGAGCTCGAATGCGCATGTGTAGGTCTGAGCCGGAGTGCGCATGCGCAGTAGTGGGCCCGTGCGCGCATGCGCAGTAGTGAGCCCGTGTGCGCATGCGCAGTAGTGAGCCCGAGCGCGCATCCGCAGTAGTGAGTCCGAATGCGCATGCGCAGTAGTGACCCCGAATGCGCATGAGCAGTAGTGAGTCCGAGTGCGCATGAGCAGTAGTGACCCCGAGTGCGCATGAGCAGTAGTGAGCCCGAGTGCGCATGAGCAGTAGTGACCCCGAGGGCGCATGCACAGTAGTGAGCCCGATTGCGCATCCGCAGTAGTGAGTCCGAGTGCGCATGCACAGTACTGACCCCGAATGCGCATGAGCAGTTTTGAGTCCGAGTGCGCATGAGCAGTAGTGACCCCGAGTGCGCATGAGCAGTAGTGAGTCCGAGTGCGCATCAGCAGTAGTGACCCCGAGTGCGCATGCACAGTAGTGAGCCCGTGTGCGCATGCGCAGAAGTGAGCTCGAATGCGCATGTGCAGGTCTGAGCCGGACTGCGCATGCGCAGTAGTGAGCCCGATTGCGCATCCGCAGTAGTGAGTCCGTGTGCGCATGTGCAGGTCTGAGCCGGAGTGCGCATGCGCAGTAGTGGGCCCGTGCGCGCATGCGCAGTAGTGACCCCGAATGCGCATGAGCAGTAGTGAGTCCGAGTGCGCATGAGCAGTAGTGACCCCGAGTGTGCATGAGCAGTAGTGTGTCCGAGTGCGCATGAGCAGTAGTGACCCCGAGTGCGCATGAGCAGTAGTGAGTCCGAGTGCGCATGAGCAGTAGTGACCCCGAGTGCGCATGCACACTAGTGAGCCCGAGTGTGCATGAGTAGTAGTGACCCCGAGTGCGCATGCACAGTAGTGAGCCCGTGTGCGCATGCGCAGAAGTGAGCTCGTATGCGCATGTGCAGATCTGAGCCGGACTGCGCATGCGCAGTAGTGAGCCCGTGTGCGCATGCGCAGTAGTGACCCCGAATGCGCATGAGCAGTAGTGAGTCCGAGTGCGCATGAACAGTAGTAACCCCGAGTGCGCATGAGCAGTAGTGACCCCGAGTGCGCATGAGCAGTAGTGAATCCGAGTGCACATGAGCAGTAGTGAACCCGAGTGAGCATGTGCTGTGGTGAGTCCGAGTGCGCATGAGCAGTAGTGACCCCGAGTGCGCATGAGCAGTAGTGACCCCGAGTGCGCATGCACAGTAGTGAGCCCGATTGCGCATCCGCAGTAGTGAGTCCGTGTGCGCATGTGCAGGTCTGAGCCGAAGTGCGCATGCGCAGTAGTGAGCCCGATTGTGCATCCGCAGTAGTGAGTCCGAGTGCGCATGAGCAGTAGTGACCCCGAATGCGCATGAGCAGTAGTGAGCCCGTGTGCGCATGCGCAGTAGTGAGCCCGAGCGCGCATCCGCAGTAGCGAGTCCGAGTGCGCATGCGCAGTAGTGACCCCGAATGCGCATGAGCAGTAGTGAATCCGAGTGCGCATGAGCAGTAGTGAGTCCGAGTGCGCATGAGCAGTAGTGACCCCGAGTGCGCATGAGCAGTAGTGACCCCGAGTGCACATGCACAGTAGTGAGCCCGATTGCGCATCGGCAGTAGTGAGGCCGTGTGCGCATGAGCAGTAGTGACCCCGAGTGCGCATGCACAGTAGTGAGCCCGATTGCGCATCCGCAGTAGTGAGTCCGTGTGCGCATGTGCAGGTCTGAGCCGAAGTGCGCATGCGCAGTAGTGAGCCCGATTGTGCATCCGCAGTAGTGAGTCCGAGTGCGCATGAGCAGTAGTGACCCCGAATGCGCATGAGCAGTAGTGAGCCCGTGTGCGCATGCGCAGTAGTGAGCCCGAGCGCGCATCCGCAGTAGCGAGTCCGAGTGCGCATGCGCAGTAGTGACCCCGAATGCGCATGAGCAGTAGTGAGTCCGAGTGCGCATGAGCAGTAGTGACCCCGAGTGTGCATGGGCAGTAGTGAGTCCGTGTGCGCATGAGCAGTAGTGACCCCGAGTGCGCATGAGCAGTAGTGAGTCCGAGTGCGCATGAGCAGTAGTGACCCCGAGTGCGCATGCACATTAGTGAGCCCGAGTGTGCATGAGTAGTAGTGACCCCGAGTGCGCATGCACAGTAGTGAGCCCGTGTGCGCATGCGCAGAAGTGAGCTCGAATGCGCATGTGCAGGTCTGAGCCGGACTGCGCATGCGCAGTAGTGAGCCCGTGCGCGCATGCGCAGTAGTGGCCCCGAATGCGCATGAGCAGTAGTGAGTCCGAGTGCGCATGAGCAGTAGTGACCCCGAGTGCGCATGAGCAGTAGTGACCCCGAGTGCGCATGAGCAGTAGTGAATCCGAGTGCACATGAGCAGTAGTGACCCCGAGTGCGCATGAGCAGTAGTGAGTCCGAGTGCGCATGAGCAGTAGTGACCCCGAGTGCGCATGAGCAGTAGTGACCCCGAGTGCGCATGAGCAGTAGTGACCCCGAGTGCGCATGCACAGTAGTGAGCCCGTGTGCGCATGCGCAGAAGTGAGCTCGAATGCGCATGTGTAGGTCTGAGCCGGAGTGCGCATGCGCAGTAGTGGGCCCGTGCGCGCATGCGCAGTAGTGAGCCCGTGTGCGCATGCGCAGTAGTGAGCCCGAGCGCGCATCCGCAGTAGTGAGTCCGAATGCGCATGCGCAGTAGTGACCCCGAATGCGCATGAGCAGTAGTGAGTCCGAGTGCGCATGAGCAGTAGTGACCCCGAGTGCGCATGCACATTAGTGAGCCCGAGTGTGCATGAGTAGTAGTGACCCCGAGTGCGCATGCACAGTAGTGAGCCCGTGTGCGCATGCGCAGAAGTGAGCTCGAATGCGCATGTGCAGGTCTGAGCCGGACTGCGCATGCGCAGTAGTGGGCCCGTGTGCGCATGCGCAGTAGTGACCCCGAATGCGCATGAGCAGTAGTGAGTCCGAGTGCGCATGAGCAGTAGTGACCCCGAGTGCGCATGAGCAGTAGTGACCCCGAGTGCGCATGCACAGTAGTGAGCCCGATTGCGCATCCGCAGTAGTGAGTCCGTGTGCGCATGTGCAGGTCTGAGCCGGAGTGCGCATGCGCAGCAGTGAGCCCGATTGTGCATCCGCAGTAGTGAGTCCGAGTGCGCATGAGCAGTAGTGAGCCCGTGTGCGCATGCGCAGTAGTGAGCCCGAGCGCGCATCCGCAGTAGTGAGTCCGAGTGCGCATGCGCAGTAGTGACCCCGAATGCGCATGAGCAGTAGTGAGTCCGAGTGCGCATGAGCAGTAGTGACCCCGAGTGCGCATGAGCAGTAGTGACCCCGAGTGCGCATGAGCAGTAGTGACCCCGAGTGGGCATGAGCAGTAGTGTCCCCGAGTGCGCATGCACAGTAGTGAGCCCGTGTGCGCATGCGCAGAAGTGAGCTCGAATGCGCATGTGCAGGTCTGAGCCGGAGTGCGCATGCGCAGTAGTGGGCCCGTGCGCGCATGCGCAGTAGTGAACCCGTGTGCGCATGCGCAGTAGTGAGCCCGAGCGCGCATCCGCAGTAGTGAGTCCGAGTGCGCATGCGCAGTAGTGACCCCGAATGCGCATGAGCAGTAGTGAGTCCGAGTGCGCATGAGCAGTAGTGACCCCGAGTGCGCATGCAGAGTAGTGAGCCCGAGTGCGCATGAGCAGTAGTGAGTCCGGGTGCGCATGAGCAGTAGTGACCCCGAGTGCGCATGAGCAGTAGTGACCCCGAGTGCGCATGCACAGTAGTGAGCCCGTGTGCGCATGCGCAGAAGTGAGCTCGAACGCGCATGTGCAGGTCTGAGCCGGACTGCGCATGCGCAGTAGTGAGCCCGTGTGCGCATCAGCTGTAGTGACCCGAGTGCGCATGAGCAGTAGTGACCCCGAGTGCGCATGCACAGTAGTGAGCCCGTGTGCGCATGCACAGTAGTGAGCCCGATTGCGCATCCGCAGTAGTGAGTCCGAGTGCGCATGCACAGTACTGACCCCGAATGCGCATGAGCAGTTTTGAGTCCGAGTGCGCATGAGCAGTAGTGAGTCCGAGTGCGCATCAGCAGTAGTGACCCCGAGTGCGCATGAGCAGTAGTGACCCCGAGTGCGCATGCACATTAGTGAGCCCGAGTGTGCATGAGTAGTAGTGTCCCCGAGTGCGCATGCACAGTAGTGAGCCCGTGCGCGCATGCGCAGTAGTGAGCCCGTGTGCGCATGCGCAGTAGTGAGCTCGAGCGCGCATCCGCAGTAGTGAGTCCGAGTGCGCATGCGCAGTAGTGACCCCGAATGCGCATGAGCAGTAGTGAGTCCGAGTGCGCATGAGCAGTAGTGACCCCGAGTGCGCATGCAGAGTAGTGAGCCCGAGTGCGCATGAGCAGTAGTGAGTCCGAGTGCGCATGAGCAGTAGTGACCCCGAGTGCGCATGAGCAGTAGTGACCCCGAGTGCGCATGCACAGTAGTGAGCCCGTGTGCGCATGCGCAGAAGTGAGCTCGAATGCGCATGTGCAGGTCTGAGCCGGACTGCGCATGCGCAGTAGTGAGCCCGTGTGCGCATGAGCAGTCGTGACCCCGAGTGCGCATGAGCAGTAGTGACCCCGAGTGCGCATGCACAGTAGTGAGCCCGTGTGCGCATGCGCAGAAGTGAGCTCGAATGCGCATGTGCAGGTCTGAGCCGGACTGCGCATGCGCAGTAGTGAGCCCGTGTGCGCATCAGCTGTAGTGACCCGAGTGCGCATGAGCAGTAGTGACCCCGAGTGCGCATGCACAGTAGTGAGCCCGTGTGCGCATGCGCAGAAGTGAGCTCGAATGCGCATGTGCAGGTCTGAGCCGGACTGCGCATGCGCAGTAGTGAGCCCGTGTGCGCATCAGCTGTAGTGACCCGAGTGCGCATGAGCAGTAGTGACCCCGAGTGCGCATGCACAGTAGTGAGCCCGTGTGCGCATGCACAGTAGTGAGGCCGATTGCGCATCCGCAGTAGTGAGTCCGAGTGCGCATGCACAGTACTGACCCCGAATGCGCATGAGCAGTTTTGAGTCCGAGTGCGCATGAGCAGTAGTGACCCCGAGTGCGCATGAGCAGTAGTGAGTCCGAGTGCGCATCAGCAGTAGTGACCCCGAGTGCGCATAAGCAGTAGTGACCCCGAGTGCGCATGCACATTAGTGAGCCCGAGTGTGCATGAGTAGTAGTGTCCCCGAGTGCGCATGCACAGTAGTGAGCCCGTGCGCGCATGCGCAGTAGTGAGCCCGTGTGCGCATTCGCAGTAGTGAGCCCGTGTGCGCATGCGCAGTAGTGAGCCCGAGCGCGCATCCGCAGTAGTGAGTCCGAGTGCGCATGCGCAGTAGTGTCCCCGAATGCGCATTAGCAGTAGTGAATCCGAGTGCGCATGAGCAGTAGTGTCCGCGAGTGCGCATGAGCAGTAGTGAGACCGAGTGCGCATGTGCAGTAGTGACCCCGAGTGCGCATGAGTAGTAGTGTCCCCGAGTGCGCATGCACAGTAGTGAGCCCGTGTGCGCATGCACAGTAGTGAGCCCGTGTGCGCATGCGCAGAAGTGAGCTCGAATGCGCATGTGCAGGTCTGAGTCGGAGTGCGCATGCGCAGTAGTGGGACCGTGCGCGCATGCGCAGTAGTGGGACCGTGCGCGCATGCGCAGTAGTGAGCCCGTGTGCGCATGCGCAGTAGTGAGCCCGAGCGCGCATCCGCAGTAGTGAGTCCGAGTGCGCATGCGCAGTAGTGACCCCGAATGCGCATGAGCAGTATTGAGTCCGAGTGCGCATGAGCAGTAGTGACCCCGAGTGCGCATGAGCAGTAGTGAGCCCGAGTGCGCATGAGCAGTAGTGACCCCGAGTGCGCATGAGCAGTAGTGACCCCGAGTGCGCATGCACAGTAGTGAGCCCGTGTGCGCATGCGCAGAAGTGAGCTCGAATGCGCATGTGCAGGTCTGAGCCGGAGTGCGCATGCGCAGTAGTGGGCCCGTGCGCGCATATGCAGTAGTGAACCCGTGTGCGCATGCGCAGTAGTGAGCCCGAGCGCGCATCCGCAGTAGTGAGTCCGAGTGCGCATGCGCAGTAGTGACCCCGAATGCGCATGAGCAGTAGTGAGTCCGAGTGCGCATGAGCAGTAGTGACCCCGAGTGCGCATGCAGAGTAGTGAGCCCGAGTGCGCATGAGCAGTAGTGAGTCCGAGTGCGCATGAGCAGTAGTGACCCCGAGTGCGCATGAGCAGTAGTGACCCCGAGTGCGCATGCACAGTAGTGAGCCCGTGTGCGCATGCGCAGAAGTGAGCTCGAATGCGCATGTGCAGGTCTGAGCCGGACTGCGCATGCGCAGTAGTGAGCCCGTGTGCGCATCAGCTGTAGTGACCCGAGTGCGCATGAGCAGTAGTGACCCCGAGTGCGCATGCACAGTAGTGAGCCCGAGTGCGCATGAGTAGTAGTGTCCCCGAGTGCGCATGCACAGTAGTGAGCCCGTGTGCGCATGCACAGTAGTGAGCCCGTGTGCGCATGCGCAGAAGTGAGCTCGAATGCGCATGTGCAGGTCTGAGCCGGAGTGCGCATGCGCAGTAGTGGGACCGTGCGCGCATCCGCAGTAGTGAGTCCGTGTGCGCATGTGCAGGTCTGAGCCGAAGTGCGCATGCGCAGTAGTGAGCCCGATTGTGCATCCGCAGTAGTGAGTCCGAGTGCGCATGAGCAGTAGTGACCCCGAATGCGCATGAGCAGTAGTGAGCCCGTGTGCGCATGCGCAGTAGTGAGCCCGAGCGCGCATCCGCAGTAGCGAGTCCGAGTGCGCATGCGCAGTAGTGACCCCGAATGCGCATGAGCAGTAGTGAATCCGAGTGCGCATGAGCAGTAGTGAGTCCGAGTGCGCATGAGCAGTAGTGACCCCGAGTGCGCATGAGCAGTAGTGACCCCGAGTGCACATGCACAGTAGTGAGCCCGATTGCGCATCGGCAGTAGTGAGGCCGTGTGCGCATGAGCAGTAGTGACCCCGAGTGCGCATGCACAGTAGTGAGCCCGAGTGCGCATCCGCAGTAGTGAGTCCGTGTGCGCATGTGCAGGTCTGAGCCGAAGTGCGCATGCGCAGTAGTGAGCCCGATTGTGCATCCGCAGTAGTGAGTCCGAGTGCGCATGAGCAGTAGTGACCCCGAATGCGCATGAGCAGTAGTGAGCCCGTGTGCGCATGCGCAGTAGTGAGCCCGAGCGCGCATCCGCAGTAGCGAGTCCGAGTGCGCATGCGCAGTAGTGACCCCGAATGCGCATGAGCAGTAGTGAGTCCGAGTGCGCATGAGCAGTAGTGACCCCGAGTGTGCATGGGCAGTAGTGAGTCCGAGTGCGCATGAGCAGTAGTGACCCCGAGTGCGCATGAGCAGTAGTGAGTCCGAGTGCGCATGAGCAGTAGTGACCCCGAGTGCGCATGCACATTAGTGAGCCCGAGTGTGCATGAGTAGTAGTGACCCCGAGTGCGCATGCACAGTAGTGAGCCCGTGTGCGCATGCGCAGAAGTGAGCTCGAATGCGCATGTGCAGGTCTGAGCCGGACTGCGCATGCGCAGTAGTGAGCCCGTGCGCGCATGCGCAGTAGTGGCCCCGAATGCGCATGAGCAGTAGTGAGTCCGAGTGCGCATGAGCAGTAGTGACCCCGAGTGCGCATGAGCAGTAGTGACCCCGAGTGCGCATGAGCAGTAGTGACCCCGAGTGCGCATGAGCAGTAGTGACCCCGAGTGCGCATGAGCAGTAGTGACCCCGAGTGCGCATGCACAGTAGTGAGCCCGTGTGCGCATGCGCAGAAGTGAGCTCGAATGCGCATGTGTAGGTCTGAGCCGGAGTGCGCATGCGCAGTAGTGGGCCCGTGCGCGCATGCGCAGTAGTGAGCCCGTGTGCGCATGCGCAGTAGTGAGCCCGAGCGCGCATCCGCAGTAGTGAGTCCGAATGCGCATGCGCAGTAGTGACCCCGAATGCGCATGAGCAGTAGTGAGTCCGAGTGCGCATGAGCAGTAGTGACCCCGAGTGCGCATGAGCAGTAGTGAGCCCGAGTGCGCATGAGCAGTAGTGACCCCGAGTGCGCATGCACAGTAGTGAGCCCGATTGCGCATCCGCAGTAGTGAGTCCGAGTGCGCATGCACAGTACTGACCCCGAATGCGCATGAGCAGTTTTGAGTCCGAGTGCGCATGAGCAGTAGTGACCCCGAGTGCGCATGAGCAGTAGTGAGTCCGAGTGCGCATCAGCAGTAGTGACCCCGAGTGCGCATGCACAGTAGTGAGCCCGTGTGCGCATGCGCAGAAGTGAGCTCGAATGCGCATGTGCAGGTCTGAGCCGGAGTGCGCATGCGCAGTAGTGGGCCCGTGCGCGCATGCGCAGCAGTGAGGCCGTGTTCGCATGCGCAGTAGTGAGCCCGAGCGCGCATCCGCAATAGTGAGTCCGAGTGCGCATGCGCAGTAGTGACCCCGAATGCGCATGAGCAGTAGTGAGTCCGAGTGCGCATGAGCAGTAGTGACCCCGAGTGCGCATGAGCAGTAGTGAGTCCGAGTGCGCATGCGCAGAAGTGAGCTCGAATGCGCATGTGCAGGTCTGAGCCGGACTGCGCATGCGCAGTAGTGAGCCCGATTGCGCATCCGCAGTAGTGAGTCCGTGTGCGCATGTGCAGGTCTGAGCCGGAGTGCGCATGCGCAGTAGTGGGCCCGTGCGCGCATGCGCAGTAGTGACCCCGAATGCGCATGAGCAGTAGTGAGTCCGAGTGCGCATGAGCAGTAGTGACCCCGAGTGTGCATGAGCAGTAGTGTGTCCGAGTGCGCATGAGCAGTAGTGACCCCGAGTGCGCATGAGCAGTAGTGAGTCCGAGTGCGCATGAGCAGTAGTGACCCCGAGTGCGCATGCACACTAGTGAGCCCGAGTGTGCATGAGTAGTAGTGACCCCGAGTGCGCATGCACAGTAGTGAGCCCGTGTGCGCATGCGCAGAAGTGAGCTCGTATGCGCATGTGCAGATCTGAGCCGGACTGCGCATGCGCAGTAGTGAGCCCGTGTGCGCATGCGCAGTAGTGACCCCGAATGCGCATGAGCAGTAGTGAGTCCGAGTGCGCATGAACAGTAGTAACCCCGAGTGCGCATGAGCAGTAGTGACCCCGAGTGCGCATGAGCAGTAGTGAATCCGAGTGCACATGAGCAGTAGTGAACCCGAGTGAGCATGTGCTGTGGTGAGTCCGAGTGCGCATGAGCAGTAGTGACCCCGAGTGCGCATGAGCAGTAGTGAATCCGAGTGCGCATGAGCAGTAGTGAGTCCGAGTGCGCATGAGCAGTAGTGACCCCGAGTGCGCATGAGCAGTAGTGACCCCGAGTGCACATGCACAGTAGTAAGCCCGATTGCGCATCGGCAGTAGTGAGGCCGTGTGCGCATGAGCAGTAGTGACCCCGAGTGCGCATGCACAGTAGTGACCCCGAGTGCGCATGCACATTAGTGAGCCCGAGTGTGTATGAGTAGTAGTGACCCCGAGTGCGCATGCACAGTAGTGAGCCCGTGTGCGCATGCGCAGAAGTGAGCTCGAATGCGCATGTGCAGGTCTGAGCCGGACTGCGCATGCGCAGTAGTGAGCCCGTGCGCGCATGCGCAGTAGTGGCCCCGAATGCGCATGAGCAGTAGTGAGTCCGAGTGCGCATGAGCAGTAGTGACCCCGAGTGCGCATGAGCAGTAGTGACCCCGAGTGCGCATGAGCAGTAGTGAATCCGAGTGCACATGAGCAGTAGTGACCCCGAGTGCGCATGAGCAGTAGTGAGTCCGAGTGCGCATGAGCAGTAGTGACCCCGAGTGCGCATGAGCAGTAGTGACCCCGAGTGCGCATGAGCAGTAGTGACCCCGAGTGCGCATGCACAGTAGTGAGCCCGTGTGCGCATGCGCAGAAGTGAGCTCGAATGCGCATGTGTAGGTCTGAGCCGGAGTGCGCATGCGCAGTAGTGGGCCCGTGCGCGCATGCGCAGTAGTGATCCCGTGTGCGCATGCGCAGTAGTGAGCCCGAGCGCGCATCCGCAGTAGTGAGTCCGAATGCGCATGCGCAGTAGTGACCCCGAATGCGCATGAGCAGTAGTGAGTCCGAGTGCGCATGAGCAGTAGTGACCCCGAGTGCGCATGCACATTAGTGAGCCCGAGTGTGCATGAGTAGTAGTGACCCCGAGTGCGCATGCACAGTAGTGAGCCCGTGTGCGCATGCGCAGAAGTGAGCTCGAATGCGCATGTGCAGGTCTGAGCCGGACTGCGCATGCGCAGTAGTGAGCCCGTGTGCGCATGCGCAGTAGTGACCCCGAATGCGCATGAGCAGTAGTGAGTCCGAGTGCGCATGAGCAGTAGTGACCCCGAGTGCGCATGAGCAGTAGTGACCCCGAGTGCGCATGCACAGTAGTGAGCCCGATTGCGCATCCGCAGTAGTGAGTCCGTGTGCGCATGTGCAGGTCTGAGCCGGAGTGCGCATGCGCAGCAGTGAGCCCGATTGTGCATCCGCAGTAGTGAGTCCGAGTGCGCATGAGCAGTAGTGAGCCCGTGTGCGCATGCGCAGTAGTGAGCCCGAGCGCGCATCCGCAGTAGTGAGTCCGAGTGCGCATGCGCAGTAGTGACCCCGAATGCGCATGAGCAGTAGTGAGTCCGAGTGCGCATGAGCAGTAGTGACCCCGAGTGCGCATGAGCAGTAGTGACCCCGAGTGCGCATGAGCAGTAGTGACCCCGAGTGGGCATGAGCAGTAGTGTCCCCGAGTGCGCATGCACAGTAGTGAGCCCGTGTGCGCATGCGCAGAAGTGAGCTCGAATGCGCATGTGCAGGTCTGAGCCGGAGTGCGCATGCGCAGTAGTGGGCCCGTGCGCGCATGCGCAGTAGTGAACCCGTGTGCGCATGCGCAGTAGTGAGCCCGAGCGCGCATCCGCAGTAGTGAGTCCGAGTGCGCATGCGCAGTAGTGACCCCGAATGCGCATGAGCAGTAGTGAGTCCGAGTGCGCATGAGCAGTAGTGACCCCGAGTGCGCATGCAGAGTAGTGAGCCCGAGTGCGCATGAGCAGTAGTGAGTCCGGGTGCGCATGAGCAGTAGTGACCCCGAGTGCGCATGAGCAGTAGTGACCCCGAGTGCGCATGCACAGTAGTGAGCCCGTGTGCGCATGCGCAGAAGTGAGCTCGAATGCGCATGTGCAGGTCTGAGCCGGACTGCGCATGCGCAGTAGTGAGCCCGTGTGCGCATCAGCTGTAGTGACCCGAGTGCGCATGAGCAGTAGTGACCCCGAGTGCGCATGCACAGTAGTGAGCCCGTGTGCGCATGCACAGTAGTGAGCCCGATTGCGCATCCGCAGTAGTGAGTCCGAGTGCGCATGCACAGTACTGACCCCGAATGCGCATGAGCAGTTTTGAGTCCGAGTGCGCATGAGCAGTAGTGACCCCGAGTGCGCATGAGCAGTAGTGAGTCCGAGTGCGCATCAGCAGTAGTGACCCCGAGTGCGCATGAGCAGTAGTGACCCCGAGTGCGCATGCACATTAGTGAGCCCGAGTGTGCATGAGTAGTAGTGTCCCCGAGTGCGCATGCACAGTAGTGAGCCCGTGCGCGCATGCGCAGTAGTGAGCCCGTGTGCGCATGCGCAGTAGTGAGCTCGAGCGCGCATCCGCAGTAGTGAGTCCGAGTGCGCATGCGCAGTAGTGACCCCGAATGCGCATGAGCAGTAGTGAGTCCGAGTGCGCATGAGCAGTAGTGACCCCGAGTGCGCATGCAGAGTAGTGAGCCCGAGTGCGCATGAGCAGTAGTGAGTCCGAGTGCGCATGAGCAGTAGTGACCCCGAGTGCGCATGAGCTGTAGTGACCCCGAGTGCGCATGCACAGTAGTGAGCCCGTGTGCGCATGCGCAGAAGTGAGCTCGAATGCGCATGTGCAGGTCTGAGCCGGACTGCGCATGCGCAGTAGTGAGCCCGTGTGCGCATGAGCAGTCGTGACCCCGAGTGCGCATGAGCAGTAGTGACCCCGAGTGCGCATGCACAGTAGTGAGCCCGTGTGCGCATGCGCAGAAGTGAGCTCGAATGCGCATGTGCAGGTCTGAGCCGGACTGCGCATGCGCAGTAGTGAGCCCGTGTGCGCATCAGCTGTAGTGACCCGAGTGCGCATGAGCAGTAGTGACCCCGAGTGCGCATGCACAGTAGTGAGCCCGTGTGCGCATGCGCAGAAGTGAGCTCGAATGCGCATGTGCAGGTCTGAGCCGGACTGCGCATGCGCAGTAGTGAGCCCGTGTGCGCATCAGCTGTAGTGACCCGAGTGCGCATGAGCAGTAGTGACCCCGAGTGCGCATGCACAGTAGTGAGCCCGTGTGCGCATGCACAGTAGTGAGCCCGATTGCGCATCCGCAGTAGTGAGTCCGAGTGCGCATGCACAGTACTGACCCCGAATGCGCATGAGCAGTTTTGAGTCCGAGTGCGCATGAGCAGTAGTGACCCCGAGTGCGCATGAGCAGTAGTGAGTCCGAGTGCGCATCAGCAGTAGCGACCCCGAGTGCGCATGAGCAGTAGTGACCCCGAGTGCGCATGCACATTAGTGAGCCCGAGTGTGCATGAGTAGTAGTGTCCCCGAGTGCGCATGCACAGTAGTGAGCCCGTGCGCGCATGCGCAGTAGTGAGCCCGTGTGCGCATGCGCAGTAGTAAGCCCGAGCGCGCATCCGCAGTAGTGAGTCCGAGTGCGCATGCGCAGTAGTGTCACCGAATGCGCATTAGCAGTAGTGAATCCGAGTGCGCATGAGCAGTAGTGTCCGCGAGTGCGCATGAGCAGTAGTGAGACCGAGTGCGCATGTGCAGTAGTGACCCCGAGTGCGCATGAGTAGTAGTGTCCCCGAGTGCGCATGCACAGTAGTGAGCCCGTGTGCGCATGCACAGTAGTGAGCCCGTGTGCGCATGCGCAGAAGTGAGCTCGAATGCGCATGTGCAGGTCTGAGCCGGAGTGCGCATGCGCAGTAGTGGGACCGTGCGCGCATGCGCAGTAGTGAGCCCGTGTGCGCATGCGCAGTAGTGAGCCCGAGCGCGCATCCGCAGTAGTGAGTCCGAGTGCGCATGCGCAGTAGTGACCCCGAATGCGCATGAGCAGTATTGAGTCCGAGTGCGCATGAGCAGTAGTGACCCCGAGTGCGCATGAGCAGTAGTGAGCCCGAGTGCGCATGAGCAGTAGTGACCCCGAGTGCGCATGAGCAGTAGTGACCCCGAGTGCGCATGCACAGTAGTGAGCCCGTGTGCGCATGCGCAGAAGTGAGCTCGAATGCGCATGTGCAGGTCTGAGCCGGAGTGCGCATGCGCAGTAGTGGGCCCGTGCGCGCATGCGCAGCAGTGAGGCCGTGTTCGCATGCGCAGTAGTGAGCCCGAGCGCGCATCCGCAATAGTGAGTCCGAGTGCGCATGCGCAGTAGTGACCCCGAATGCGCATGAGCAGTAGTGAGTCCGAGTGCGCATGAGCAGTAGTGACCCCGAGTGCGCATGAGCAGTAGTGAGTCCGAGTGCGCATGCGCAGAAGTGAGCTCGAATGCGCATGTGCAGGTCTGAGCCGGACTGCGCATGCGCAGTAGTGAGCCCGATTGCGCATCCGCAGTAGTGAGTCCGTGTGCGCATGTGCAGGTCTGAGCCGGAGTGCGCATGCGCAGTAGTGGGCCCGTGCGCGCATGCGCAGTAGTGACCCCGAATGCGCATGAGCAGTAGTGAGTCCGAGTGCGCATGAGCAGTAGTGACCCCGAGTGTGCATGAGCAGTAGTGTGTCCGAGTGCGCATGAGCAGTAGTGACCCCGAGTGCGCATGAGCAGTAGTGAGTCCGAGTGCGCATGAGCAGTAGTGACCCCGAGTGCGCATGCACACTAGTGAGCCCGAGTGTGCATGAGTAGTAGTGACCCCGAGTGCGCATGCACAGTAGTGAGCCCGTGTGCGCATGCGCAGAAGTGAGCTCGTATGCGCATGTGCAGATCTGAGCCGGACTGCGCATGCGCAGTAGTGAGCCCGTGTGCGCATGCGCAGTAGTGACCCCGAATGCGCATGAGCCGTAGTGAGTCCGAGTGCGCATGAACAGTAGTAACCCCGAGTGCGCATGAGCAGTAGTGACCCCGAGTGCGCATGAGCAGTAGTGAATCCGAGTGCACATGAGCAGTAGTGAACCCGAGTGAGCATGTGCTGTGGTGAGTCCGAGTGCGCATGAGCAGTAGTGACCCCGAGTGCGCATGAGCAGTAGTGACCCCGAGTGCGCATGCACAGTAGTGAGCCCGATTGCGCATCCGCAGTAGTGAGTCCGTGTGCGCATGTGCAGGTCTGAGCCGAAGTGCGCATGCGCAGTAGTGAGCCCGATTGTGCATCCGCAGTAGTGAGTCCGAGTGCGCATGAGCAGTAGTGACCCCGAATGCGCATGAGCAGTAGTGAGCCCGTGTGCGCATGCGCAGTAGTGAGCCCGAGCGCGCATCCGCAGTAGCGAGTCCGAGTGCGCATGCGCAGTAGTGACCCCGAATGCGCATGAGCAGTAGTGAATCCGAGTGCGCATGAGCAGTAGTGAGTCCGAGTGCGCATGAGCAGTAGTGACCCCGAGTGCGCATGAGCAGTAGTGACCCCGAGTGCACATGCACAGTAGTAAGCCCGATTGCGCATCGGCAGTAGTGAGGCCGTGTGCGCATGAGCAGTAGTGACCCCGAGTGCGCATGCACAGTAGTGAGCCCGATTGCGCATCCGCAGTAGTGAGTCCGTGTGCGCATGTGCAGGTCTGAGCCGAAGTGCGCATGCGCAGTAGTGAGCCCGATTGTGCATCCGCAGTAGTGAGTCCGAGTGCGCATGAGCAGTAGTGACCCCGAATGCGCATGAGCAGTAGTGAGCCCGTGTGCGCATGCGCAGTAGTGAGCCCGAGCGCGCATCCGCAGTAGCGAGTCCGAGTGCGCATGCGCAGTAGTGACCCCGAATGCGCATGAGCAGTAGTGAGTCCGAGTGCGCATGAGCAGTAGTGACCCCGAGTGTGCATGGGCAGTAGTGAGTCCGAGTGCGCATGAGCAGTAGTGACCCCGAGTGCGCATGAGCAGTAGTGAGTCCGAGTGCGCATGAGCAGTAGTGACCCCGAGTGCGCATGCACATTAGTGAGCCCGAGTGTGTATGAGTAGTAGTGACCCCGAGTGCGCATGCACAGTAGTGAGCCCGTGTGCGCATGCGCAGAAGTGAGCTCGAATGCGCATGTGCAGGTCTGAGCCGGACTGCGCATGCGCAGTAGTGAGCCCGTGCGCGCATGCGCAGTAGTGGCCCCGAATGCGCATGAGCAGTAGTGAGTCCGAGTGCGCATGAGCAGTAGTGACCCCGAGTGCGCATGAGCAGTAGTGACCCCGAGTGCGCATGAGCAGTAGTGAAACCGAGTGCACATGAGCAGTAGTGACCCCGAGTGCGCATGAGCAGTAGTGAGTCCGAGTGCGCATGAGCAGTAGTGACCCCGAGTGCGCATGAGCAGTAGTGACCCCGAGTGCGCATGAGCAGTAGTGACCCCGAGTGCGCATGCACAGTAGTGAGCCCGTGTGCGCATGCGCAGAAGTGAGCTCGAATGCGCATGTGTAGGTCTGAGCCGGAGTGCGCATGCGCAGTAGTGGGCCCGTGCGCGCATGCGCAGTAGTGATCCCGTGTGCGCATGCGCAGTAGTGAGCCCGAGCGCGCATCCGCAGTAGTGAGTCCGAATGCGCATGCGCAGTAGTGACCCCGAATGCGCATGAGCAGTAGTGAGTCCGAGTGCGCATGAGCAGTAGTGACCCCGAGTGCGCATGCACATTAGTGAGCCCGAGTGTGCATGAGTAGTAGTGACCCCGAGTGCGCATGCACAGTAGTGAGCCCGTGTGCGCATGCGCAGAAGTGAGCTCGAATGCGCATGTGCAGGTCTGAGCCGGACTGCGCATGCGCAGTAGTGAGCCCGTGTGCGCATGCGCAGTAGTGACCCCGAATGCGCATGAGCAGTAGTGAGTCCGAGTGCGCATGAGCAGTAGTGACCCCGAGTGCGCATGAGCAGTAGTGACCCCGAGTGCGCATGCACAGTAGTGAGCCCGATTGCGCATCCGCAGTAGTGAGTCCGTGTGCGCATGTGCAGGTCTGAGCCGGAGTGCGCATGCGCAGCAGTGAGCCCGATTGTGCATCCGCAGTAGTGAGTCCGAGTGCGCATGAGCAGTAGTGAGCCCGTGTGCGCATGCGCAGTAGTGAGCCCGAGCGCGCATCCGCAGTAGTGAGTCCGAGTGCGCATGCGCAGTAGTGACCCCGAATGCGCATGAGCAGTAGTGAGTCCGAGTGCGCATGAGCAGTAGTGACCCCGAGTGCGCATGAGCAGTAGTGACCCCGAGTGCGCATGAGCAGTAGTGACCCCGAGTGGGCATGAGCAGTAGTGTCCCCGAGTGCGCATGCACAGTAGTGAGCCCGTGTGCGCATGCGCAGAAGTGAGCTCGAATGCGCATGTGCAGGTCTGAGCCGGAGTGCGCATGCGCAGTAGTGGGCCCGTGCGCGCATGCGCAGTAGTGAACCCGTGTGCGCATGCGCAGTAGTGAGCCCGAGCGCGCATCCGCAGTAGTGAGTCCGAGTGCGCATGCGCAGTAGTGACCCCGAATGCGCATGAGCAGTAGTGAGTCCGAGTGCGCATGAGCAGTAGTGACCCCGAGTGCGCATGCAGAGTAGTGAGCCCGAGTGCGCATGAGCAGTAGTGAGTCCGGGTGCGCATGAGCAGTAGTGACCCCGAGTGCGCATGAGCAGTAGTGACCCCGAGTGCGCATGCACAGTAGTGAGCCCGTGTGCGCATGCGCAGAAGTGAGCTCGAATGCGCATGTGCAGGTCTGAGCCGGACTGCGCATGCGCAGTAGTGAGCCCGTGTGCGCATCAGCTGTAGTGACCCGAGTGCGCATGAGCAGTAGTGACCCCGAGTGCGCATGCACAGTAGTGAGCCCGTGTGCGCATGCACAGTAGTGAGCCCGATTGCGCATCCGCAGTAGTGAGTCCGAGTGCGCATGCACAGTACTGACCCCGAATGCGCATGAGCAGTTTTGAGTCCGAGTGCGCATGAGCAGTAGTGACCCCGAGTGCGCATGAGCAGTAGTGAGTCCGAGTGCGCATCAGCAGTAGTGACCCCGAGTGCGCATGAGCAGTAGTGACCCCGAGTGCGCATGCACATTAGTGAGCCCGAGTGTGCATGAGTAGTAGTGTCCCCGAGTGCGCATGCACAGTAGTGAGCCCGTGCGCGCATGCGCAGTAGTGAGCCCGTGTGCGCATGCGCAGTAGTGAGCTCGAGCGCGCATCCGCAGTAGTGAGTCCGAGTGCGCATGCGCAGTAGTGACCCCGAATGCGCATGAGCAGTAGTGAGTCCGAGTGCGCATGAGCAGTAGTGACCCCGAGTGCGCATGCAGAGTAGTGAGCCCGAGTGCGCATGAGCAGTAGTGAGTCCGAGTGCGCATGAGCAGTAGTGACCCCGAGTGCGCATGAGCTGTAGTGACCCCGAGTGCGCATGCACAGTAGTGAGCCCGTGTGCGCATGCGCAGAAGTGAGCTCGAATGCGCATGTGCAGGTCTGAGCCGGACTGCGCATGCGCAGTAGTGAGCCCGTGTGCGCATGAGCAGTCGTGACCCCGAGTGCGCATGAGCAGTAGTGACCCCGAGTGCGCATGCACAGTAGTGAGCCCGTGTGCGCATGCGCAGAAGTGAGCTCGAATGCACATGTGCAGGTCTGAGCCGGACTGCGCATGCGCAGTAGTGAGCCCGTGTGCGCATCAGCTGTAGTGACCCGAGTGCGCATGAGCAGTAGTGACCCCGAGTGCGCATGCACAGTAGTGAGCCCGTGTGCGCATGCGCAGAAGTGAGCTCGAATGCGCATGTGCAGGTCTGAGCCGGACTGCGCATGCGCAGTAGTGAGCCCGTGTGCGCATCAGCTGTAGTGACCCGAGTGCGCATGAGCAGTAGTGACCCCGAGTGCGCATGCACAGTAGTGAGCCCGTGTGCGCATGCACAGTAGTGAGCCCGATTGCGCATCCGCAGTAGTGAGTCCGAGTGCGCATGCACAGTACTGACCCCGAATGCGCATGAGCAGTTTTGAGTCCGAGTGCGCATGAGCAGTAGTGACCCCGAGTGCGCATGAGCAGTAGTGAGTCCGAGTGCGCATCAGCAGTAGTGACCCCGAGTGCGCATGAGCAGTAGTGACCCCGAGTGCGCATGCACATTAGTGAGCCCGAGTGTGCATGAGTAGAAGTGTCCCCGAGTGCGCATGCACAGTAGTGAGCCCGTGCGCGCATGCGCAGTAGTGAGCCCGTGTGCGCATGCGCAGTAGTGAGCCCGAGCGCGCATCCGCAGTAGTGAGTCCGAGTGCGCATGCGCAGTAGTGTCACCGAATGCGCATTAGCAGTAGTGAATCCGAGTGCGCATGAGCAGTAGTGTCCGCGAGTGCGCATGAGCAGTAGTGAGACCGAGTGCGCATGTGCAGTAGTGACCCCGAGTGCGCATGAGTAGTAGTGTCCCCGAGTGCGCATGCACAGTAGTGAGCCCGTGTGCGCATGCACAGTAGTGAGCCCGTGTGCGCATGCGCAGAAGTGAGCTCGAATGCGCATGTGCAGGTCTGAGCCGGAGTGCGCATGCGCAGTAGTGGGACCGTGCGCGCATGCGCAGTAGTGAGCCCGTGTGCGCATGCGCAGTAGTGAGCCCGAGCGCGCATCCGCAGTAGTGAGTCCGAGTGCGCATGCGCAGTAGTGACCCCGAATGCGCATGAGCAGTATTGAGTCCGAGTGCGCATGAGCAGTAGTGACCCCGAGTGCGCATGAGCAGTAGTGAGCCCGAGTGCGCATGAGCAGTAGTGACCCCGAGTGCGCATGAGCAGTAGTGACCCCGAGTGCGCATGCACAGTAGTGAGCCCGTGTGCGCATGCGCAGAAGTGAGCTCGAATGCGCATGTGCAGGTCTGAGCCGGAGTGCGCATGCGCAGTAGTGGGCCCGTGCGCGCATATGCAGTAGTGAACCCGTGTGCGCATGCGCAGTAGTGAGCCCGAGCGCGCATCCGCAGTAGTGAGTCCGAGTGCGCATGCGCAGTAGTGACCCCGAATGCGCATGAGCAGTAGTGAGTCCGAGTGCGCATGAGCAGTAGTGACCCCGAGTGCGCATGCAGAGTAGTGAGCCCGAGTGCGCATGAGCAGTAGTGAGTCCGAGTGCGCATGAGCAGTAGTGACCCCGAGTGCGCATGAGCAGTAGTGACCCCGAGTGCGCATGCACAGTAGTGAGCCCGTGTGCGCATGCGCAGAAGTGAGCTCGAATGCGCATGTGCAGGTCTGAGCCGGACTGCGCATGCGCAGTAGTGAGCCCGTGTGCGCATCAGCTGTAGTGACCCGAGTGCGCATGAGCAGTAGTGACCCCGAGTGCGCATGCACAGTAGTGAGCCCGAGTGCGCATGAGTAGTAGTGTCCCCGAGTGCGCATGCACAGTAGTGAGCCCGTGTGCGCATGCACAGTAGTGAGCCCGTGTGCGCATGCGCAGAAGTGAGCTCGAATGCGCATGTGCAGGTCTGAGCCGGAGTGCGCATGCGCAGTAGTGGGACCGTGCGCGCATGCGCAGTAGTGAGCCCGTGTGCGCATGCGCAGTAGTGAGCCCGAGCGCGCATCCGCAGTAGTGAGTCCGAGTGCGCATGCGCAGTAGTGACCCCGAATGCGCATGAGCAGTATTGAGTCCGAGTGCGCATGAGCAGTAGTGACCCCGAGTGCGCATGAGCAGTTTTGAGTCCGAGTGCGCATGAGCAGTAGTGACCCCGAGTGCGCATGAGCAGTAGTGAGTCCGAGTGCGCATCAGCAGTAGTGACCCCGAGTGCGCATGAGCAGTAGTGACCCCGAGTGCGCATGCACATTAGTGAGCCCGAGTGTGCATGAGTAGTAGTGTCCCCGAGTGCGCATGCACAGTAGTGAGCCCGTGCGCGCATGCGCAGTAGTGAGCCCGTGTGCGCATGCGCAGGTCTGAGCCGGACTGCGCATACGCAGTAGTGAGCCCGATTGCGCATCCGCAGTAGTGAGCCCGTGTGCGCATGAGCAGTAGTGAGACCGAGCGCGCATCCGCAGTAGTGAGTCCGAGTGCGCATGCGCAGTAGTGACCCCGAATGCGCATGAGCAGTAGTGAGTCCGAGTGCGCATGAGCAGTAGTGACCCCGACTGCGCATGCAGAGTAGTGAGCCCGAGTGCGCATGAGCAGTAGTGAGTCCGAGTGCGCATGAGCAGTAGTGAGTCCGAGTGCGCATGAGCAGTAGTGACCCCGAGTGCGCATGAGCAGTAGTGACCCCGAGTGCGCATGCACAGTAGTGAGCCCGTGTGCGCATGCGCAGAAGTGAGCTCGAATGCGCATGTGCAGGTCTGAGCCGGACTGCGCATGCGCAGTAGTGAGCCCGTATGCGCATCAGCTGTAGTGACCCGAGTGCGCATGAGCAGTAGTGACCCCGAGTGCGCATGCACAGTAGTGAGCCCGTGTGCGCATGCACAGTAGTGAGCCCGATTGCGCATCCGCAGTAGTGAGTCCGAGTGCGCATGCACAGTACTGACCCCGAATGCGCATGAGCAGTTTTGAGTCCGAGTGCGCATGAGCAGTAGTGACCCCGAGTGCGCATGAGCAGTAGTGAGTCCGAGTGCGCATCAGCAGTAGTGACCCCGAGTGCGCATGAGCAGTAGTGACCCCGAGTGCGATGCACATTAGTGAGCCCGAGTGTGCATGAGTAGTAGTGTCCCCGAGTGCGCATGCACAGTAGTGAGCCCGTGTGCGCATGCACAGTAGTGAGCCCGTGTGCGCATGCGCAGAAGTGAGCTCGAATGCGCATGTGCAGGTCTGAGCCGGAGTGCGCATGCGCAGTAGTGGGTCCGTGCGCGCATGCGCAGTAGTGAGCCCGTGTGCGCATGCGCAGTAGTGAGCCCGAGCGCGCATCCGCAGTAGTGAGTCCGAGTGCGCATGCGCAGTACTGACCCCGAATGCGCGTGAGCAGTTTTGAGTCCGAGTGCGCATGAGCAGTAGTGACCCCGAGTGCGCACTAGCAGTAGTGAGTCCGAGTGCGCATCAGCAGTAGTGACCCCGAGTGCGCATGCACAGTAGTGAGCCCGTGTGCGCATGCGCAGAAGTGAGCTCGAATGCGCATGTGCAGGTCTGAGCCGGACTGCGCATGCGCAGTAGTGAGCCCGATTGCGCATCCGCAGTAGTGAGTCCGTGTGCGCATGTGCAGGTCTGAGCCGGAGTGCGCATGCGCAGTAGTGGGCCCGTGCGCGCATGCGCAGTAGTGAGCCCGGGTGCGCATGCGCAGTAGTGAGCCCGTGTGCGCATGCGCAGTAGTGAGCCCGAGCGCGCATCCGCAGTAGTGAGTCCGAGTGCGCATGCGCAGTAGTGACCCCGAATGCGCATGAGCAGTAATGAGTCCGAGTGCGCATGAGCAGTAGTGACCCCGAGTGCGCATGAGCAGTAGTGAGCCCGAGTGCGCATGAGCCGTAGTGACCCCGAGTGCGCATGCACAGTAGTGAGCCCGATTGCGCATCCGCAGTAGTGAGTCCGAGTGCGCATGCACAGTACTGACCCCGAATGCGCATGAGCAGTTTTGAGTCCGTGTGCGCATGAGCAGTAGTGACCCCGAGTGCGCATGAGCAGTAGTGAGTCCGAGTGCGCATCAGCAGTAGTGACCCCGAGTGCGCATGAGCAGTAGTGAGTCCGAGTGCGCATGCGCAGAAGTGAGCTCGAATGCGCATGTGCAGGTCTGAGCCGGACTGCGCATACGCAGTAGTGAGCCCGTGTGCGCATGCGCAGTAGTGACCCCGAGTGCGCATGAGCAGTAGTGACCCCGAGTGCGCATGAGCAGTAGTGAATCCGAGTGCACATGAGCAGTAGTGAACCCGAGTGCGCATGAGCTGTGGTGAGTCCGAGTGCGCATGAGTAGTAGTGACCCCGAGTGCGCATGAGCAGTAGTGACCCCGAGTGCGCATGCACAGTAGTGAGCCCGATTGCGCATCCGCAGTAGTGAGTCCGTGTGCGCATGTGCAGGTCTGAGCCGGAGTGCGCATGCGCAGTAGTGAGCCCGATTGTGCATCCGCAGTAGTGAGTCCGAGTGCGCATGAGCAGTAGTGACCCCGAATGCGCATGAGCAGTAGTGAGTCCGAGTGCGCATGAACAGTAGTGACCCCGAGTGCGCATGAGCAGTAGTGACCCCGAGTGCGCATGAGCAGTAGTGAATCCGAGTGCACATGAGCAGTAGTGAACCCGAGTGCGCATGAGCTGTGGTGAGTCCGAGTGCGCATGAGCAGTAGTGACACCGAGTGCGCATGAGCAGTAGTGACCCCGAGTGCGCATGCACAGTAGTGAGCTCGTATGCGCATGTGCAGGTCTGAGCCGGACTGCGCATGCGCAGTAGTGAGCCCGATTGCGCATCCGCAGTAGTGAGTCCGTGTGCGCATGTGCAGGTCTGAGCCGGAGTGCGCATGCGCAGTAGTGGGCCCGTGCGCGCATGCGCAGTAGTGAGCCCGGGTGCGCATGCGCAGTAGTGAGCCCGAGCGCGCATCCGCAGTAGTGAGCCCGATTGCGCATCCGCAGTAGTGAGTCCGTGTGCGCATGTGCAGGTCTGAGCCGGAGTGCGCATGCGCAGTAGTGGGCCCGTGCGCGCATGCGCAGTAGTGAGCCCGGGTGCGTATGCGCAGTAGTGAGCCCGAGCGCGCATCCGCAGTAGTGAGCCCGATTGCGCATCCGCAGTATTGAGTCCGTGTGCGCATGTGCAGGTCTGAGCCGGAGTGCGCATGCGCAGTAGTGGGCCCGTGCGCGCATGGGCAGTAGTGAGCCCGTGTGCGCATGCGCAGTAGTGAGCCCGAGCGCGCATCCGCAGTAGTGAGTCCGAGTGCGCATGCGCAGTAGTGTCCCCGAATGCGCATTAGCAGTAGTGAATCCGAGTGCGCATGAGCAGTAGTGACCGCGAGTGCGCATGAGCAGTAGTGAGACCGAGTGCGCATGTGCAGTAGTGACCCCGAGTGCGCATGAGTAGTAGTGTCCCCGAGTGCGCATGCACAGTAGTGAGCCCGTGTGCGCATGCACAGTAGTGTGCCCGTGTGCGCATGCGCAGAAGTGAGCTCGAATGCGCATGTGCAGGTCTGAGCCGGAGTGCGCATGCGCAGGAGTGGGCCCGTGCGCGCATGCGCAGTAGTGAGCCTGTGTGCGCATGCGCAGTAGTGAGCCCGAGCGCGCATCCGCAGTAGTGAGTCCGAGTGCGCATGCGCAGTAGTGACCCCGAATGCGCATGAGCAGTATTGAGTCCGAGTGCGCATGAGCAGTAGTGACCCCGAGTGCGCATGAGCAGTAGTGAGCCCGAGTGCGCATGAGCAGTAGTGACCCCGAGTGCGCATGCACAGTAGTGAGCCCGATTGCGCATCCGCAGTAGTGAGTCCGAGTGCGCATGCACAGTACTGACCCCGAATGCGCATGAGCAGTTTTGAGTCCGAGTGCGCATGAGCAGTAGTGACCCCGAGTGCGCATGAGCAGTAGTGAGTCCGAGTGCGCATCAGCAGTAGTGACCCCGAGTGCGCATGCACAGTAGTGAGCCCGTGTGCGCATGCGCAGAAGTGAGCTCGAATGCGCATGTGCAGGTCTGAGCCGGACTGCGCATGCGCAGTAGTGAGCTCGAATGCGCATGTGCAGGTCTGAGCCGGAGTGCGCATGCGCAGTAGTGGGCCTGTGCGCGCATGCGCAGTAGTGAGCCCGTGTGCGCATGCGCAGTAGTGACCCCGAGCGCGCATCCGCAGTAGTGAGTCCGAGTGCGCATGCGCAGTAGTGACCCCGAATGCGCATGAGCAGTAGTGAGTCCGAGTGCGCATGAGCAGTAGTGACCCCGAGTGCGCATGCAGAGTAGTGAGCCCGAGTGCGCATGAGCAGTAGTGAGTCCGAGTGCGCATGAGCAGTAGTGACCCCGAGTGCGCATGAGCAGTAGTGACCCCGAGTGCGCATGCACAGTAGTGAGCCCGTGTGCGCATGCGCAGAAGTGAGCTCGAATGCGCATGTGCAGGTCTGAGCCGGACTGCGCATGCGCAGTAGTGAGCCCGTGTGCGCATCAGCTGTAGTGACCCGAGTGCGCATGAGCAGTAGTGACCCCGAGTGCGCATGCACAGTAGTGAGCCCGTGTGCGCATGCACAGTAGTGAGCCCGATTGCGCATCCGCAGTAGTGAGTCCGAGTGCGCATGCACAGTACTGACCCCGAATGCGCATGAGCAGTTTTGAGTCCGAGTGCGCATGAGCAGTAGTGACCCCGAGTGCGCATGAGCAGTAGTGAGTCCGAGTGCGCATCAGCAGTAGTGACCCCGAGTGCGCATGAGCAGTAGTGACCCCGAGTGCGCATGCACATTAGTGAGCCCGAGTGTGCATGAGTAGCAGTGTCCCCGAGTGCGCATGCACAGTAGTGAGCCCGTGCGCGCATGCGCAGTAGTGAGCCCGTGTGCGCATGCGCAGTAGTGAGCTCGAGCGCGCATCCGCAGTAGTGACCCCGAGTGCGCATGAGCAGTAGTGACCCCGAGTGCGCATGAGCAGTAGTGATCCCGAGTGCGCATGAGCAGTAGTGACCCCGAGTGCGCATGCACAGTAGTGAGCCCGTGTGCGCATGCGCAGGAGTGAGCTCGAATGCGCATGTGTAGGTCTGAGCCGGAGTGCGCATGCGCAGTAGTGGGCCCGTGCGCGCATGCGCAGTAGTGAGCCCGTGTGCGCATGCGCAGTAGTGAGCCCGAGCGCGCATCCGCAGTAGTGAGTCCGAGTGCGCATGCGCAGTAGTGACCCCGAATGCGCATGAGCAGTAGTGAGTCCGAGTGCGCATGAGCAGTAGTGACCCCGAGTGCGCATGCGCATTAGTGCGCCCGAGTGTGCATGAGTAGTAGTGACCCCGAGTGCGCATGCACAGTAGTGAGCCCGTGTGCGCATGCGCAGAAGTGAGCTCGAATGCGCATGTGCAGGTCTGAGCCGGACTGCGCATGCGCAGTAGTGAGCCCGTGTGCGCATGCGCAGTAGTGAGCCCGATTGCGCATCCGCAGTAGTGAGTCCGTGTGCGCATGTGCAGGTCTGAGCCGGAGTGCGCATGCGCAGTAGTGGGCCCGTGCGCGCATGCGCAGCAGTGAGGCCGTGTTCGCATGCGCAGTAGTGAGCCCGAGCGCGCATCCGCAATAGTGAGTCCGAGTGCGCATGCGCAGTAGTGACCCCGAATGCGCATGAGCAGTAGTGAGTTCGAGTGCGCATGAGCAGTAGTGACCCCGAGTGCGCATGAGCAGTAGTGAGTCCGAGTGCGCATCAGCAGTAGTGACCCCGAGTGCGCATGCACAGTAGTGAGCCCGTGTGCGCATGCGCAGAAGTGAGCTCGAATGCGCATTTGCAGGTCTGAGCCGGAGTGCGCATGCGCAGTAGTGGGCCCGTGCGCGCATGCGCAGTAATGAGCCCGTGTGCGCATGCGCAGTAGTGAGCCCGAGCGCGCATCCGCCGTAGTGAGTACGAGTGCGCATGCGCAGTAGTGACCCCGAATGCGCATGAGCAGTAGTGAGTCCGAGTGCGCATGAGCAGTAGTGACCCCGAGTGCGCATGAGCAGTAGTGAGTCCGAGTGCGCATGCGCAGAAGTGAGCTCGAATGCGCATGTGCAGGTCTGAGCCGGACTGCGCATGCGCAGTAGTGAGCCCGATTGCGCATCCGCAGTAGTGAGTCCGTGTGCGCATGTGCAGGTCTGAGCCGGAGTGCGCATGCGCAGTAGTGGGCCCGTGCGCGCATGCGCAGTAGTGACCCCGAGTGCGCATGAGCAGTAGTGACCCCCCGTGCGCATGCACAGTAGTGAGCCCGATTGCGCATCCGCAGTAGTGAGTCCGTGTGCGCATGTGCAGGTCTGAGCCGGAGTGCGCATGCGCAGTAGTGGGCCCGTGCGCGCATGCGCAGTAGTGACCCCGAATGCGCATGAGCAGTAGTGAGTCCGAGTGCGCATGAGCAGTAGTGACCCCGAGTGTGCATGAGCAGTAGTGTGTCCGAGTGCGCATGAGCAGTAGTGACCCCGAGTGCGCATGAGCTGTAGTGAGTCCGAGTGCGCATGAGCAGTAGTGACCCCGAGTGCGCATGCACACTAGTGAGCCCGAGTGTGCATGAGTAGTAGTGACCCCGAGTGCGCATGCACAGTAGTGAGCCCGTGTGCGCATGCGCAGAAGTGAGCTCGTATGCGCATGTGCAGGTCTGAGCCGGACTGCGCATGCGCAGTAGTGAGCCCGTGTGCAGATGCGCAGTAGTGACCCGAGTGCGCATGAGCAGTAGTGACCCCGAGTGCGCATGCACAGTAGTGAGCCCGTGTGCGCATGCACAGTAGTGAGCCCGATTGCGCATCCGCAGTAGTGAGTCCGAGTGCGCATGCACAGTACTGACCCCGAATGCGCATGAGCAGTTTTGAGTCCGAGTGCGCATGAGCAGTAGTGACCCCGAGTGCGCATGAGCAGTAGTGAGTCCGAGTGCGCATCAGCAGTAGTGACCCCGAGTGCGCATGAGCAGTAGTGACCCCGAGTGCGCATGCACATTAGTGAGCCCGAGTGTGCATGAGTAGCAGTGTCCCCGAGTGCGCATGCACAGTAGTGAGCCCGTGCGCGCATGCGCAGTAGTGAGCCCGTGTGCGCATGCGCAGTAGTGAGCTCGAGCGCGCATCCGCAGTAGTGACCCCGAGTGCGCATGAGCAGTAGTGACCCCGAGTGCGCATGAGCAGTAGTGATCCCGAGTGCGCATGAGCAGTAGTGACCCCGAGTGCGCATGCACAGTAGTGAGCCCGTGTGCGCATGCGCAGGAGTGAGCTCGAATGCGCATGTGTAGGTCTGAGCCGGAGTGCGCATGCGCAGTAGTGGGCCCGCGCGCATGCGCAGTAGTGAGCCCGTGTGCGCATGCGCAGTAGTGAGCCCGAGCGCGCATCCGCAGTAGTGAGTCCGAGTGCGCATGCGCAGTAGTGACCCCGAATGCGCATGAGCAGTAGTGAGTCCGAGTGCGCATGAGCAGTAGTGACCCCGAGTGCGCATGCGCATTAGTGCGCCCGAGTGTGCATGAGTAGTAGTGACCCCGAGTGCGCATGCACAGTAGTGAGCCCGTGTGCGCATGCGCAGAAGTGAGCTCGAATGCGCATGTGCAGGTCTGAGCCGGACTGCGCATGCGCAGTAGTGAGCCCGTGTGCGCATGCGCAGTAGTGAGCCCGATTGCGCATCCGCAGTAGTGAGTCCGTGTGCGCATGTGCAGGTCTGAGCCGGAGTGCGCATGCGCAGTAGTGGGCCCGTGCGCGCATGCGCAGCAGTGAGGCCGTGTTCGCATGCGCAGTAGTGAGCCCGAGCGCGCATCCGCAATAGTGAGTCCGAGTGCGCATGCGCAGTAGTGACCCCGAATGCGCATGAGCAGTAGTGAGTTCGAGTGCGCATGAGCAGTAGTGACCCCGAGTGCGCATGAGCAGTAGTGAGTCCGAGTGCGCATCAGCAGTAGTGACCCCGAGTGCGCATGCACAGTAGTGAGCCCGTGTGCGCATGCGCAGAAGTGAGCTCGAATGCGCATTTGCAGGTCTGAGCCGGAGTGCGCATGCGCAGTAGTGGGCCCGTGCGCGCATGCGCAGTAATGAGCCCGTGTGCGCATGCGCAGTAGTGAGCCCGAGCGCGCATCCGCCGTAGTGAGTACGAGTGCGCATGCGCAGTAGTGACCCCGAATGCGCATGAGCAGTAGTGAGTCCGAGTGCGCATGAGCAGTAGTGACCCCGAGTGCGCATGAGCAGTAGTGAGTCCGAGTGCGCATGCGCAGAAGTGAGCTCGAATGCGCATGTGCAGGTCTGAGCCGGACTGCGCATGCGCAGTAGTGAGCCCGATTGCGCATCCGCAGTAGTGAGTCCGTGTGCGCATGTGCAGGTCTGAGCCGGAGTGCGCATGCGCAGTAGTGGGCCCGTGCGCGCATGCGCAGTAGTGACCCCGAATGCGCATGAGCAGTAGTGAGTCCGAGTGCGCATGAGCAGTAGTGACCCCGAGTGTGCATGAGCAGTAGTGTGTCCGAGTGCGCATGAGCAGTAGTGACCCCGAGTGCGCATGAGCAGTAGTGAGTCCGAGTGCGCATGAGCAGTAGTGACCCCGAGTGCGCATGCACACTAGTGAGCCCGAGTGTGCATGAGTAGTAGTGACCCCGAGTGCGCATGCACAGTAGTGAGCCCGTGTGCGCATGCGCAGAAGTGAGCTCGTATGCGCATGTGCAGATCTGAGCCGGACTGCGCATGCGCAGTAGTGAGCCCGTGTGCGCATGCGCAGTAGTGACCCCGAATGCGCATGAGCAGTAGTGAGTCCGAGTGCGCATGAACAGTAGTAACCCCGAGTGCGCATGAGCAGTAGTGACCCCGAGTGCGCATGAGCAGTAGTGAATCCGAGTGCACATGAGCAGTAGTGAACCCGAGTGAGCATGTGCTGTGGTGAGTCCGAGTGCGCATGAGCAGTAGTGACCCCGAGTGCGCATGAGCAGTAGTGAATCCGAGTGCGCATGAGCAGTAGTGAGTCCGAGTGCGCATGAGCAGTAGTGACCCCGAGTGCGCATGAGCAGTAGTGACCCCGAGTGCACATGCACAGTAGTAAGCCCGATTGCGCATCGGCAGTAGTGAGGCCGTGTGCGCATGAGCAGTAGTGACCCCGAGTGCGCATGCACAGTAGTGACCCCGAGTGCGCATGCACATTAGTGAGCCCGAGTGTGTATGAGTAGTAGTGACCCCGAGTGCGCATGCACAGTAGTGAGCCCGTGTGCGCATGCGCAGAAGTGAGCTCGAATGCGCATGTGCAGGTCTGAGCCGGACTGCGCATGCGCAGTAGTGAGCCCGTGCGCGCATGCGCAGTAGTGGCCCCGAATGCGCATGAGCAGTAGTGAGTCCGAGTGCGCATGAGCAGTAGTGACCCCGAGTGCGCATGAGCAGTAGTGACCCCGAGTGCGCATGAGCAGTAGTGAATCCGAGTGCACATGAGCAGTAGTGACCCCGAGTGCGCATGAGCAGTAGTGAGTCCGAGTGCGCATGAGCAGTAGTGACCCCGAGTGCGCATGAGCAGTAGTGACCCCGAGTGCGCATGAGCAGTAGTGACCCCGAGTGCGCATGCACAGTAGTGAGCCCGTGTGCGCATGCGCAGAAGTGAGCTCGAATGCGCATGTGTAGGTCTGAGCCGGAGTGCGCATGCGCAGTAGTGGGCCCGTGCGCGCATGCGCAGTAGTGATCCCGTGTGCGCATGCGCAGTAGTGAGCCCGAGCGCGCATCCGCAGTAGTGAGTCCGAATGCGCATGCGCAGTAGTGACCCCGAATGCGCATGAGCAGTAGTGAGTCCGAGTGCGCATGAGCAGTAGTGACCCCGAGTGCGCATGCACATTAGTGAGCCCGAGTGTGCATGAGTAGTAGTGACCCCGAGTGCGCATGCACAGTAGTGAGCCCGTGTGCGCATGCGCAGAAGTGAGCTCGAATGCGCATGTGCAGGTCTGAGCCGGACTGCGCATGCGCAGTAGTGAGCCCGTGTGCGCATGCGCAGTAGTGACCCCGAATGCGCATGAGCAGTAGTGAGTCCGAGTGCGCATGAGCAGTAGTGACCCCGAGTGCGCATGAGCAGTAGTGACCCCGAGTGCGCATGCACAGTAGTGAGCCCGATTGCGCATCCGCAGTAGTGAGTCCGTGTGCGCATGTGCAGGTCTGAGCCGGAGTGCGCATGCGCAGCAGTGAGCCCGATTGTGCATCCGCAGTAGTGAGTCCGAGTGCGCATGAGCAGTAGTGAGCCCGTGTGCGCATGCGCAGTAGTGAGCCCGAGCGCGCATCCGCAGTAGTGAGTCCGAGTGCGCATGCGCAGTAGTGACCCCGAATGCGCATGAGCAGTAGTGAGTCCGAGTGCGCATGAGCAGTAGTGACCCCGAGTGCGCATGAGCAGTAGTGACCCCGAGTGCGCATGAGCAGTAGTGACCCCGAGTGGGCATGAGCAGTAGTGTCCCCGAGTGCGCATGCACAGTAGTGAGCCCGTGTGCGCATGCGCAGAAGTGAGCTCGAATGCGCATGTGCAGGTCTGAGCCGGAGTGCGCATGCGCAGTAGTGGGCCCGTGCGCGCATGCGCAGTAGTGAACCCGTGTGCGCATGCGCAGTAGTGAGCCCGAGCGCGCATCCGCAGTAGTGAGTCCGAGTGCGCATGCGCAGTAGTGACCCCGAATGCGCATGAGCAGTAGTGAGTCCGAGTGCGCATGAGCAGTAGTGACCCCGAGTGCGCATGCAGAGTAGTGAGCCCGAGTGCGCATGAGCAGTAGTGAGTCCGGGTGCGCATGAGCAGTAGTGACCCCGAGTGCGCATGAGCAGTAGTGACCCCGAGTGCGCATGCACAGTAGTGAGCCCGTGTGCGCATGCGCAGAAGTGAGCTCGAATGCGCATGTGCAGGTCTGAGCCGGACTGCGCATGCGCAGTAGTGAGCCCGTGTGCGCATCAGCTGTAGTGACCCGAGTGCGCATGAGCAGTAGTGACCCCGAGTGCGCATGCACAGTAGTGAGCCCGTGTGCGCATGCACAGTAGTGAGCCCGATTGCGCATCCGCAGTAGTGAGTCCGAGTGCGCATGCACAGTACTGACCCCGAATGCGCATGAGCAGTTTTGAGTCCGAGTGCGCATGAGCAGTAGTGACCCCGAGTGCGCATGAGCAGTAGTGAGTCCGAGTGCGCATCAGCAGTAGTGACCCCGAGTGCGCATGAGCAGTAGTGACCCCGAGTGCGCATGCACATTAGTGAGCCCGAGTGTGCATGAGTAGTAGTGTCCCCGAGTGCGCATGCACAGTAGTGAGCCCGTGCGCGCATGCGCAGTAGTGAGCCCGTGTGCGCATGCGCAGTAGTGAGCTCGAGCGCGCATCCGCAGTAGTGAGTCCGAGTGCGCATGCGCAGTAGTGACCCCGAATGCGCATGAGCAGTAGTGAGTCCGAGTGCGCATGAGCAGTAGTGACCCCGAGTGCGCATGCAGAGTAGTGAGCCCGAGTGCGCATGAGCAGTAGTGAGTCCGAGTGCGCATGAGCAGTAGTGACCCCGAGTGCGCATGAGCTGTAGTGACCCCGAGTGCGCATGCACAGTAGTGAGCCCGTGTGCGCATGCGCAGAAGTGAGCTCGAATGCGCATGTGCAGGTCTGAGCCGGACTGCGCATGCGCAGTAGTGAGCCCGTGTGCGCATGAGCAGTCGTGACCCCGAGTGCGCATGAGCAGTAGTGACCCCGAGTGCGCATGCACAGTAGTGAGCCCGTGTGCGCATGCGCAGAAGTGAGCTCGAATGCGCATGTGCAGGTCTGAGCCGGACTGCGCATGCGCAGTAGTGAGCCCGTGTGCGCATCAGCTGTAGTGACCCGAGTGCGCATGAGCAGTAGTGACCCCGAGTGCGCATGCACAGTAGTGAGCCCGTGTGCGCATGCGCAGAAGTGAGCTCGAATGCGCATGTGCAGGTCTGAGCCGGACTGCGCATGCGCAGTAGTGAGCCCGTGTGCGCATCAGCTGTAGTGACCCGAGTGCGCATGAGCAGTAGTGACCCCGAGTGCGCATGCACAGTAGTGAGCCCGTGTGCGCATGCACAGTAGTGAGCCCGATTGCGCATCCGCAGTAGTGAGTCCGAGTGCGCATGCACAGTACTGACCCCGAATGCGCATGAGCAGTTTTGAGTCCGAGTGCGCATGAGCAGTAGTGACCCCGAGTGCGCATGAGCAGTAGTGAGTCCGAGTGCGCATCAGCAGTAGCGACCCCGAGTGCGCATGAGCAGTAGTGACCCCGAGTGCGCATGCACATTAGTGAGCCCGAGTGTGCATGAGTAGTAGTGTCCCCGAGTGCGCATGCACAGTAGTGAGCCCGTGCGCGCATGCGCAGTAGTGAGCCCGTGTGCGCATGCGCAGTAGTGAGCCCGAGCGCGCATCCGCAGTAGTGAGTCCGAGTGCGCATGCGCAGTAGTGTCACCGAATGCGCATTAGCAGTAGTGAATCCGAGTGCGCATGAGCAGTAGTGTCCGCGAGTGCGCATGAGCAGTAGTGAGACCGAGTGCGCATGTGCAGTAGTGACCCCGAGTGCGCATGAGTAGTAGTGTCCCCGAGTGCGCATGCACAGTAGTGAGCCCGTGTGCGCATGCACAGTAGTGAGCCCGTGTGCGCATGCGCAGAAGTGAGCTCGAATGCGCATGTGCAGGTCTGAGCCGGAGTGCGCATGCGCAGTAGTGGGACCGTGCGCGCATGCGCAGTAGTGAGCCCGTGTGCGCATGCGCAGTAGTGAGCCCGAGCGCGCATCCGCAGTAGTGAGTCCGAGTGCGCATGCGCAGTAGTGACCCCGAATGCGCATGAGCAGTATTGAGTCCGAGTGCGCATGAGCAGTAGTGACCCCGAGTGCGCATGAGCAGTAGTGAGCCCGAGTGCGCATGAGCAGTAGTGACCCCGAGTGCGCATGAGCAGTAGTGACCCCGAGTGCGCATGCACAGTAGTGAGCCCGTGTGCGCATGCGCAGAAGTGAGCTCGAATGCGCATGTGCAGGTCTGAGCCGGAGTGCGCATGCGCAGTAGTGGGCCCGTGCGCGCATGCGCAGCAGTGAGGCCGTGTTCGCATGCGCAGTAGTGAGCCCGAGCGCGCATCCGCAATAGTGAGTCCGAGTGCGCATGCGCAGTAGTGACCCCGAATGCGCATGAGCAGTAGTGAGTCCGAGTGCGCATGAGCAGTAGTGACCCCGAGTGCGCATGAGCAGTAGTGAGTCCGAGTGCGCATGCGCAGAAGTGAGCTCGAATGCGCATGTGCAGGTCTGAGCCGGACTGCGCATGCGCAGTAGTGAGCCCGATTGCGCATCCGCAGTAGTGAGTCCGTGTGCGCATGTGCAGGTCTGAGCCGGAGTGCGCATGCGCAGTAGTGGGCCCGTGCGCGCATGCGCAGTAGTGACCCCGAATGCGCATGAGCAGTAGTGAGTCCGAGTGCGCATGAGCAGTAGTGACCCCGAGTGTGCATGAGCAGTAGTGTGTCCGAGTGCGCATGAGCAGTAGTGACCCCGAGTGCGCATGAGCAGTAGTGAGTCCGAGTGCGCATGAGCAGTAGTGACCCCGAGTGCGCATGCACACTAGTGAGCCCGAGTGTGCATGAGTAGTAGTGACCCCGAGTGCGCATGCACAGTAGTGAGCCCGTGTGCGCATGCGCAGAAGTGAGCTCGTATGCGCATGTGCAGATCTGAGCCGGACTGCGCATGCGCAGTAGTGAGCCCGTGTGCGCATGCGCAGTAGTGACCCCGAATGCGCATGAGCAGTAGTGAGTCCGAGTGCGCATGAACAGTAGTAACCCCGAGTGCGCATGAGCAGTAGTGACCCCGAGTGCGCATGAGCAGTAGTGAATCCGAGTGCACATGAGCAGTAGTGAACCCGAGTGAGCATGTGCTGTGGTGAGTCCGAGTGCGCATGAGCAGTAGTGACCCCGAGTGCGCATGAGCAGTAGTGACCCCGAGTGCGCATGCACAGTAGTGAGCCCGATTGCGCATCCGCAGTAGTGAGTCCGTGTGCGCATGTGCAGGTCTGAGCCGAAGTGCGCATGCGCAGTAGTGAGCCCGATTGTGCATCCGCAGTAGTGAGTCCGAGTGCGCATGAGCAGTAGTGACCCCGAATGCGCATGAGCAGTAGTGAGCCCGTGTGCGCATGCGCAGTAGTGAGCCCGAGCGCGCATCCGCAGTAGCGAGTCCGAGTGCGCATGCGCAGTAGTGACCCCGAATGCGCATGAGCAGTAGTGAATCCGAGTGCGCATGAGCAGTAGTGAGTCCGAGTGCGCATGAGCAGTAGTGACCCCGAGTGCGCATGAGCAGTAGTGACCCCGAGTGCACATGCACAGTAGTAAGCCCGATTGCGCATCGGCAGTAGTGAGGCCGTGTGCGCATGAGCAGTAGTGACCCCGAGTGCGCATGCACAGTAGTGAGCCCGATTGCGCATCCGCAGTAGTGAGTCCGTGTGCGCATGTGCAGGTCTGAGCCGAAGTGCGCATGCGCAGTAGTGAGCCCGATTGTGCATCCGCAGTAGTGAGTCCGAGTGCGCATGAGCAGTAGTGACCCCGAATGCGCATGAGCAGTAGTGAGCCCGTGTGCGCATGCGCAGTAGTGAGCCCGAGCGCGCATCCGCAGTAGCGAGTCCGAGTGCGCATGCGCAGTAGTGACCCCGAATGCGCATGAGCAGTAGTGAGTCCGAGTGCGCATGAGCAGTAGTGACCCCGAGTGTGCATGGGCAGTAGTGAGTCCGAGTGCGCATGAGCAGTAGTGACCCCGAGTGCGCATGAGCAGTAGTGAGTCCGAGTGCGCATGAGCAGTAGTGACCCCGAGTGCGCATGCACATTAGTGAGCCCGAGTGTGTATGAGTAGTAGTGACCCCGAGTGCGCATGCACAGTAGTGAGCCCGTGTGCGCATGCGCAGAAGTGAGCTCGAATGCGCATGTGCAGGTCTGAGCCGGACTGCGCATGCGCAGTAGTGAGCCCGTGCGCGCATGCGCAGTAGTGGCCCCGAATGCGCATGAGCAGTAGTGAGTCCGAGTGCGCATGAGCAGTAGTGACCCCGAGTGCGCATGAGCAGTAGTGACCCCGAGTGCGCATGAGCAGTAGTGAAACCGAGTGCACATGAGCAGTAGTGACCCCGAGTGCGCATGAGCAGTAGTGAGTCCGAGTGCGCATGAGCAGTAGTGACCCCGAGTGCGCATGAGCAGTAGTGACCCCGAGTGCGCATGAGCAGTAGTGACCCCGAGTGCGCATGCACAGTAGTGAGCCCGTGTGCGCATGCGCAGAAGTGAGCTCGAATGCGCATGTGTAGGTCTGAGCCGGAGTGCGCATGCGCAGTAGTGGGCCCGTGCGCGCATGCGCAGTAGTGATCCCGTGTGCGCATGCGCAGTAGTGAGCCCGAGCGCGCATCCGCAGTAGTGAGTCCGAATGCGCATGCGCAGTAGTGACCCCGAATGCGCATGAGCAGTAGTGAGTCCGAGTGCGCATGAGCAGTAGTGACCCCGAGTGCGCATGCACATTAGTGAGCCCGAGTGTGCATGAGTAGTAGTGACCCCGAGTGCGCATGCACAGTAGTGAGCCCGTGTGCGCATGCGCAGAAGTGAGCTCGAATGCGCATGTGCAGGTCTGAGCCGGACTGCGCATGCGCAGTAGTGAGCCCGTGTGCGCATGCGCAGTAGTGACCCCGAATGCGCATGAGCAGTAGTGAGTCCGAGTGCGCATGAGCAGTAGTGACCCCGAGTGCGCATGAGCAGTAGTGACCCCGAGTGCGCATGCACAGTAGTGAGCCCGATTGCGCATCCGCAGTAGTGAGTCCGTGTGCGCATGTGCAGGTCTGAGCCGGAGTGCGCATGCGCAGCAGTGAGCCCGATTGTGCATCCGCAGTAGTGAGTCCGAGTGCGCATGAGCAGTAGTGAGCCCGTGTGCGCATGCGCAGTAGTGAGCCCGAGCGCGCATCCGCAGTAGTGAGTCCGAGTGCGCATGCGCAGTAGTGACCCCGAATGCGCATGAGCAGTAGTGAGTCCGAGTGCGCATGAGCAGTAGTGACCCCGAGTGCGCATGAGCAGTAGTGACCCCGAGTGCGCATGAGCAGTAGTGACCCCGAGTGGGCATGAGCAGTAGTGTCCCCGAGTGCGCATGCACAGTAGTGAGCCCGTGTGCGCATGCGCAGAAGTGAGCTCGAATGCGCATGTGCAGGTCTGAGCCGGAGTGCGCATGCGCAGTAGTGGGCCCGTGCGCGCATGCGCAGTAGTGAACCCGTGTGCGCATGCGCAGTAGTGAGCCCGAGCGCGCATCCGCAGTAGTGAGTCCGAGTGCGCATGCGCAGTAGTGACCCCGAATGCGCATGAGCAGTAGTGAGTCCGAGTGCGCATGAGCAGTAGTGACCCCGAGTGCGCATGCAGAGTAGTGAGCCCGAGTGCGCATGAGCAGTAGTGAGTCCGGGTGCGCATGAGCAGTAGTGACCCCGAGTGCGCATGTGCAGTAGTGACCCCGAGTGCGCATGCACAGTAGTGAGCCCGTGTGCGCATGCGCAGAAGTGAGCTCGAATGCGCATGTGCAGGTCTGAGCCGGACTGCGCATGCGCAGTAGTGAGCCCGTGTGCGCATCAGCTGTAGTGACCCGAGTGCGCATGAGCAGTAGTGACCCCGAGTGCGCATGCACAGTAGTGAGCCCGTGTGCGCATGCACAGTAGTGAGCCCGATTGCGCATCCGCAGTAGTGAGTCCGAGTGCGCATGCACAGTACTGACCCCGAATGCGCATGAGCAGTTTTGAGTCCGAGTGCGCATGAGCAGTAGTGACCCCGAGTGCGCATGAGCAGTAGTGAGTCCGAGTGCGCATCAGCAGTAGTGACCCCGAGTGCGCATGAGCAGTAGTGACCCCGAGTGCGCATGCACATTAGTGAGCCCGAGTGTGCATGAGTAGTAGTGTCCCCGAGTGCGCATGCACAGTAGTGAGCCCGTGCGCGCATGCGCAGTAGTGAGCCCGTGTGCGCATGCGCAGTAGTGAGCTCGAGCGCGCATCCGCAGTAGTGAGTCCGAGTGCGCATGCGCAGTAGTGACCCCGAATGCGCATGAGCAGTAGTGAGTCCGAGTGCGCATGAGCAGTAGTGACCCCGAGTGCGCATGCAGAGTAGTGAGCCCGAGTGCGCATGAGCAGTAGTGAGTCCGAGTGCGCATGAGCAGTAGTGACCCCGAGTGCGCATGAGCTGTAGTGACCCCGAGTGCGCATGCACAGTAGTGAGCCCGTGTGCGCATGCGCAGAAGTGAGCTCGAATGCGCATGTGCAGGTCTGAGCCGGACTGCGCATGCGCAGTAGTGAGCCCGTGTGCGCATGAGCAGTCGTGACCCCGAGTGCGCATGAGCAGTAGTGACCCCGAGTGCGCATGCACAGTAGTGAGCCCGTGTGCGCATGCGCAGAAGTGAGCTCGAATGCACATGTGCAGGTCTGAGCCGGACTGCGCATGCGCAGTAGTGAGCCCGTGTGCGCATCAGCTGTAGTGACCCGAGTGCGCATGAGCAGTAGTGACCCCGAGTGCGCATGCACAGTAGTGAGCCCGTGTGCGCATGCGCAGAAGTGAGCTCGAATGCGCATGTGCAGGTCTGAGCCGGACTGCGCATGCGCAGTAGTGAGCCCGTGTGCGCATCAGCTGTAGTGACCCGAGTGCGCATGAGCAGTAGTGACCCCGAGTGCGCATGCACAGTAGTGAGCCCGTGTGCGCATGCACAGTAGTGAGCCCGATTGCGCATCCGCAGTAGTGAGTCCGAGTGCGCATGCACAGTACTGACCCCGAATGCGCATGAGCAGTTTTGAGTCCGAGTGCGCATGAGCAGTAGTGACCCCGAGTGCGCATGAGCAGTAGTGAGTCCGAGTGCGCATCAGCAGTAGTGACCCCGAGTGCGCATGAGCAGTAGTGACCCCGAGTGCGCATGCACATTAGTGAGCCCGAGTGTGCATGAGTAGAAGTGTCCCCGAGTGCGCATGCACAGTAGTGAGCCCGTGCGCGCATGCGCAGTAGTGAGCCCGTGTGCGCATGCGCAGTAGTGAGCCCGAGCGCGCATCCGCAGTAGTGAGTCCGAGTGCGCATGCGCAGTAGTGTCACCGAATGCGCATTAGCAGTAGTGAATCCGAGTGCGCATGAGCAGTAGTGTCCGCGAGTGCGCATGAGCAGTAGTGAGACCGAGTGCGCATGTGCAGTAGTGACCCCGAGTGCGCATGAGTAGTAGTGTCCCCGAGTGCGCATGCACAGTAGTGAGCCCGTGTGCGCATGCACAGTAGTGAGCCCGTGTGCGCATGCGCAGAAGTGAGCTCGAATGCGCATGTGCAGGTCTGAGCCGGAGTGCGCATGCGCAGTAGTGGGACCGTGCGCGCATGCGCAGTAGTGAGCCCGTGTGCGCATGCGCAGTAGTGAGCCCGAGCGCGCATCCGCAGTAGTGAGTCCGAGTGCGCATGCGCAGTAGTGACCCCGAATGCGCATGAGCAGTATTGAGTCCGAGTGCGCATGAGCAGTAGTGACCCCGAGTGCGCATGAGCAGTAGTGAGCCCGAGTGCGCATGAGCAGTAGTGACCCCGAGTGCGCATGAGCAGTAGTGACCCCGAGTGCGCATGCACAGTAGTGAGCCCGTGTGCGCATGCGCAGAAGTGAGCTCGAATGCGCATGTGCAGGTCTGAGCCGGAGTGCGCATGCGCAGTAGTGGGCCCGTGCGCGCATATGCAGTAGTGAACCCGTGTGCGCATGCGCAGTAGTGAGCCCGAGCGCGCATCCGCAGTAGTGAGTCCGAGTGCGCATGCGCAGTAGTGACCCCGAATGCGCATGAGCAGTAGTGAGTCCGAGTGCGCATGAGCAGTAGTGACCCCGAGTGCGCATGCAGAGTAGTGAGCCCGAGTGCGCATGAGCAGTAGTGAGTCCGAGTGCGCATGAGCAGTAGTGACCCCGAGTGCGCATGAGCAGTAGTGACCCCGAGTGCGCATGCACAGTAGTGAGCCCGTGTGCGCATGCGCAGAAGTGAGCTCGAATGCGCATGTGCAGGTCTGAGCCGGACTGCGCATGCGCAGTAGTGAGCCCGTGTGCGCATCAGCTGTAGTGACCCGAGTGCGCATGAGCAGTAGTGACCCCGAGTGCGCATGCACAGTAGTGAGCCCGAGTGCGCATGAGTAGTAGTGTCCCCGAGTGCGCATGCACAGTAGTGAGCCCGTGTGCGCATGCACAGTAGTGAGCCCGTGTGCGCATGCGCAGAAGTGAGCTCGAATGCGCATGTGCAGGTCTGAGCCGGAGTGCGCATGCGCAGTAGTGGGACCGTGCGCGCATGCGCAGTAGTGAGCCCGTGTGCGCATGCGCAGTAGTGAGCCCGAGCGCGCATCCGCAGTAGTGAGTCCGAGTGCGCATGCGCAGTAGTGACCCCGAATGCGCATGAGCAGTATTGAGTCCGAGTGCGCATGAGCAGTAGTGACCCCGAGTGCGCATGAGCAGTTTTGAGTCCGAGTGCGCATGAGCAGTAGTGACCCCGAGTGCGCATGAGCAGTAGTGAGTCCGAGTGCGCATCAGCAGTAGTGACCCCGAGTGCGCATGAGCAGTAGTGACCCCGAGTGCGCATGCACATTAGTGAGCCCGAGTGTGCATGAGTAGTAGTGTCCCCGAGTGCGCATGCACAGTAGTGAGCCCGTGCGCGCATGCGCAGTAGTGAGCCCGTGTGCGCATGCGCAGGTCTGAGCCGGACTGCGCATACGCAGTAGTGAGCCCGATTGCGCATCCGCAGTAGTGAGCCCGTGTGCGCATGAGCAGTAGTGAGACCGAGCGCGCATCCGCAGTAGTGAGTCCGAGTGCGCATGCGCAGTAGTGACCCCGAATGCGCATGAGCAGTAGTGAGTCCGAGTGCGCATGAGCAGTAGTGACCCCGACTGCGCATGCAGAGTAGTGAGCCCGAGTGCGCATGAGCAGTAGTGAGTCCGAGTGCGCATGAGCAGTAGTGAGTCCGAGTGCGCATGAGCAGTAGTGACCCCGAGTGCGCATGAGCAGTAGTGACCCCGAGTGCGCATGCACAGTAGTGAGCCCGTGTGCGCATGCGCAGAAGTGAGCTCGAATGCGCATGTGCAGGTCTGAGCCGGACTGCGCATGCGCAGTAGTGAGCCCGTATGCGCATCAGCTGTAGTGACCCGAGTGCGCATGAGCAGTAGTGACCCCGAGTGCGCATGCACAGTAGTGAGCCCGTGTGCGCATGCACAGTAGTGAGCCCGATTGCGCATCCGCAGTAGTGAGTCCGAGTGCGCATGCACAGTACTGACCCCGAATGCGCATGAGCAGTTTTGAGTCCGAGTGCGCATGAGCAGTAGTGACCCCGAGTGCGCATGAGCAGTAGTGAGTCCGAGTGCGCATCAGCAGTAGTGACCCCGAGTGCGCATGAGCAGTAGTGACCCCGAGTGCGCATGCACATTAGTGAGCCCGAGTGTGCATGAGTAGTAGTGTCCCCGAGTGCGCATGCACAGTAGTGAGCCCGTGTGCGCATGCACAGTAGTGAGCCCGTGTGCGCATGCGCAGAAGTGAGCTCGAATGCGCATGTGCAGGTCTGAGCCGGAGTGCGCATGCGCAGTAGTGGGTCCGTGCGCGCATGCGCAGTAGTGAGCCCGTGTGCGCATGCGCAGTAGTGAGCCCGAGCGCGCATCCGCAGTAGTGAGTCCGAGTGCGCATGCGCAGTACTGACCCCGAATGCGCGTGAGCAGTTTTGAGTCCGAGTGCGCATGAGCAGTAGTGACCCCGAGTGCGCACTAGCAGTAGTGAGTCCGAGTGCGCATCAGCAGTAGTGACCCCGAGTGCGCATGCACAGTAGTGAGCCCGTGTGCGCATGCGCAGAAGTGAGCTCGAATGCGCATGTGCAGGTCTGAG